>JBBBDQ010029610.1:1115000-1342500 GCA_037127315.1 Ascarosepion bandense
ATTCGACACCGCATTGCTGCTGCTAAATAAAGGGAGATTTATACTGGGTGACAAATACATTGAAAACGTTTTACCAAAACATTTTTAAGCCTGCTATTCAAATACACATTAGTGTCGGGTTTTGGGGATTTTACCTTTTTGCTCATATCCTATTTGGATTATATATATATATGTCGGGTTTTGGGGATTTTACCTTTTTGCTCATATCCTATTTGGATTATATATATATATATATATATATATATATATATATAATCCAAATAGGATGAGCAAAACGGTAAAATCCCCAAAACCCGACCCTATTAATATTAATGTTATTAATATTAAAAATTATGAAGGTGGAGAGCTCGATGCAAATAGTATTATCTATTTATAGAGTCAAATATATATATAGTATGTCAAACAATTCCGAAATTTAAATTCGTTGAATGGCCATTTCTATGAGAAAATTCTCATTTCATCAGCAACAACCAAAAACAAAAAAATAATTTAAACATAGTACAAAAGTTCTATGCAGGAAGAAACCCCAAAAACATACCCATACACATTATATACATTTTTAAACTTACAACGTTTCAGTAGTTTTTCTTACACATATTAAGACAGTATACGTGGATCATCATTATGCTATATATATATATATATATATATATATATATATATATATATATATATATTAACATGCTCTGTGGATATAGAAGAATCCCAAGGAGTATCCTTTACATATAATGGTAGGAAAACTCTCTACGAGAGTTCTAAACATATATTGTAGAATTACTCGTTGAATAAAGACGGAAGCTGAAGATGGCTCGCCTGAAATAGGCCAAACTTCCGAATTACCATGAAATTAACGCGTCTGTCTTAATTTTGACGTTGAGCCTGGTCAGTACTTAGGTGGGTGACCACTTGGGAATACCAGGTGCTGTTAGCATTCACGGATGTGCGGTGGATGTCGGCTTGGAGGGGGAAATCGGTGAGCCGAGTTCCAATTTCAGTCGAGCACGCTGCATTCACTTGCGCACTGGTACCCTTGGGAAAGGTATTAATCCGTTCGTTCCCTCCAATTATGGGTTAAATAATTGAGGTCTGCTGTTCGTGCGATCTGTGGCAGTCATCTGCACCAATTGTTTGTTATCAGCAGTTCTAAGAAGTGTGGATGGTACTACACAATGCCTTCACCACTATAAACAAATCTCTGTGTGGTTGTCTTGCTGGAAAAAGGTTGGACCCTCATACGTTGAACGCGACGGGAGAATCCATTATATATATATATATATATATATATATATATATATATATATATATATATATATATATAGGATCGTGAATAACTTCTTGCTGATTTTTCATAAAAATCAATGTTTTATTTACAAAACATAGTAAGAAACTTGTCACTGAAAGTACTCTCCAGAGCTACCCACTATTTTTCTCATCTTTCTGGCAGCATTTGAATTCCTCGTCGGAAAGTCCATCGATCGGAACATCTGATAATCTGACGGGGAAATATCCGGCGAATAAGACGAGTGGATTAAAACTTTCCATTTGAGCTTTTCTTAGTAGATTTTCCCCCGTTTTGCAACATGTGGCCTAGAGTTGTGAAGTTGTAAAATCTTTTTGTAGTGTCTCTGCCATAAAACGGCTGTTTTTCTTCAAGGCTTGGCTCAAACGCATCAATTGTAATCGATGGCGACGGTTTTGGTCGATTTGAGCAGCTCATAAGATATTACACCCACCAGATCTCATCAAATGCGGAGCAAAAGCTTCGAACCATAGATATTCGGCTTTGCCACCGATTGTGATGCATGGCCGTGCTAGCCCTATGGTCCTGTCCGCTTAGGGTTATTGTAGTGTATCCACTTCTCATCACCAATCACGATACGATGTAAAAAAATCTTTTTATTTCTGCTAGTGAAGCAGATTTTTACACACGACAAGACACCGTTTGACGTTTCTCGGTTTCAACTCATACGGTATCCAATGTCCTTGGTTTTGAATCATTTCTAATGCTTTCAAACGTTTCAAAACTGTGCAAATAACTCCTGATGAATCTGTAAATTCAGCTTACGCCTGAAATGAATCTTCTTGAAGTAAGGCCTCAAATTATTCGTCTTCAAATATTTTCGGTGCGCACGAGCATTCTTTGTCATATACACCGAAATCATTATTTTTAAGTGTTTACACCAATCTCTGCATGTTGTTTTCGACAGAGCATGGCTGCCGTAAGTCTCAACAAGAATTCTGTGTGCTTCAGCTGTTGTATATACTTTGGCGAAATGACACACTAAAGTTAAAATATAGAGTACTTCTTTGTAGATTCGTTACCATCTGAAACTATACGCACGTAGATCTAAGAAGGCAATCTGTTGGAAAACAGCAATAACTTTTTCTAAGTACTAATATATATATATATATATATATATATATATATATATATATATATTCATTTTCAAACGAGTTATTTCGCTATTGGTTTCTACAATGAGAGGTGCCTTCAGGCGATTTTAATAACGTTATTAAAAATCGCCTGAAGAAACCAATCATGGTAGGAACCAAGTTAGCGAAATAACTCGTTTGAAAATGAAAAATATTCAAAAGACCTACAATATGATGATATCGAACATATTTTTAATAGAAATGTGTACTGGTCTAACCGTATTAGGACCAAAAACTAAGTATTAAACAATAAATGTATATATATATATATATATATATATATATATATATATATATATATATTAAGAAGTAGAAACAGTTTATGAATCTAAGATTTGTTTCTTAACTATTCGCTCTTAGAATAGCGACAATGCCAGTAAAACACAAGGGGGCTATTAGTGAAGAAATCATCCTTCTATCAGGCGTCTGGTTCACCAGTGAAGAAGATGGGTTCGTGTTCTTTACACGTCGGGGGTGGCCACTGTAGCCATAGGGAGATGGTTAATGTTTCTTTGAATCGACTTTGTGTTACAAGTTATTCAGAATTATCAGATGGAATACATCAGAAGGCTTTTTGCAGGTTGGAATGTATGAATGTGTGTAGAATAGTGTAGGAATAAAATATACATATTGCATTTAAAAAAAAGAAATTTATTAATGAAAAGAATAACATGAATTGTGGTAGAAATGATTGTTCAATGAGAAAGTTAAATGTATCAAGAGTTCATAGTATTAACTGTGGAAAAGAGTATATGCGTACGTGCGTATGTATGTATTAGCGTTTCTTCGGTAGGAGTGTCTTTGAATGGAGAAGATATAAAAGGAAACAACACACGAGAAAGAAGGGGAAATATGACAAGTGCGGCGTGACCTTACGTCCGGTTCGGTTGAAATGTCTCCCGTTACATTTTAGTTGTTTCGTCTCGCTGCTCCCATCTGACTGACTGGCACTAATTTGTTCAAAGCATGTATAATCATTCAGATTTTCGCATTGGATTGCTAACATTGAAAAAGACCTCCAATCCATATTGGACTGGGGTAAGAAATGGCTAGTAAATTTTAATGCTTCTAAAACGAAGCTACTCTCAATTAACCATCATCGACAATCTCACCTACCTCCCATTAGCATGGACCAGGCTTGCCTCCTAGAGAGTAAAACACTACGCCTCCTTGGTCTCACACTTTCAGCGGACCTCATATGGAATGACTATATCGAATCCATTGCAAAATCCGCTGCTATGAAAGTCGGTACTCTGTGTAGGGCCCGGAAGTTTTTCCATCTAAATCTATCCTGCACACATATAAATCTACCATCCGCCCGTGCATTGAATACTGCTGCCATATCTGGTCGGGTGCCCCTGCTATTCTCCTCGGGCTTCTCGATAAGGTTCAGAGGAGGGTCTGTAATGTGATAGATACCGACTTGGCAGACCGCCTGCAGTCTCTCTCCCACCGGCGCGACGTGGCTTCCCTGTGTCTCTTCTATAAATACTTTCACGGCTTCTACTCCGATGAACTTAGATCACTGGTGCCCCCTAAATACGAATTTGCACGAGATACTAGATTAGCAACTAGATCCCACTCTTTTACAGTGAAATCGATAAGATGCAACCGCAACTTCTACTCCAACAGTTTCTTTCCTCGCACTTCCCGACTGTGGAATTCTCTTCCACACGATTGCTTCCCCGACGGCTACAATCTCCAGGAGTTTAAATGTAAGGTCAATAGACACCTCCTAACACACTAACCTGCTCCCATTCTATCAAACACTCTTCCCATCTGCCCAACCCTCATCCTCGGTATCCTTACTCATCTGTCACCTTCCTCCTGACATTCTCTATGTCTAACCACTCCTCTTTACCTTCCCCTATGTAGCCCCCTGAGCAATATTAGCAGTGGAATGCCTTGATTGGGGTGAGATGATTAAAAAAAAAAAGTATTTTTAGTCTTGCAAATCGCTTCTATCGTTCAGAATATCAATTTAACATCTACTTGCGAAATCCGGTTTGGACTTTTTCTTTAAGCACATGGTCAATCCTTTTTCTGTTTGGGAAAAAAAACAGGATTTTACAAGTCGTTGTGTGAATATTTGTAAAAAGGAAAAAGAAGTTTGATTTTAATTCTTAATTTCCTATCTACTAGATGAATTCCAGTTGAATCCATTGCATTCACTTACGCGCAAATACCCTTGGGAAAGGTATTAATCCGTCTCTTCCTTCAAGTTATGGGTTAAATAGCAGAACAGGTTGGGTTCTATAGCCTTGGTCGGCAACCAGTCTACCGCAGAAAGCAATGGCAACCTACTGCGGGATAATCTTCTGCCCAGTCAGTCATGTCTCGAAAGAGACATGATCGCCCAAGCGTGTATCGCGTATGGCACTTAACTGACTGACTAGATTGGTAGTGAAAGAAAGTAAAAAACTAGAAGGAACTCGAAACTCAATACTAAACAGGAAAGAAGTGATAAAATTATGCTTCCGTTTAAAAGAATGGGGAAGAGTGTGAACCGTCCAATAGAATCAAACTGTCTACTCCTATTGAGATTTCGTAAACGTTATATCCTATATTTGAACTAGATCTTTGAAAGAACCGGAAACTCAATCCTAAACAGGAAACAAGAGATAAACTTAAAAAGTTCAGCTATTTTTCATTGTTGTGTTATTGGTTTTTCATTGAAAGGGTTTGTTTCCCTTCTTTTTGTGTCGTGTCCCTTTAGAACATTGCTGATTATGGCTCACCACATCTTTGTTTCTTTTTTTGCTCTTAATAAACTTCAACATTCTACTATTTTTTCGAATATTTATTCTATTTATTCAAGCTCATCATGTATGTCATCTTTTGTCTTCTACTGTCTTTCTTGTTATCTATGGGTATCAGATATTTACCAAGCCCTCTTTTTTCATTACATACCCCAGAAACTTTAATTACCTCATCTTGATGTTAAGTATTAGTTTCCATTGTGTTTTTATTTTCTCCAAATCTTTATTGTTACTCACATGTTCGGTCTGCAATATCCTCAGCATCCTTCTATAAAACCACATTTCTGTTGCTTCAAATCTCCTCTTCAATTTTGAAATCTTAAAACATTCACACGCAGTAGGTCAAATATCACACATAAGTGTCGTACTCTTTTCTTTGTTTATAGATAAATTCTACAATTGTTTTCTACTCTGCTTAACTTTTAGAAGGTTTTCTTTGGCTAACTTTATATGCCTTCGAATTTCAGTGTCTCTTTTACGATCCTCTGTTAAAATAGTTTCCTTATATTTAAATTTCTGCACTTACTTGAGTTTGGTTTCTCCGATCTGCTATTCATCTTTTCTGCTCATTTATTTGAAAACATCTATGTATTCTGTCTTCTTACCGTTCATTTTGAATTCCTCCTTCTCATTTTTTTTTCACTACCGCAGTTTCCCACTTGTGGTTCTCGAAAAAATCCAAAGGAGGATCTGCAACATACTTGATCCTGACCTGGCAGCTCGCCTTTGGTCACTTTATCACCGACGTGACGTGGCTTCCTTCCTTTTTTTTCTACAAATATTTTCACGACTTTTACTATGATGAGCCTCTTACCCTGTTGCCTCGACCACATGAATTTACTTTTGCTACGAGGTTGGCACCAAGGTCTCACCATTTTACCGTCAAAATAGTCAAATGTAACCAGCACTTTTTTGGGAGTTTATTTTCGCGCACATCCCGACCGTGGAACTCCTTTCTGTATACTAGCTTCCCTGATAGCTTCTTCTGTGTGTCTTGTCCTTTCACGACGTAGGCAATCATGACCTTCCACGTCTCCCCATTACTGATGGCTCTTAGCACACTTTCTCCTTTAACATCTTGCAGACACCGTTCTGTCATTCACCTGCTCAAGTCCTTCAATTATGTTATCCACTGCTTTCCTCTCTCTCTCCTTTTCCCTCTATCTGTTTGGTGTTCGGTGGAGTTCACACTCGTTTGCACCTGGCTTCTTAGGCAGTACTATGAAAATCGACTTGCTTAGGTCGTCTGGAGTTACACCATAGTTATAAATTTCATTTATTATTTCTGTCATTTTCTCTATGCCGAATTCTTTCAGGGCTATCAGCAGCTTCCGCTTCGGAATTTAATATTTAATATCCGTCCTAGCTACATTCTCTAAAAGTTTAAACGCTACGTTAGTTGCCATCTACTGCTTTTCTATATCTCATCCAACTCCCCAATTTCCACCAACCTGCTTTCCTTTCTTTGACATAATCTGTACTCTGCTTTTTTTTCTTTTATATGTAACCCCCTGTGCACTAGTAGCAGTCCTAACTTGCTTGGGAGGAAATAAATGTTAAAATAATAAAAAGATTAATGCATTCATTGACTGAGCAGCCAGTACTACCTTCGGAAGAAACTTATAAAATCATTCTCATAAAACAACTTTTCAAGGAAAAGGTTTTGCAGTTTTTATCACCTATTTTCTATTATTCCACTATTGATGAGGATTTCCTTCCTCTAACAGAAGAAGCTGCTATTGTTTCAAATCATTACTTTTCAAATGGTCATATTACCAATGAAGATATTACACTTTAAAAATATGTTTGTACCTATATATTCAAGCAGATAAATATTGCTATGAGAAGAACAAATAAAAGAAGAAAAGAACCCGAGTTAAAACCAACTATATAGGTTGGCAAATTCACTTATTTGTTTTTACGGATTATCAACCGGTTCTGGGAGATGCCAAACCAAATCCTATCTTTTCTTTTTTTTTTTATTGTAAGATTATTTCTTTATTGTGAATAAATTTTGCATTAACAATTTTTGAGAAAATAATGACTTTTCTTGAAACAAGTCAGACTAGTTAACCCATATCTGGGGGAAAAGAAATAAACACATGTTTTTTCTCGAGAGTGGTTGTGCGTAACTAAATGTAACAATGTTAACTGAAATGTAACGTATGTTTTTTTTGCAAGAATTCCACATCTTTATGTTATACTTACTCTTCTCCAAATAAAACTTCTGTTGGATTTTATCAGAGATCGCCAAAAATGAACGAACACATTTCCCGAATGCAAAACAGATAGATAGACTAAACTATTGCCCGGTTCTTAGATAGACTAAACTATCACCCGGTTCACACTCCACCCACGTCTGTTGAACAGGTGAAGAGGCTCATCCCTTGTTACCTGTTTAGGATGTAGTTTCCGGCTTTCTCTTTTCAAATCTTTTTACTCTATTTCTTTTATTTTCAATTGGAGTAGATAGACTAAACTATCTCCCGGTTCACACTCCACCCACGTCTGTTGAACAGATGAAGAGGCTCATCCCTTGTTCCCTGTTTAGGATGCGGTTTCCGGCTTTCTCTTTTCCAATCTTTTTACTCTATTTCTTTTATTTTCAATTGGAGTAGATAGACTAAACTATCGCCCGGTTCACACTCCATCCACGTCTGTTGAACAGGTGAAGTGGCTCATCCCTTGTTCCCTGTTTAGGATGTGGTTTCCGGCTTTCTCTTTTCCAATCTTTTTACTCTATTTCTTTTATTTTCAATTGGAGTAGATAGACTAAACTATCTCCCGGTTCACACTCCACCCACGTCTGTTGAACAGATGAAGAGGCTCATCCCTTGTTCCCTGTTTAGGATGTGGTTTCCGGCTTTCTCTTTTCCAATCACTTTACTCTATTTCTTTTATTTTTAATTGGAGTAGATATACTGAACTATCGCCCGGTTCACACTCTACCCTCGTCTATTGAACAGGTGAAGAGGGTCATCCCTTGTTCCCTGTTTAGGATGTGGTTTCCGGCTTTCTCTTTCCCAATCTTACGTAGCCGCCTGCGCATCAGTGGCGTTACCGCCTTGCTCGGGGTGATATGATTAAAAAAAAAACATAGAAACATCAAATGAGTACAATGACATTCTGCTGTGAGAATCTACAGACAGTAGAACATCGACCTGCTCTTTTTAAAATCACGAAATCCGAACTGGACATATTTTGTTTTAGAAAAAAAGGAAATTCTGACAACCGTGAAGAAAATGTCTATATTTCTGAGATTAGATAGTATTTACAGTATTTACATTATTCGGACTATTGTCCTCATCGTTTTTGCCATTTGTGCGACGTTTAGGCAGTTGTATGCTCCGGCCATCTTCAGGTGCTAGGAATTTCGAATCAAACCCTCTATTACAATCACTGAGGTTTATCATCCTCATTCCTTGCATAAAGCCTAGATTGAAAGTCATGAGTTATCTCCCTCTCACCATGCAAGTTATGCGTTCACCACTGCTGTACCCTGAACTCACAAGTCTAACAGTCAAGTCAGGAACTAAACAACATCTATATCCACTTGGGCATGTGTCGTTACCGTGGAGTAAATGTTTTCAGATGCCTGTTATGGATCTGGAGAAAATAAATCGGGACACCTCAAAAATTACATTATTTCTATTATAAAGATACTGTTTGAAATTCCAATCATCTCTAGAAGTCCGGACTTCTTAAGATGATTGGAATTTATAACCGTACATTTATTTTGATCGCTAGTGGGTATATTATTAACGTTCATACAGCTTCCGGATGTCTTGGTTTTCTCCCTTCAACTCAACTCTATAAGTTATTTTTCACCACTGCTCTAGCAAGATATTGAACTCACAACACTTTGGGCCAAGTAACTGGACTTTCAGTCAGTTTAATGCCATACATGATACACGCTATGGCGATCTTGTCTCGAAAGAGACATGACTGACTGGGCGGACGATTATCCCGCAGTAGGTTGCCATTGCTTTCTGCGGTAGACTGGTTGCCAGCCAAGGCTATAGAACCCAATCTATTATTTAACCCATAACTGGAGGGAAGATACTGATTAATACCTTTCCCAAGGGTATTTGCGCGTAAGTGAATGCAACGAGTTCAACTGAAATTCGAACTCGGCTCCCCGATTAGTCGTTCCGAGTCGATATCTACTGCACCACAATGCACATCTGGACTTTACCAAAACATTTATTCAGTGGACAACGTGTCTTTGATGTCAAAATTGTTAAAAATGAAAAACGAAAATTAACAGGAAAATGAAGCAAGAATAAGAGAATATCAGAATAAATAAAAACTAATAAAAATTCCAAAGTGGTAATCGAAGAGAAAAAAATGGTTTCAAATGAGAAAGAAATGGGCTAGAAAAGATTAAAAACAGAGGAACAAGAAGAAAAATGGTAGATGAACCGGAGAGAAAACCTACATAAGATTGAAAAAGAAGAGAAAAAAATGGCTGTAAAAATAGCATTCAACGCAAAAATGATATTAAAAAAATGAATGAAACAGAAGTAGATAATCGAATTCGAAAGAACAATCCCGATGCGACCATATTGCCGTCGGCCGGGAAAAAAATGGCGGGGAACTAGAGCTGGGGCACGAGGACAAACGGATTTTTTTTTTTTTTGATCGTGTCTGACATTACGCGCCATGTCACACGGGACGAACGGAAATTTTCGGGGGCACACTGGAATGGGAGGATGTCACGTCGGAGCTGATTTGCGTCTTTTTTTTTCTGTGAATCGTTTTGAATCTGAAATTTTTCCGGTATTTTCACTTCATTATCTTTTTTACTACTATTTTTTTATTGTTACTCTGCTCGTGAAAATGATGATGACAGAGAAGAATGTTCGACTGAAATCTTAAACTCGAGGCATTTAAATGACGTTTATGGTTTAAGCTCAAAACATTTAATGAATCCTATTCGACTAAATCAGTTGCGTCGACAAGAAAAGGCAAAGATTGATGTTTAGTCAGTCTTTTCCGTAATGTCTACTAAAATTCCAAGTAAAATATTACACTCTACTCCTCAATAGTGAGTATGATAGTGTTCAAGTTAATTTCAATGAGGCTTTATACCATCACATTTTTATTGTTTACCTTCCATCTTATTCATTTCTTTTCATTCAGAATATTTTTAAAATCTAGAAAAACAAACTAGATATGAAAGCAATATTTGACGCATAGACAAATGGTAGACGTATAAATGTGTAAGATAGATTCTGGTGAGAAGATTTTCTAGCACGACATATTTCATAGTCTTTCCGATCAATAGTTAATTCTTCTTCTAATATGTGCCCTGGCCTCTCAGGACGTAGGCGATCATGGCTTTCCATGTCTCTAGTGCCTCTTAGCACTCTTTCTCCTGTTACATCACACAAACTTCGTTCTGTCATCCACCTGATCAGGCTTTTTAAAGATGTAATCCGCTGTTTTCCCATGTCTCTTTCCCCTCTATCTTGCCTGTTAGTATCAGGTTCTCTAAGCCCTCCTTCCTCATTGCATGTTTCAGGAACTTTAACTGTCTCTTCCTGATGCTCAGTATTAATTTCCTTTTCGTTTACATCTTTTCTAAAACGTCACCATTTGTTCAATCCAATCTATCCGCAGCATCCTTCTGCAGAACTACATCTCAATTGCTTCAAGTTTTTCCTTCATCTTTGATGATATTGTTCAACATTAATTACCATGTTGAAGAACTGACATCAAAATCTAGTACTCTCTTTTTTGTTTCTAGTGAAAGTTTCCTGTCTCTTAATACTCTACTCAGTTCCTTGGACGCGTCCTTCGCCATGCCAATTCGCCTTCGGATCTCTGTATCACACTTTCATTATTTGTTTAAATACGTTGGAGGGGTGGAATTTTTGTTAATGTATATTGAGTTGTTGTTTGATTTTCTATATGGTTTGTATATTGCTTTGTTGAAATCTATCTATCTATCTATCTATCTATCTATCTATCTACACATGTCCGTCTACCTGGTCAGCATTCAAGCAATTTCGAACTGAAACTGTGGCAATGACCCTGAAATCTTGCTGCATTAGTTGAGGTAACAGGACCACCCTCATTGATCACGATCGCTAGGACCATGACAAGCGATGTGTAATTGATGTGTACAGGGTAAATTTTTGCCATTTTGATATTGATGATATTGTCCTGCACTCAGTGATATATTGAAGAAATGACATCACATAGCAATCTAGTAAGCCCTTCTCTAAGCCCTCCTTCCTCACTGCATGTTCCAGGAACTTTAACTGTCTCTTCCTGATGCTCAGTATTAATTTCCTTTTCGTTTACATCTTTTCTAAAACGTCATCATTTACTCAATCCAATGTATCCGCAGAATCCTTCTGCAGAACTACATTTGCTTCAAGTTTTTCCTTCATCTTTGATGATATTGTTCAACATTAATTACCATGTTGAAGAACTGACATCAAAAATCTATCACTCTCTTCTTTGTTTCTAGTGAAAGTTTCCTGTCTCTTAATACTCTACTCAGCTCTTGAAATGCATCTTTGTGCTTTTGGATCTCAGGAATATAAATGTATAGTAACTGCTGTGACCACAAAGTGAGGGATCAGTTTATATATCGATTGTAATATGAACCTGATCCCCCACTTTATATCCAGTATGCTTCTGTAGGACCACATTTCAGTTGCTTCAAGTTTTTTCTTCATCTTTGATGATATTGTCCAGCATTCACTGCCATATTGAAGAACCGACATCACATAACAATCCAATACTCTCCTCTTTGTTTCTAGTGAAAGTTTCCTGTCTCTTAATACTCTACTCAGCTCTTAAAATGCGTCCTTCGCCATGCTAATTCGTATTCGGATCACTGTTTCGCACATTCCGTCTTCTATTAAAACACTTCGAAGGTATTTAAATTTTTGTATCTGCTTGATTTTAGTATCCATCACCTGTATTTGGCATTTTGGGATGCTCTTTTTGCTGATGACCATAATTAAATATAATTATTATCCTTCGTGTAACTTTAAAACGTATCATTGAGAAGGTGTGGTTTTTTTTTCTGTTTGCTGGGGGTAAATATAAGATGACAGAAACATTGTGAGAGCTATGAGCAAAAATCTCAAAGAAATAGTCAGTGACAACAAACAAAAGCTCCAGGGGTGAAAGTTTTACAATTCATCATTCAAAGAAGATTTCAAGAGCAGAAATATAGTGGCCATACCACAAGATTGAAACCACTTATCGGCAGAAACAATGTGAGAATTTAGAAGGAAGTTCCAGGGATGTGTGAGAAAAGATATGGAATAAAGTTTTATGGACTGATGAGAGCAAACTTAATCCTTACCAAAGTGATAGAAAGGCCAAAGTGTAGAAAAAGAATGGTTCTACTTATGATACAAAGCATAAAGGCTCATCCGTGGAGCATGGTGGAGGCACTTTCTTGGTTTGAGCTTGGATGTATGCTTCTGGATCAGGTTCATTCATATTCATTGATGTTGTAAGTCATAACGTTGGCAACAGAATGTATTCATAAGTCTACAGAAACGTTTTGTCTGCCAATTTACAGGTAAATTAATCCAGAATAATTGGGATGAACTTTGCCATGCGATAGGACAATGACCCAAAACATACTCCCAACACAACTAATGACTTCAAGGGAGTAAAGTAAACAGTCTTAGAATAGTCAAGTCAATCACATCACTTTAACCTAAGAGGGCATGCTTTCCATCTCTTAAAGACTAGTCATGGATATAACCATAAATTGCATTCGACAGCAACGCCTCTTTTTGGAAGGTTTTGAGAAGCATGGAACCACCTCTTAATTGCTGTTGTTCCCCGGTCCACCATAACCCGAAGGGGTAGCACCTGTTAGGGTCCTAGCTATGCAAAATAGTTTATCTCCAAACTGGGGTCAAAGTACTACGAAATTTTAAAAATAATTTTTATAGAAATATATAGAAATACTGAAGAGAAAATATTGCCAACAATACATTTTTGAAGGAAATAGAAGTATTGTCATACAATTTTGAAAGAAAAAATTGCCATAAGAAAAAATACTTTTTTTTTTTTGAAGAAAAAAAATACTAGCAATACATTTTCAATACAAAACTAGAAAGTATTTTCAGTTTTATAAAATAAAAAAAATTATCAAAATCTGACTAAATCAGCCCTTTCATTATAACCGAACACTTAAAACCCGACATTTTTAGCATTAAATGACACACAGAGTTTGATATGCCGTTAAGCGAAACTCTTACTTCTGAAAACTGAAGGAAGAAACTGCCGAAACAAATAAGAACTGAAAGAGGCTGATTTAAAAATTTGGAAAAGAATCACAAATGAAGAAGGCAATAGTTTTTTCAGACGTTGATGCATTTATTGCAACCACAAATTATGCAACTAAATATTAAATTTTGTTTACTTTAAAACTTTCTGTTACTTAACTTTTGCCTAGGAAAATAATTGGATTATCTGATATAGAAGTGGGTATGTCCTACGCTCCTAAATACATCAAAATGAAAATACTAAGAAATAAAAAGCAAAATTCTTAAATTGTCTCATATTAAACTTTTGCTCTGAAACTCAAACGTCTTTAGTGAACAACAAAACATAGCAAATGACCTTGCTGTTCTAATAATTTTCTTACTGTATATGTTTCGCCGAATAAAAATAAGAAAGTTATTTGTTTTCTAGAAATATGTGTGTGGAGAATTATGGTGGAAATATGTTTGTGGAAATTATGATAAGAATCGATTTTAGGGAAATTATGGTAGAAATGTTTTGCGAGAAGTATGGTGGAAATATGCTTTAGGAGAATTATTGTAGAAATATGCTGTTAAATGAATCTTCGTATAGCGAATTTCTTCCTGCTTTTAATCATTGTACATCTGCTCGCACTATTTTAGCCTGTCAATGGAGCGAAAGAAATCATATTAGTTTGTATCATTAATTTTTATAAAAAAGAAACAGCTGGGAAAAATGTTCTGTCCCAATATGAGCAGAGGGAAAAAGGAAGATTACAAGCAAGCTGTAAATAAAAATGAGTTAAAAGATTGCGGGTGTACAGGTGCGTTTGTTTTTTACAAAACCTAACCAGCCGGGTCAGAGGAGGTCACTGCATCAGTCGCCCATTTTCGACAAGCGGAAGCAGCATAACTAAAAGAAATTCAATTGTCGTTTTCTTCGACACAGCTGATAAAAATGAAAACTTTATTGTTTAGGCATTTTTATAACATACTTGCGCGAAATATAACCAAAACAAGGCCGTAGATTGTTACAAACTCAGAAAAAGGAAGTTTTGGGTATCTACGCTTCGTTGACAATTGCAAAGGTTAGGTTTGATGGTTATGAGAATTAACTAAATTGAAATTTCCCAGAGAAAAAAATAAAAGATAGAAATAACCCGCCCAAAATGGAGAGAAGACAGAAAGAAGCAACTCCGCCCAAATGCTGGGGGTGATAATTATTTCATTGGCTGCAAGGTCCAGAAACTAGACACCCAGTGTCCGTCGTACCCCGCACCGGTAAAGTAAGGACAAGCATAAAAACAGAGTCCCGAGAGGTTCACAAGCAGAGTCAAGTCGGCTCTCGGCCCATAGATGTAACGACGAAGATAGGCTCCAAGACATTGAGCGCCCACTGTAGGGCCCACCGCTTCCCATAGAGTTTCTGGCTGAAGAGAGATAATTGCCACGCTGTTGGGTGCCAACCGCAGAGAAGCCCGCAGCTGACTTAGCTGACGATGTACAGAGACAGAGATAAATGCCACGTCGGTGGGTGAAACCGGGAAGAAGCGTGACGCTGACTGACCGAAAAGCGTTAAAGTCAAACAGTATCGGCCAACCAGAATTAATGACAAACAAGAAGTGATTTTGCATTTGAAGTCTTGAAACGGTCGACCAGAATTAAAGACAGACAAGAAGTGACTTTGCAGATGAAATCACGAAACGGCCAATTAGAATGAAAGACAGACGAGAAGTGAATTTACAGTCGAAGTCTCGAAACGACCAACCAGAATTAAAGACAGACGAAAAGTAATTTTGCAGACGAAGTCTCGAAACGGCCAACTAGAGTTAAAGATAGATAAGAAGTAATTTAGCAGATAAAGTTGAGACCCAGCTCGGATCGAAGAGCCAGTCCGAAGTACAGATTTACCCATCAAACTCAAAGACAATTCTTCGGCCTTTTCTGTAAAGCTTCGGTGTGAAAAGAAACAAAGACATTTTGAATCGCCACAAAAGTAAAACTTCAATTGGAGAGAAGGGATATCGCCAACTAAAGACTTGAATTAATAATAATAAGAAAAACGATTCGCAATTTACTACTGAGATAAATTGGTCGAAACTTCCGTTCCGTTGACAGCTTGATAGAAACAGGGTTTGGGATGAAGACGATTATTAAATGTTTACTCTATTTTCTTTTTCTATATAAAGGTTTTCTATAACTGATTCAGGTGTCATTCTATTATTTTTGATGCCATTTCGTTTGCCCAATTGTGCGCGGGCATCCATCTTGACTTGGCGAGGAGACATCTAACGAGAATTCTACGGGACTTCCTTGAGATCAAATTTCACAACCTGGACCAGGGAGATCACCGTTTGAAAAGTAAATTTGAAGACCAGCTACTAAATCGATGCCATGAACGACCAGCCCTAAAATATTTCCCTAAAATATATTTCTACCATAATACCCCCAAACATATTTCTACCATTTTAAGCATAATTTCCGCAAAACATATTTCTACCCTAATTTCCCTAAAACCGATTCTACCATAATTCCTCCCAAACATATTTCTACCATAATTCCCAATAAACATATTTCTACCATAATTCCCCAATATATATTTCTAGGATAATTCTCCAAACAATATTTCTACCATGATTTCCCTAAAACATATTTCTACCATAATTCTCCTTAAAAATATTTCTACCATAATTCACAAACACATATTTCTACCATAATTCCCCAAAACATATTTCTACCCTAATCTCTCTAAAACCGATTCTACCATAATTCCTCCCAAACATATTTCTACCATAATTCCTAATAAACATATTTCTACCATAATTCCCCCAATATATATTTCTAGGATAATTCTCCAAACAATATTTCTACCATAATTTCCCTAAAACATATTTCTACCATAATTCTCCTTAAAAATATTTCTACCATCATTCACAAAAATCTATTTATACCATAATTCGCCAAGACATATTTCTACCATAATTCCTCCAAAAAAGACTCAATATATTAAAGAAAATGGTAAATGTCAAACCTTATTGTCATTAATCAATATCACCTTATCAATTCTGAAATAGCAATGTCCAAGTAGCTCATAAATTCCACTTCCCAGTTCAAGTATTTGTTTCATGTCATAAATAAATCAACTATATCGTACATGGATGTGCGTTATGGTGCAGTTGCTATCAGCTCAGAACGTAGAAATCAGAGAGCCGAGTTCAAATTCAATTAGACATTCGTTGTATTCACATACCAGCAAATAACAATAGGAAATGTATTAATCCGGGTTTTCTATTTTCGGATATGAGTTAAATAGCACGACAAATTGGTTTCTATAGCCTTCATTGTCAATCAGTCTACTGCAGAAAATAATAGCGGCCTCCTGCGAGAAAATCATCTGCCCAGTCAGTCATGTCTCTTTTAAGAGGAGATCGCCAAAGCGTGTATCATGTATGACACTTAACAGAGATATATCTTACATACTTTCTACATATGTCACTTATCTGATCAAAGATCTTTACAAAAACATCTACCTACCAACAATTTACAAGAAATATCTAAACTTATTTACAAATGGAACTTTGTCTGTGTGTATGTGTATGTGTGTTTCTCAGTGTGTGTGTCCGTTACCTATATACTCCAGAACAGCTGAACCGATTTTCTTGGAAATTTACACAGTTGTACTATAAGCATCTGCGAGAGGTCCTAGCTCGATTTTGTGTCGAGGTACCCGCGATAAATATCGAAAATCGATCGAAAAATCGGGTTATAGAGGAGTGGTCCGATTTTAATCAAATTTGATACACTCATAGACAAAGACATAAGAAACGATATTCAGCAGTTTCAAGGTTGCAGTTCTTACAATAGTGCAGAAAATTGATAATATATATATATAAAAGGTAAGATGTTTGTGTGTGTCTCTGTTTATCTGCCTGTACGTCTGTATTTTTTCAGCCCTTTTATTTTAGTTTTTGCTACGGGTTTGGCTCTAAGTAGGTATAATTGTAGTCATTAGTCTCAACCATGATACCATTTACTCAGAAGACTTATTTAGCCTTCAAAATTCAGTTTACGACGAAAACAACTTATTTGATATCGATACCAGAAAATAAAAATTTGACTCAAATCCATTCATTTTTTTTCAGTCTATGGTTTCGCTTTAACTGGAAACAACTATTGCTTTTTAGTCTTTCGTGCCAACGTCGAAAAGGTTTGAGCTCCAGGACCATGGATTAATTTTAAAGCTTTCATTACACCCGAGCAACGCCAGGCTATACTGCTAGTATTCTATATAATTCATTTTACTGGAAACGTTTCACGATAAAAGAATGAATCTTTTGCAATGACCTGATAATTAAGAAGTTGGTCCATACAGAATGGCCTATCAGACATATCCCGCATTTGTGAGGGTTGGAAATAAAATAAACCTTGGGCTACCCTACACTTTGTATAGCGGTTGCTATTTTTTTCTTGCCCACATTCGCTTCAAGTCATTTACTAGTCTGCGACTGGCTAATAAATCACTACTGATTTTGTATAGGACAATTTAGCAATCGCAGTCGTCTTTGAATCTTTTGGTTCTGAATTGCTGTTTCATATGTGTGTGGTGATTGGTTAATTTTTAGCTAATCACATATTGTTTATGCAAAATCAGTTTTCCCTGCGCTTCGTTCTGAGCCACAGACGACAATTCTACTCCTGCAGCTTCTTCTCTCGCACTTCCCGCCTGTGGAACTTGCTCCCGTATTCTTGCTTTCCTGACGGCTACAACCTCCAGAAATTTAAATGCAAAGTCAATACTCATCTACAAAACCACTGGACTCTAGCTCTCTCCCCACCCCCGTATAACCTTCCCTTTCTCTCCACCTATGTATCTGTCACCGCACCTGCTTTCTCAGCTTTCTATTGTTCCTTTCTAACTAGTTTGTACTCCTCGCTCTTTTCTAATTAATCTTTTTACATTTATGTAGCCCCCTGCACATCAGTGGCGTTTTCGCCTTGCTCGGGGTGAAATGATTAAAAAAAAAATATCTTCGTTAAATACGGATACTTTTCGCAAGTTAGTCAGTAGACACCAGGCTGCGAAACGAATCCACATAATATACTCAAACATTTCTTAACGCACAGAAAGAACTTTGTAATTACAATTTTCTCTCTGAATATTGTCGCCAAGAACTATTCTTGTGAACTTTTGACCAACATTCAAAATAATTGTATTCTTCAAGTTACTCCTTCTTACATGAAAACCTTGCTAACAATTATAACAAAATCTTTTCAACGCAAGAAAAAACTTTCCTCACTTAATTAACTTTAATCAACTAGCAAAGAGGAACAACTTTTTCCTCTTACTCTATGTGTACTGACATTACTTGCTTTTTTCGCTTATTGCTGTATTTATTGAATATACATATATATGTTACAAATTGGAGTTTTTGTGTTTATTTTTCATGAATCGTATGTTGAACGAATCGTAATATAAAAGGACCTAAAAATCCTCTACACATTGCATATAGGATTAGGTAGGTTTGACTATCGCCCGGTTAACACATACCCAGTTTTTTGAAGTGGTTTACAGGTTTATCTCTTCTTTCTTGTTTAGGTTAGTTTTCATGCTCATTCTGAAGTCTATTTCAACTCTGTACTCATAACGTTTCCACCTGAACTCTGGAATTTTATTTTCCAATTATATTTCTTCTAAACGGAAGTAGAGAGGTTAATCTATCAACCGGTTCATACACCTTCCTATTGATTTGATGAGGAGTAGATGTTTATCCCTCGTTTCCTGTTTAGTATCAGGTTTACGATTCTTCTAAAATCTATAGTAAGAAGCGTAAGACAAGGATGTTGCTTTTCAACGGATCCATTCAACTTGTACAGCGAGACCCTTCTTAGGACCCTAGATGTTATGCCAGGATTTGGAATCGGAGGCTATAATTCGAATAACTTAAGGTACGCATATTGTACAGTGCTGATAGTAGACACGGAAAGGAAACTACAAGAACTCCTACAAAAGGTGGCTGAAGAGATTGACAAGAAAGGACTACAAATAAACTGCAGGAAAAACAAACGCATGGTTATCAGCAAAAAGAACTGCCAAAAATACCAAAATCAGGTGGGGATACTAAAATCAAGCAGAAACAAAAATTTATGTTTCCTGGGAAATGTTCTAAGATGAAAAGTGTGACACAGAGATCCGAAGGCGAATTGGCATGGCGAATAAAGCGTCACCAGAAGTTGAGTATTAAGAGGCAGGACAATTTCGCTAGAAACAAAGAAAAGAGTACTGGATTGTTATGTGATGTCAGTTCTTCAATATGGCAGTGAATGCTGGACAATATCATCAAAGATGAAGGAAAAAGTTGAAGCAGCTGAAATGTGGTTCTACAGAAGGATGCTGGGACGTCATGGATTCAGCATGTGAGCAATGATGAGGTGTTGAAAATGATGAAAACGAGAAAGAAATTAATATTGGACATCAAGAAGAGATAGCTAAAGTTCGTGGGAGTTGCAATGAGGAAGGAGGGCTGGTAGAATCTGATACTAACAGGCTAGATAGAGGGAAAAACCTGGGAAAGCCGCGGAAATTATACTTAAAGATTCTGAGCAGGTGGATGACAGAACGGTGTTGTGTGGTCTAACAGGAGAAAGCGTGCTAAGAGCCACCAGAGATAGAGAGACATATAATACCATGACACCTACGTCATGAAAGGATAGGGCACATAGAAGAAGAAGAAGAAGAAGCTCCTTGCATTTTTGTGGCATTATTGGTTTTATTGGGGTGAATTAATTAAAAAAAATGGCAGGGAGAACATTTCATAGAAAAAAAAATATGTGCGTTTTATATGTCGTTATAGAATAGATGTGCGTTTTATATGCTGTTATACACCATAACAAATTACAGCTTTCTTAACCCTCTAGGGCCATTCGTATCATATTTGATACAGTATTTCCCTATAAGGAAACATTTGGTATTTCCCTATAAGGAAACATTTGGTATTCATTGACTGAACAGTCAGTACTGCTTTCATTTGAAATTTATAAAATATTTCTCTTAAAAAATTTTTCAGGAAAATATTTCTTTCAAGGCTTGTTTTCATACTGTCTCAAATATGATACGAATGGCCCTAGAGGGTTAAAACACCCTTAATCTTTTTCACAAAGCGCTTTACTTTAGTTTTAAATGTGCTTTTTCAAATTTTTATCACGTTCTTTTGAAAAAATTCTATCCAGTTATGTCAAAAACCAAAATTACGAACCCCGTTACAATTTCTATTCACTGTCTCTCAGGGATCATCCACTTATATTAAGCTAATTTTTCCTTTACTTTCCCTTTCGAAGAGCGTGCTTTGAAGGTAGATTGTTCTTAATGTTACGGATACTTATTTAATATATATATATATATATTTCTGTTTTTTTAGGTTCCCACTTGAAAGGCTAGAAAGAAGACGAATTAGCAATAAACTTTTTACCGGTTCGAATTATTCCTTCGAGAGTTACATTTTTTTTTATTATTCATATCTTCTTTTTTTTTTTTAAATTGTTAGATGAATTTTTACTTGGAACTTGGAGAAAAGCAGATTTCCAATTACAGCTCTCTGTTCGGTGACAATGACTAACTCAATTTCAGCTTAGCTTGGGAAACAGTAATGATTTCACAGGTTGGATTATTGGTATCAAGCTGGCGTCACTGTGGAACCAGCAAACTTAAACTCAACTGTTGTTTATTCAAATGTCAAGCTTCCATACATTCAGTTGGGAACACTTTTTTTAAAATTGTATTCACTTGAATTAATAAAGTAAAATTGCTGGAAAGAATTCTTGTTTTTTCTTAATCATCTCAAAAATGTATTAAGAAGTTCAGAAAACTTTCGCTCAATTTTTAATTTTCCCTTCATTAAAATTAGAAAGAAACTTTGAAAAAATTACGTGCATACAATTCTGTATTGTTAAAATGTGTAAGGTTCTAATGCAAAATATTGTCGTTATTTGTGTGTCACGACTCTCCACAACTTTCTGTAATATTTTTTCTTAAACTTTCCCCAACGTATTTCCAATTAGGAAATGATTTGTATGTGAATATTCACAGCTTAAATTAAGAATTGGGATAAAAGTTTAATTGATACAGAAATATCATTTTATGATTTTTCACCAAAATTCGTGCATAAAAGTATCTATGATTCGTTTATATTTTTCATTATCTCCTTTTTTTTTTTTGTATCACGCATAGGCGATCACGGCTCTCTACAACGTCCAAGTTTGTGCGCTTTTTAGCAATTTTTCAAGCCTTGCTAAGGCCCCCGACCTTCTTTTCCGCTATCATATGTTAGTCAACCTCTTGCTTTCCCCTATCTCTTTTGATCGCTATATCCTCGAGAGGGTTAATTTCTCGAAACCCCACTTCCTTATTATGTATACAAGGAATTTTATCACTTTTGCTGATTTTGAACCGAAGTGTTCTGCTTTTTACATATAAAATTCTGTGATTTCCGTTAGTCTGTTCATATGTTCCTCCCACCCTCTAATATAGCCATTGACCGATCGAGACCGATCGCTAGATCCATAATAGTTAAATGTTGGTTGCATATTTTTTCAGTTTATATGTATTTACTTTGTTTGGTAATTAGTAAATATTGGTCGTTTTTTGTTACAATCTGTTATCATTTTCTTGTCATTAAAACTTCCTTTTTGCTAAATCGATTATTTATTTTTATATTTTTTAATTTAAAAGTTTTCTTTCCAAATGTTTATTTTTTATCAAATTGAAAATGATAAGTCTTTATAAAAGATATGGAACTCATATTAAGTAACACCACGGACTTCTCCTAGAAATACTAGAAACAAATTTCAAATAATTTATATTCTTTCTTTGAACTTAAATTTCAGTTGAAAAATTATTGAAGTATAATGACTAATTCTCTGCAGAAACATAGAGTCATCTATGGCTAGGCATATAAATCAATCATTTTCTCTGATCATTGCCTTTGAAGCAGGCTTTTTGTGCAAACATACTTTCGCTTCTGTTCTATTTATATTTTCTGCATTCATCGTCGACCATACTTCTCTAGGTTCTGTTTTTGCTGTAAATCATATTTCTGTTAGTCACAAAAGTATATTACATAATGGCTTAAAATTATTCTAAATAGGAAAAAATTAAATTCTCGTACATAAATGCAGTTTTTGGGGCATTAAGAAATATTGGCCCGTTTTCTCATCATTTATTGATTTATAGATGAAAATTATATGCACAATAGATTTTTGAAATCTCTTAAAATCCGCTTTTTATCCTCGAGATATATTTTCGAAGAAAGTATAACAGGCTTCAAAGGAGAGTCTGTAATGCGATAGGTCGCGACTTGGAAGCTCGACTTCAGCCACTTTCTCACCAGCGGAACGTGGCTTTCCTCTGTCTATTATACGAATATTATTTCTGTTCAGACGAACTTAAGTCACTGGTGCCCCTGCCACATGAGTTTACTCGTGCAATCAGACTGGCAACTGGATCCCAATCATTTACAGTTAGGTCAACCAAATGCAGACGACAATTCTACTCCAGCAGCTTCTTTTCCCGAACATCCCGCCTGTGGAACCCCCTCCCATATACTTTTTTTCCTGACGGCTACAACCTCCAGGAATTTAGATGCAATGTCAATACCCATCTCTCTCCACTTGACTCCAGTTCTTTCTACAACAATTCGTATATCTTGTTTTTTTTCCTTTCTCCCTACCTTCGCAACTGTCTTTATATCTGTGTTCCCATCTTTCTTTTGTCCTTTCTCTGACACCCCCTGTAAATGATTCTTCTTTCTCTCCACTGTCCTCCTGTCTAAACCTTTCCTCTTATATAGCTCCATAGGCATCAGTGGCGGTATCGCCTTCATTGGGATGCAAGGATTAAAAAAAAAATATTAATTTACAGCATTTTGTAAAAGTATTGTTTGCTTTTTACTTAAAAATTAGCACACATAACGTTTATTTACTTAGGGTAGACCCTGAAGTTATTGATCTAAAATAAAACAATGTTGACTTAAAAAGCCGCAAAAAATTAAAGAAATACGGAAAACCTGCAATGCAGTAATCAAGACATTGGTATATATAAAACAAATTATCGCTAACCTATCAACAGTTTAAGGCTATAATTTTTTTCATTCCATACGATTTTATGAAATTTAGTAGAAAAAATATTTTTTAAATTTTATACTATTTTAGAAGCATTTTTTCGTTAAGTGATACATTTGTTTCTCTTATACATTTAGTTTTATTATTTTCGTACCTGTTTGAAATTATAAAATATTTAATTGCATGAAATCTCTTTTTATTTTTTAATAATTCTGAATTTAAAAGATACCGAATTATCAAATATCATATTAGTTTTCCAACGGGAAAATTAGTCAAAGACGGTAATTCAGAATTATTTTCTTTTTGAACATCCATAGCAAAAATAATCGTAAAGTTTCTATACTGAAAAAAATACTTAAAAATGACATTAAACTTTACATTTTTCTCTTCTCCAATCATATCTTTATTTAATAGAAAATCTTCTTCCGAACAGCAACTTTTTGCACTGAAAAAATAATTGACTATTTACTTTATTCGGACTATTGTCCACATCTTTGCTTCATTTTTTTCGCCGTCGCGGCCATTGAACGCTCCGGTTTTCATCAGGTGCTAGGAATTTCTGTTTAAAATTAAAAAATTAAAGGTGTAGGAAAAAATATAATGGTGCAGAGAAAAAATATTTAAAGGTGCAAGAAAAATTGGGGTTCAGTTAGTCTAAGTATCCTTACTCGTTAAAAGGTAGATATTAATAGGAGAAAAGGAAGAAGAAATAATTTATTAGGCTGGGATCAGTCATTTGTAGTGGGGTTCAAATTTACTAGTTAAAAATTAATTAATTAATTAATCAGTTAATATTGATTTATTTTCCTAAAGCTGAATTCAAAACTTAAATTTTAAACATTCACAAATTTCGCATTATGGCGGCATTTACTAATGAATTATTTCCTTAAATTCAAGATAAGGTACTGATATTCAAGATTAGGTGCTGATTAGGGTACTTCAATATTTGTATTTTTTCATGTAAACACAGATTGCATCTATCGTGAAGATTCCTCGGAGTTCAGCCCTTCTTCCTTCATTTTCCAAAATCTTTGGAAATAATTTTTATTAAGTTGGTTCTAAACTTTCGGCTCATATGAGCCATCTTCACAGAGGTTATAAGGACGGTAACACAAAAACATCCACCATCAGCGACGATTTTATCTTGTGTTGACATAAATCTTCGCTAAGCAACGGCAATAGTTACCAACAGCTTAGAACCAATTTCATAAAAAATTATCCAAATGTTGGAGAAATTTTGTCTTTATTTTCACCTGAAATTAAAGCCCAAATACGATATTTAAAACGGCTCATGATTAAACATAATAAACATTCATTGTCTCTTATGTTTAACTGTATAGGTTTAGAAAATTATTTGCTGCCACGATACACTATATATATATATATATATATATGGCCGCAGATATTTAGCTTGTTATATAAAATGTAAACATACCTCAGTAGTTGAAATGAAAAGCCGATTTTAAGGTTCCCTAAAAATAAAGTACTCCTGAATCGGAGGAATAAATTGACGTTTTTATGTAAACGTCGTAAAGAATTATTAATTTATAACATATGCTCTACCATAACCTAAATATTTGTAAAAACAGTAGCTACTCAAGCATCTACGCATCGTTTATTCAGTAATGAATTTGAGCACTCTCAGCTACTGGCGTATGTTTGCATTGTATATAACACGCTAATAACTCAATAGTAGAATCGCCGAATGATGTGAATTTGGTCGGGATTCAATCCTGGCTAAAAGCAATCGGATGTCTAACAGAACTGATGAGCTGATACAGCGGAACAGTTCTGTCTGCGGATGACTATTATATATGTATATAAAAAATATATTCATATATATATATATATATATATATATAATCATTTCAGTACAAGAAAGGGGAAAATGCCATTAAGACGCAGGTTGCTACAGAGAGCGAAAAATAAGTAGAAGAATTTAAAGTTGAGCAGTGAAAAAAGACAATAAAAGAACAGACAATTAGAGAATCATTCAAAACTTTGAAGATTGTATGTCCCATGGAAGCAAGAAACCGAAAAATAACTATTAGAATAGAAGTGGCGCTTGAATTTATCTAGTTCAATCATCTAGTTGCATGATAAAATTCATCTAGTCAAGGCACCTACAGAGGCTAGCTGAAGAGAGTAACAAGAAAGGACTACAAATAAACAGCAATAAAGTCAAATCCATGGTCATCAGTAAAAAGAGCAAAAAAAAATGCCAAATACAGGTAAGGAATAATAAATTCAAGTAGGTACAAAAATTAAAATATCTGGGAAGTGTTGTAAAAGAAGACGGAAAGTGCGACACAGAGATTCGAAAGCGAATTCGCATGGCGATTGAGCGTTCCAGAAGTTGAGTATTAAGTAGTTGAGTATTAAGAGACAGGAAACTTTCACTAGAAACAAAGAAGATTGTACTGGATTGCTATGTGATACCAGTTCTTCAACATGGCAGTGAATGCTGGACAATATCAACAAAGATGAAGGAAAAACTTGAAGCAACTGAAATCTGGTCCTACAGAAGCATACTGGATATAAAGTGGGGGGTCAGTTCCATATTGCAAACAATATATAAACTGATCCCTCACTTTGTGGTCACAGCAGTTACTATACATTTATATTCCTGAGATCCAAAAGCACAAAGATGCATTTCAAGAGCTGAGTAGAGTATTAAGAGACAGGAAACATTCACTAGAAACACAGAGTACTGAATTGCTATGTGATGTCAGTTCTTTAATATAGCAGTGAATGCTGGACAGTATCATCAAAGAGGAACGAAAAAAACTTGAAACAATTGTGGTTCTACAGAAGGATGCCACGGATTTCATGGATTAAGCACGTGGGAAATTTTGAGGTGTTGGAAAGAATGGAAACAAAAAGGAAATTAATACTGAACATCAAGAAGAGACTGCTAAAGTTTCTGGAACATGCACTGCGGAAGGAGGGCTGGGTAAACCTGATACTAACATAGTGGGAAAAAGAGACAAGGGAAAGGAGTAGATAACATATTTGAAGAGCATGATCAGGTGGATGACAGAACGGGCTTTTTATGGTGTAACAGAGGAAAGCGTGCTAAGGGCCACCAGTGATAGGGAGACGTGGAAAACCATGATCGCCTAAGTCCTAAAAGGACAGGGCACATAGAAGAAGAATATGTATGCCAACTGTTTATAAGAAATTTTAATGTGGATATAAAAAGGGGGATCAAATCTATATTATAATCAACACAAAACTGATCCCTCATTTTGTGGCCGTGCTAGTTTTTATGCATTTATATTCTAGATTTATGGTCTTGAGCTAGTGGATGTCAGAGCCGGGTTTGGGTGGTGTAACAGGATAAAGCGGGAGCCACCAGCGAATAACATTTGATGGACCTAATCAGTTGGATGATGGAACGAGTGTTGCATGGTGTAACAGGAGAAGGCGTGCTAAGAGCCACCAAGGATAGGGAAACGTGGAAAGTCATGATTGCCTACGTCCTGAAAGGACAAGGCACATAGAAGATATATGCCAACTGTTTATAAAAAATTATAATGCGGATATAAAGTGGGGAATCAAATCTATATTATAATCAATATATAAATTGATCCTTCATTTTGTGGCCATGCTAGTTTCTATACATTTATATTTTAGATTTATGGGCTTGAGCCAGTGGATGGCAGAGCGGAGTTTAGATGGTGTAACAAGAGAAGGCGTGCTAAGAGCCACCAGGGATGGGCAGACGTGGAAAACCATGATCGCTTCTTCTTCTTCTATGTGCCCTGTCCCTTCAGGACGTAGGCGATCATGGATCTCCACGTCTCCCTATCACTTGTGGCTCTTAGTATGTTTGCTCCTGTTGCTCCTGGCAACCCCCGTTCCGTCATCCACCTGATCACACTCTGCAGATATGTTATCCGCTGCCTTCCTCTGTCTCTCCTTCCTTCTATCTGACCAGTCAGTATCAGGTTCTCCAGGCTCTCCTTCCTCATTACATGTCCCAGGAACTT
Organism: Ascarosepion bandense; assembly: GCA_037127315.1. Taxonomy (NCBI): domain Eukaryota; kingdom Metazoa; phylum Mollusca; class Cephalopoda; order Sepiida; family Sepiidae; genus Ascarosepion; species Ascarosepion bandense. The sequence continues at coordinate 1,142,524 of JBBBDQ010029610.1, forward strand.
CAGTTGTCTCTTCCTGATGCTCAGCATCAATTTCCTTTTTGTTGCCATTCTTTCTAACACTTCGTCGTTGCTTGTATGCTCAGTCCACGATATCCGTAGTATCCTTCTGTAGAACCACATTTTGGCCGCTTCCAGTTTTTTCCTCATTTTCGATTATATTGTCCAGCATTCACAGCCGTATTGAAGAACTGACATCACGTAGCAGTCTAGCACTCTTTTCTTCGTTTCTATTGAGATCTTCCTGTGTGTTATAGAAGAAGAAGAAGAAGAAGAAGAAGAAGTCAAGGCAGCAGATTAAACAAAGCTTAGCAGGACAGTTTTCAAGGAAATATTTGTGGAAGAGATAGAGGGAAGCCATGTCACATCGGTGAGAAAGTGAGTATAGTAGCAGTGCCAGGTGAGGATCGATGAAATGCTTTATCTGATAGGTTTTCTTGCGAAAACCAACGGTAAATATCACATTTATAGAAATAGTAGTAACAGTCGTACTAGTATTAATGGTTTTAATGACGATGGTACTATCCTTTTAGCAATAAACGATTATCGATAAGAACTAAACGTTCGGCCTGTCCTTCCCTAATCCAGAAGCTTTAGAGACATTCCACCATCTTAAATACTGCTTCCCAGTTTAGCTGTCCAAGACCAGATACGACGGCAATTTTTACACGATTTTTTTTAATATAGGCGTATTTTTTCATTGACCATCTGCCTTCCACTTGGCTTTCACATCAAACGGGGTTTGCTTTCTTGCAAGCACCGACCAACACCCAGACTGCCGATCGGTAGACGTTTCATAAGCGTGTAATTTCTGAGAGCACGCATCATTTGGACAGTAAGATATGGCTTGTGGTCAGTAAAAACTGGTTTGATGTGTCGAATGTTGCAAGTGAAAAACTGCACATGATGTAGAGAGAAAGTGAAAACACAGATAATATATATATATATATATATATATATATATATATATATATTGGATATTGTTGATTAGATCATGATTGAGAAAATATAGAAAGCGAAAGACGCGAATGAAAGAGAAAGAAAGATAAATGGAAGAAAGTTTAATGACAAGAAATATTAAAAGATCAGAAAGAATAAATGGAAAGAGGTCATAACATGAAGGAGCAGAAGAGATGAGGCAGAAGGGCTGGTGAAGAAGAAAGTACTGGAAAGAAATAGAAATATGTAGTTAGAAAAAAACAACAGAAAGAAAGAAAGAAAGAATGAATGAATGAATGTGAAAATTAAAAAGAAAGAGATGAAGAACTAAAGATAAATTAAGTAGAAATAAAGAAAGGAAAACAGAAGAATGTAGAAGGAAAGAAAGAAAGAAAAAAAGAATGAATTGAAGAATGTGGAATGTAGAAAAGAGGCAAATAACTAAAGAAAAACTAGTTGGTAAAAAAGAAAGAAAAATAGAAAAATGGTGAAAGAAAGAAAGAAAGAAAGAAAAAAGAAAAAAGAAAGAAAGAAAGAAAGAAAGAGATGAAGAACTAAAGAAAAATTAATTAAAAATAAAGAGAAAAATAGAAAACGAAAGAAAGAAAGAAAGATTTGATGAACGTAGAAACTGAAGAACTAAAAAAAATTAAGTAGAAATAAAGAAAGCGAAATAGAAGAATGTAAAAAGAAAGAAAGAAAGAAAGAAAAGAAGAAAAGAAAGAAAAAAGAATTGAAGACCGTAGAAAGTAAAAATGAGATGAAAAACGAAAGAAAATTAAGTAAAAATAAAGAAAGCGAAATAGAAGAATGTAGGAAGGAAGGAAGGAAGGAAGGAAGGAAGGAAGGAAGGAAATAAAGAAAGAAAGAAATAATTGAAAAACGTGAAAGGTACAATGAAAGAATTTATGATATAAAGAATGAAGAAAAAGATACGGACGAATAAAAAGACAAATTGAAAAGAAAATTTTAACAGAAAGTAAGAAAAATAATAGAAGAAAGACCGAAGGAGGGAAAAATAGAAAGAATAAGAAAAGTTAAAAAGAAAGTAGAGAAAAAAGAAATAAAACCCACAAAGCAAAAAAACTAAAATAAGAAGGAGATTATGATGATGAGAAAGAAGAGAAAAGACAAGAGAAAATGAAGGAATAAAAACAGTAATATTAGTTGAAGAATAACAAATGAAAATATCGGAAAATAAAAAAAAGAGTCGTAAATTGAAGGTAAATGAGAAATGAATGTCGAAAGAAGGGGAAAAGAAGAAAAAGGTAAGTATGTAAGTAAGAAAGAAAGAACGAAAGAATGAAGGAAAAGAGGAAAAAGAATAGTACAATCCAGAAAAATGTGGTAGAGGCCAAACAATAAAGAAAAAGAAAAGAATACGAAGATGGCGCCTCAACGAGAAAAGTAAAAAAAAATAAAAACCTATACAAAGAAAATGAACGTTCTAAAATATACAACAAAAACAAATCTAAATAAAATCTATCAAAACAGGAGTATAAATTGATGAAACTGATTATCAATAAAATAAAAAAGACCGACTTTAAAAGAATCGCTTTTGCGCATCGGCTATATAAGTAAAGCACTTATTTCCGTTCTTTTTTTTATGATTATTTTTTTTATTTTGAAGCATATTGCTGCACTGGACGTCTCGAGAGTTACCGAAGACCTGGAATTTGTCCAACTGCGAAAGATGGCAGCCCGGCCATAAATTGCTGATATACGATGATCCGGACAAAACAAGTGCCAGAAATATCAATTACACAATTGACTGTCTAATTCGCCTTATCTTTCCAGTTACATCCCATTTTATCTTGTTCGCTTTAGCGTTTTGCATTTGCTGCTCCCTGCCCACTTTCATATTCTTCTTCATTCGGGATTCTTAAAAAGGTCTTCCATATCTTCTTCAGCGTTTTCATATGTTTCTTTTATCGTATTTCAGGAGCAACTCGGCGTGGTGCCATGGTTAGCAACCCTGTCTTGCTAGAGCCTATGACAACTGAGTAGTGACTTAGATCCCCACTGGGTACCTTATTCTTTCGGCCTTGTGCCATACTAAGCAGTGCTTAGAAAACCATCTATCATCGCAGTTCTCTTATATATATATATATATATATATATATATATATATATATAACAGAATACACTTGGTATGTAATCCGGGTAAATTCCAAAAGAGACGAACTCGAGAGAACTCAATGTTAAATTCATTTTTTTAATTTAACAGAGTAATATTTTATAAAGGATTTTTCAATTATTACCTTGGATAATAAATATTTCACTGTTTTGATGTTCTTAACGCGGCTAACAAATCACAAAAAAGTTTGAGACAGTAGAAACAAATAAAAGACAGAAATATAGATATAGTCATCCGCAGACAGATATGTACCGCTGTATCACAGCTCATCAGTATGGTTAGACCTCCGATTGCCTTTAACACAGGATTGAAACCCAACAGAATTGGCGTCAGTCGGCGAATCTACCTCTGAGCTATGGACGCTCGGTAGACTTTCAAACTTTTAGCGCGTTAAGCGGTGAAATATGTATTATCGAAGGTAATAATTGAAAAATCCTTTATAAAATATTATATTATATATATATATATATATATATATATATATATATATATATATATATATATATATGATTAAAGTGAAACAAAAATTTCGATATTTAATTACGTTGGATAGCCATCGAGCCGTCCACCGTGATCAATTTTAATATTAATGAAATTAACATTAATCAGGATCGGGTTTTTGGGATTTATTTATCCGATCATACATTTGAATTTAAAATATACAGCTATATATATATAACAAAATTATAATGTTTAAATCCGTTGAATAGCCATTTCTACGAGGATTCACTCGTTTCTTCAGCAACGGTCGAAACAAAATTTTCGTTTCGACCTTTGCTAAAGAAACGAGGAAATCTTCGTAGAAATGGCTATTCAACGGATTTAAACATCGAAATTTTGTTTTATTTTTATATTTGGGTCTGTACTTAGAATATAGTACTTGCACTGAGCACGCCACCTTGATCAATTTTAATATTAATTTCATTAATATTAATAAGGATCGGGTTTTGGGGATTTACCTGCCTAAGTATCCTTTTGGATTAAATATATATATTTAATCGTGTCACCCCAAGCAAGGGATTCCACTGCCACTGTTCCATGCTAATGGGAGGGAGGTGCGGTTGTCTGTGGTGGTTAATTGACAGCAGCTTCGTTTTGGAAGAACTGAATTTCACGAGCCATTTCTTACCCCAATCCACCACGGATTGGAGGTCCTTTTCAAGCTAGGCAGCGAGGTCCGCCTTGTCACCACCACCAGATTTTTGATCGAGGCGAGAGTAAACTGTGGTATCATCGGCGTACATGCCTACTTGTGACCTTATGGCATCAGGGAGATCATTGATGTAGATCAGAAAGAGCGTAAGACCTAGGATAGAGCCTTGGGGAACACCCGCGTTTGTAGGATAGTTCTGTGAGGCATATCCGTTTAATACCACCTTCAATGTGCGGTTAGAAAGGAATGACTGGATTAAGTCCAACAAAAGTCCAGTTATGCCATAGCTTGGCAGTTTCCGTAGAAGGCCTGCATGCCATACTCTGTCGAATGCTTTAGAGATATCCAAGGCGATGTTTGAACTTGACCATTCTTGTCGAGAGCCTGGTATATATACTCGGTTATGGTCGTTAGCATATCAGCAGTAGACCTGGTGAAGCGGAAGCCATACTGTTTGTCCGAGAGGAGCCCGGGGCTGTGAGATGCTGAACGACCTCGGCATTGATAATGGCTTCGAACACTTTGCCGAAGATCGGAAGAAGGCTGATAGGGCGGTAATTTGCGGTGTCTGAGGGTTATATTTTCTACGCATCGCACATTCAGTAATGAATTTGAGTACTCTGGGTATTGGCGTATGATACATCATACGCAAAATGACTGCACATTCTACCGAGTGCCCATAGCTCACAGGTAGAATTGCCGACTGACGCCAATTCGGTCGGGTTTCAATACTGGGTTAAAGGCAATCGCATGTTTAACCATAATGATGAGTTGCGAAACTGATCTGTCTGCGGATGCATATATATATATATATGCATATTTCTGTCGTTTATTCTTTATTTGTTTCTTCTGTCTCAAACCTTTTTGTTATTTTGCTAGTCTGTCTTTTTTTCACTTCCCTTGATTTTTTGTCGTTTTTCCTTCATTCTCTTTATATTGTATTTCGTTTATTTTTTCTTTCGCGGTTAATTTTCAGCTATTCTTTTATAATAATTTCACTCCCAGCCAGGCAATACTGCTACTGGTGCGCAGGGGTTACATAAGAGGAGAGTGATGAGAAAGAGGAATAAGTTATAGGGGTTGTCAGAAAATGGCTAAGAGAAGAAGGAGAGCACTGGTGTGAAGAACTGATGAGAGTAGAGTGAACAGAGAATAACATGAAGGAAAGGGTGTGCGTCAAAGATAGGAGATGGCAATTGACCATATATTTAAATTCTTGGAGACGGTAGCTATCAGTGAAACAAGTATACGGAAGAACATTCCACAGGCAGGAAGTGCAAGAAAAGAAGTTTTAAAGTAGAAGTTACATTTTATTGTTTTCGCTGTAAAAGGGTGGAACCTAGATGCTCATCTGGTAGCTCAGGTAAATCCATGCAGAGGGGGCACCAGTGAGCTAAGCTCGTCGGAGCAGAAGCCGCGAAAGTAATTGTAGAAGAGACATAGGAAAGCCACATTACGTCGGTGAGAAAGTGATTGGAGAGCAACTACCAGGTTGTGATCGATCACATTGCAGATTCTCCCTTAGACATTGTCAAGAACCCAGACATGAATAGATGCTCGATGCTCTTTCTGCGTCACATGACCGAATAGTCACTTGTGATAAAAAGTGGATCGTTTATGATAACGTAAATAATCAGTCCAATAGTTTGATCGTGATGAGTCCCCTAAACATTTCTCAAGGCTAAAGTGGCATCAGCAAAAGATGATGGTGACTGTCTGGTGGTCTTCATTTAGTGTTGTACCACTACTGATCCCTGGAAGTTAATCAGAGCATTAATGCAGTGCTTTACTGAAATCAACTTGCTGAAATGCATGCATGCCTACAAGAAATGAGACCTGCATTTCTGAATCGACGTGGTCCATTTATTCTCCAAGACAATGCGCGGCCACATGTTGCAAGAATGACGTTGCAAATTTTCACAGACTTAGAATACGAAACTTTCCTACATCCCCTATATTCTCCTGGTCTTTCACACACTGATTATTATTTTTAAGCACTTAAGCACATTTTAAATGGTAAAACCTTTAGATCAAAACCAGAGGTGGAATCAGTATTCAAAGATTATGTTGCATGACAGCCATTAACTTTTTATCAATAAGGAATAAATAATCTAGCCGATCGATTGCAGAGGTGCATTGATGCTCAAGGCTCGTATTTCCACTAATTTCTACAGTTAAATTTTGAAGAATAAAATTTTGTTTCTGAAATCGGCCATTATTTCTGCATGAACCTAATATCTAGTTTTGAAGTTCATCTTGTGGATAAGTGTAAAGGATATTTTCTTTCTGAGGTGACCAATGGAAGCAGCGGCACATAAAAAGAAAAAAACAGTGGCATTCGTATTTTCTGCGGTGATCGAAAGCATGAAGACTATGGGCGGGATGGGCCTGCACTGGAAGCATTTTGGGGAGAAGTACAGCTCCAGTTGTCATAGGCAGGAAGATTGGATTGCTTATCTGTTGCACAGGAATTGAGTCTGCCAAATTTGTTGTCAGTTGTTCATATCAAAGCCTTTTGGAACGAGCGGAAAAGGGTAAAATCGTATTATTCGAGGTCCAGAAAATAAAACACACAACCCGTCTTCCAGAAAACATTCCTTCGTTACTCCTGATGTATACAGATTTATGTTCTTATTGAGAAGAACGAGATTTTGCATAGGGACGAGTGAAAGAGCACTTTTTATATAATCATATCGCCCCAAGCAAGGCAGTTTAGTGCCACTGGTACCCCAGAGATTATATAATGGGGAAAGTTGTGGGAAAGAGTGACAGGTTATAGGGGTGTCAGGAAGTGGTTAAGAGAAGGATGAGAATAGTGATGTTATTAAAGTGGAGGGGACAGAGATGGAAGCATGAGAGAGAGAGATGGAGAGAGGGGGGATGCAAGTCAATGAGATAGGAGATGACTATTGGTTTTACATTTAAATTTTGGAGATTGTAGCTGTCGGGGAAGTGAATGGAAGGGAATTCAACGGACGGGAAGTGCGAGGAAAGAATTTGTTAGAGGAGAAGTTGCGTTTACATTTTGTTTGTTTCACAGTAAAATTGTGGAACCTAGTTGCTAATCTTGTGGCTCGACTGAATTCATACATAGGGGACTAAGTTTATGGGAGCAAAAACCGTGAAAGTATTTGTACAAGAGACACAGGGAAGGCATATTACGCCGATGTGAAACTGACTGTATCTGAACTGCGAAGTCGGCATCGTTCACATTAGAGATTCTCTGTTTGATTTTTCAAGGACCACTAGGTGGATAGCAGGGACGACTGATCAGATATGGCAGCGGTATTCAATGCACGGGCGAATGGTAGATTTATATATGTGCAGGATGGCTTCAGACGGGAAATACTACCTGGTCTTACACAGAGAACCGACCTTCTTAGCAGCGGATTTAGCTATGGGTTCGATAAGGTCATTCCATTTGAGGTCTGTTGAGAGACTTAACCAGAGGAGGCGCAGTGTTTTCTATAAATTTTAATTCCAGCTAGACTGCAATAGCGATAGTTTTTGAATAAAAAAACTATCGCCAACAGCCAAGTTTTATATTCCTAACTATAAGAGTGGATGCCCTAACTACAGCAAAATAGCACTTAAACACAATTTAATAAAACAAGCACAAATCAATTTCTCCACAAAATCATATTTTACTCTGAACTGAAATACATTAAGCAGACTCTCATTAATAATCCCTTTCCAAATAACATTGTACATGAACAAATAAGAGGATATTTCAAAACCACAACACACATCTACCAGAATAAGGTACTTCCACAAAAGACCCTAAGCATATCAAGCTCTTTTATTGCAACCAGATGGACGGTAACTACAAACAGGATGAAAAAATCATAAAATATCTCCGGTTGATCTTAATGAAAATTAAAACTAATAATATATATTTTACAAAATACAATGCTACTAATTTAATTATTCGTAATAACTCCTGCATAAAACCAATAATATATATCAATTCAAATGTCCCTTACAAAAAATATTTCCGACAAAAAGTAAGCGTATATCTATGCGGGATTAGTAACAAGTACATTAACCAGACGTCCTATTTACACTTGTCAGACCAGTTGTTCATTTCTAGACATCCATAACAACATTCTTATCTACATTCACAATATAAAAAAATCGATAACACAACAATCCGACACCAAAAAAAACCCAAAGAAAACTACAATTCCTCGATGCAATATTCCTTAAAAATCTTAAGCCGTCACTTAAGAGAATCAGATATGAATACTGTAGTAATATTCTAAACTGTCCCTAGAAAGAATAAATATTCCTGTTTTAATCCGTGCATGACCATGACAATACAAGTTTTAAAAATTCAATTTTGCATAATTTTACGTTCTAATGAATGCCAAACAATTTGGCAACTGTTACATTTGAAGAAAGAAGAACAGTTACAGCAATTTTTAGCAACACAGTTTTGCGATTATTGTTTGTTACTACAACTCACACCCATGAAGATAATTTTGGAAGGAGATTGAAAGTACTTGGAAACATCGAGAAATGAATAATAAGATCATCTGTCAAAGTTACAGATCATTTCTTATATTTTTCAATTATAATACGCGAAAGATTATCCGTGAGTATGAACGGATTTTATTAAAAAGAAGTAAACAATATTTGCAATTTATTTAATCTGACATATATATATATATATATATATATATATATATATATGTGTGTGTGTGTGTGTGTGTGTGTGTGTGTGTGTGTGTGTGTGTGTGTGTTGTATAACTTATACGAAGAACGACGAAAATTAAATAGCAACTAAACGACATAATATGCTGTGTACACTTTAATAAAACAACGAATTTATTAATTCGACGACGGCTTTCAAAAAATTGTTATTCCCTTATAAAATGGTTTGCCTCTTTTCACGCTGATAAAATTACGATATTCTTACTTAATAAAGGAACTAACATCAAGGGTATATGTAGATACAACATTTTCTTTTTCCGCCCTTCAGATGACGTGGCGTAGAGTAGAGGGTGTGTTCGGAGGTCTCAGCACACACGCATCGCGAGTGACAGAGATGCGCTCGACCACGGTTTTCCTTGTGTCTCTGTTGGTCTGGGTTCCTATCTCAAATGTCACAGAATGAATGACTACTAGTATTACTCTGATTATTTATATATATATAAGCGACTCCGTCATTTTTTAAGACATTGTTTACATTATTTCAAGGCCCACATTTTCTGACCTGGCCTTCGCTGGTTTCAAAATAAACAAATGTTTTCATGACATCGGAAATTTGGCTACATTCTTAATTTTGACAACAAGCAAATATTTATCAAAACAATGTCCATTTTTCTATTGCTAGCTAATTTTCGTATTTTTGCTTTTTCATAAAAATACACTTCATCTTGAAATTATGAACCAGCTCAGATAATCTTCAAATTATATATATATATATATATATATATATATATATATATATATATATATACATATATATACATATGCGTTACTCTTGCGTGTGTATACACTGCTTATATACAACACGGTAAAATTTCCCTTCTCTGATTCCATGCGCCTATGGCTTATGGGGTAGCGACTCCGACTGACAATTCGGTAGAGTTTCGATTCCGGCCAGAAACAAGTGGGTGTGTCTAGCTACACTGATAAGCTGTGATACAGCGAAACAGGCTTGTATGTGGACACACACACACACACATATATATATATATATATATATATATATATATATATCGTGCGCATATTTAATACATTTATGCATGTTCCTCTGATTCATTGCAAAGCAATATTATAAGTGTAATTCGGAACTTTCAGTGAATAAGCATTAACATCATTCTTCTTTGCTAAGAGAATAATAAAGTTAATAAATTAAGACATAACAACACATTTCTATGATATATGTTAACATAATTAGGATTGTGCGAATCTTCTTACGTACGCACGCACACACTCACATACATCCACAAATACCACACCAGTTTGTCAAGCAACGATTGGTTAATATATCACCAATGCATTCATTACGAGACAATTTATAAATCGCAGCTGTTCGACAATTTACAAATCACGTTATTTCCAGGTAGTAGATTTTGTTAGCTTTTGGGAGAGGATTAGATCAAACAGGCCTTTTCAGTCTCTCCAAAGTACGCACGATGATGGTTTGATTTATAGTCAATCAAACCGTCCGAGTTTTCCCGAGTTTGAGTCAACTAGTAACTATTTAAGGAGCTAACTTTTCTCAGCCCTTCAGTGAAAATCCAGCTGCCAAACGACATTTGAACGCGCGAATCTCACTCACATACAAAAATCACTAATTCATACACCGATACAATATACAGTACCTACGGTAAGTTGACTTACTAAGCGTTGCTTAAATGTGGCACAAGGCCGAAGGTATGGGGTACCCAGTGATGCTCGAACTCACTACTAAGTTGTAATAGGTTCTAGCGAGATAAGCTTGCTAATCATTACACCACGTCGGAGCGCCCAAGTACATACGGTTAGTGTCCCAATATAGAGGGAAGTAGTGTGAGTTAATTTATTCGTAGGTCTAAGTTTTAGCTCACAGGTATCCTACTGAATACGATGGGTATATGTCTAGATCTTTGAGTCGTTTGTATACCAGATCTATAAGTACGCTGCAATTTACAGTTATGGACTAACAACGTTTCTTAAAGGTATGGAGCAAAACAAATGTGTGTTTCCCATCACGTATGAACATTTCCCATCATCTGCTTAGTTGAGACTCAAACCAGATGAGACAATCATTGCCGTAACTGATTGATTGAATTTTACGACCGATCAACCGAAATATTTAGATTGATCGACATTGCTTAATCTTTGTGATATAACAAGAACTGCTGTTTTTAGTGTGAGCTGACCGTATTCTAATTAACGAGAAGCAGAAATTAAGCATGTTCATGTCATAAGGGCGGCGACAAATAAGTGTTGATGGGCGGCACGAAGTTCAATGAATTATTACAAGCGCACGATAACGCAAGAAGGGAGCAGATCAAAACAGAACCAGATATCGTACCTTGCTTGCTGGTGTTAATGAAATAGTTTATGTTTTATGTAATAGAATTGAATTATTTAGTATATATTAGTCAGTCATTTAAGTGCCATCATGTCTCGAAAGCGACATAACTGACTGGGCAGAAAAATTTCCCGCAGTAGGTTGCTTTAACTTGTGGTGATACCGAGCAAATAGAGGGACAGGATGTTTGCCCTCAGATGTCCAGAAAGCAAATGACCAAAACTGGTCTTTGAGCACCCGGCTCCACGCATATGTTCCGGCAGAAAACCAAACATTAATAAATATCAAATTCCAGTTCGCGAGCTTAAACGAATTTTATTTATCGGCCAATGGGAAGCCCAGAATTAAATACGGGTGTATTCCCAAATGACCTGCTGTGACCTACAAAGACGAAATAAAAATCTGACACAAAAAGCATCACCAGTGTTGAGAAAGTGCGAGCATAATTAGCACATCCATTGACCTCGTCAAGCGATCCACTATGCTCGCCTCGCCTTTTTTCTCACCTTTTTCTTCGCTGTCCCCTGAGCTACTTACCCAAGCAAAGGAGCGGAAAAATGAAAGACATTCCTAACTGACAACGCTCACACAAACATACCCACAAACTCTCTTTCGGCATTTACTGCTACGAACATTTTAACGACATTTGGACCCATCCTAAAGGCATTACTTTATTTGTAAAAAAAACTGTAATTGATATATGTGTATATGTAAAATATTGTTTCTATACTCAATTTGATTTTCTTGTTGTATAGCCACTTTTATAACTTATAGTGTGCTATCTACTAACGAAGCCAAATTCAGTTAATCTGTTTCAGCATACAGCTACGTTTCACTATAAACTTTCTGCAGTAGAATGGATAGAAACAAAATATGTTATGCTATTTAACCGATTGTTGAAGGGAGAAGAGACGGATTAATACATTTCTCAGGGGTAGTTGTGTGTAAGTGAATATAACGAATGCAACTGGGTTTCGAACTAGGCTCTCCGATTTCTCGTTCCGAAATGTTATCCACTGCACCACAACGCTGAGGCGAAAACCATTCTTTTTTTTCGCAAGAAACCTTTGGGCACACCGAATATATTTCGTAATTTATTTCTTATATTTCTGATCAATATCGTTCTATGTGAGACTCTGATAGTTTTCTGCGTTTTCGAGTTTATATTTTATTCGTGATTCTTTCATCTGCGTCTTTTTCTTTCTTTCTTTCTTTCTTTCTGTTATTTTTTTTTTTTACAGTCGTCAAAATCGACTTGACACAAAAACAATTTAAATGCATTGAATTCGTTCCGTGAAAAGAGCATCAATTCTATATTATACATGAACTTACGTCCATCTTTCCGACTGAAGAACTTGATAATTATACACACTTGTATGTGTGCATTGGTGAAGGATAAACTCTTCTAGGGACTAACAACCTACAAAAGTTAGTATTTAATTATAAACTTAAGAGTTTGTTGCGAAAAGTAAACTTCAGAAACAATGCACAAAACGTGATGTAATGCAGTATTGACTTTGCAGTACGGTCTTATTTATCCATCCTTGCCCGACTTTTCAGCAGTTTATACAAACACACCCCCCCCACCCCCACACCCCCCCACCGCCACACACACATATATATATATATATATATATATATATATATATATTGTTAATTCAGCAATGAATTAGAACACTCTCGACTTTGGGCTTGTATAATGATAATATACACGCAAAAACGTCTGCCCTCTTCTACCGAGCGCCCGTAGCTCAGAGGTAGAATCACCGACTGACACCAATTCGGTCGGGTTTCATTCCTGGGTAAAAAGCAATCGGCTGCCTAACCGTACTGATGAGCTGTGCTACAGCAAAACAGATCTGTCTGCGGATGATTATATATATATATATATATATATATATAGTATACCGAGGCAGCAGATAATTTTCTAAACATATACTGTTAAATATAAGAGAAAATGAATGTCTATTATGTTTAATCGTGAGCAGTTCTAAACATCGTATTTAGGCTTTAATTTCAGATGAAAATAAAGACAAAAATTCTCCAACATTTTGGTATTTTTTTATCAAACTGGTTCCAAGCTCTGAACTCAGATGAGCCATCTTCAGAGAGCTTACAGGGACGTTAACATAAGCCCATCTTTTTTTTTTATTTTTTAATCGTGTTATTCCAAGCAAGGCATTCCACTGCCACTATAGCGCAGGGGTTACATAGAGGGATTGGATATAGAAAATGTCAGATGGAGGGTGATAGACGACTTAGGATGTACATAGGGAGAAAGTGGGAGTGAGTTAGTGTGTTAGGAGGTGTCCTTACATTTAAACTCCTGGAGGTTGTAGCCGTCAGGGAAGCAAGCATGCGGTAGGGAATTCCACAGGCGGGAAGTGCGAGGAAAGAAGGTGTTGGAGTACAAATTGCGGTTAAATTTCATCTGTTTCACTGTAAAAGGGTGGGACCTAGTTGACAATCTAGTATCTCCTGCAAATTCACATCTAGGTGGCACCAGTGATTTAAGTTCGTCAGAGCAGAAGCCATGAAAGTATTTATGAAAGAGGCACAGGAATGCCACGTCACGCCGGTGAGAGAGATACTGCAGGCGGTCAGCCAAGTCGGTATCAATCACATTACAGATTCTTCGCTGTATTTTGTCAACAAGCCCGAGGAGAATAGAAGGGGCAGCCGACCAGATGTGGCAGCAGTACTCAATACACGGGCTAATGGAGGATTTATATAATTGCAGGATAGATTCAGGCGGGAAGAATTTCCGGGCCCTGCACAGAGAGCCGACTTTCATAGCTGCGGATTTAGCAATGGATTCGACGTAGTCATTCCACTTGAGGTCCGCTGAGAGTGTCAGGCCAAGCAGGCGTAGTGTTTTACTCTCTGGGAGGCAAGCCTGTCCCATAATAATGGGAGGGAGGTGCGGTTGTCTGTGGTGGTTAATTGACAGCAGCTTCGTTTTGGAAGAATTGAATTTCACGAGCCATTCTTACCCAATCCACCACGGATTGGAAGTCATTTTCAAGCTCGGCAGCGAGGTTCGCCTTGTCACCAAAACAAGATTTTTGATCGAGGCGAGAGTAAACTGTGGTATCATCGGCGTACATGCCTACTTGTGATCTTATATATCGGGGAGATCATTGATATAGATTAGAAAGAGCGTAGGACCTAGGATAGTGCCCTGGGGTACACCCGCGTTTGAAGGGTAATTCTGGGAGGCACGTCCGTTTAATACCACCTTCAGTTTGCGGTTATGACCGGATTAAGTCCAACAAAATTCCAGTTATGCCATAGCTTTGCAGTTTCCGGCATGCCATACTCTGTCGAATGCTTTAGAGATATCCAAGGCGATGTTTGGACTTTACCATTCTTGTCGAGAGCCTGGTATATATACTCGGTGATGGTCGTTAGCATATCAGCAGTAGACCTGGTGAAGCGGAAGCAATACTGTTTGTCCGAGAGGTGCCCGTGGGCTGTGAGATGCTGAACGACCTCGGCATCTACCATCAAAGACGAAGTTATCTCGTGTTGACTTAAAACTTTGTTAAACGACAACAGTCACCAAATAGCAAACGCAGCTCGTAAATTTGTAATGCGGTTCTATGACGTCACAACACGCGAGAGCCCGAAATGTTAACAGAATCATATATTTAAATGTAATGTAATGTGTTATGACCAGATGTAAACGTGATTTTATTAAGTGTGGGTAGATGACCTCCAATATCTGAAGGTTATTTTTACTGTGTGTATGAGTGAGGATTATTTTAATGTTGACTAAAATCTGCCTGATATTACCTACATGACTATGTTTTTTTCTAAGAAATGTTGTTTAATTGTGCTCTGATCAGAAAGGTGACCGGTAAGTCTACGGGAGAGCCTGGTTGTAGTAAAACCAATGTATGTACTTGGATTATTATTAGTACAAGCAATACAATCTCTAAATGGTCATGTAAACTGATACACTACATTATATATATATATATATATATATATATATATATATATATATATATAATCTTACTTCGGTAGTACGACACGGAGTTTCATACACAAATTACCGTTTAAGAGTTTTGAAATTAAGTTCACTCGATGGGCGAGAGAGTTAAATCTTATAATGTTCGGATACTCAAATCTCTTAAACGATCAGTTTGTAATATTTAATGACTGCGTAGATCATGAAACTCAGATGTAGGATATCAATATTTACTAATGTATAATTACTAGTTCGTTTATATTGCATAAATCAGTATGCATATCCATATGTACTTTCTTATATATATATATATATATATATATATATATATATATATATATATACACGCATACATGATTTTTGACATTTCATATATAAATTAATATTAAATTAACCACATTTTACTGCTTGATGATTGTGTTGTTAACACCGAGACTTTATAGCTATTGTGTGGCACTATGCTAAAATAATAATAATAATAATAATCATAATAATAATAATAATAATAATAAATATCCAGTAAATAATAAATAATAATAATAATAAATAATAAATAATAAATAATAATAATAAATAATAAATAATAATAATAATAAATATCCAGTACGTGCCAATAAATCCAATGTTGACAAAGTTAATACTCATCGATGGTTACGTGCATCTGGATTAAAGTCTGAAACTGAAGGATTTATACTTGCAGCACAAGACCAAAGTCTTTTCACGAGAAACTTTCAGGCAAATATTATGCATAATAATATGGATCCAAAATGCAGGTTTTGTGATAAACACCAAGAAACAATAGACCACCTAATCTCAGGCTGTTCTGTGCTTGCTCCAAATGAATATAAAAATCGCCACGATAGAGTTGGGCAATATTTACATTGGGCAATGTGAAAACATTATGGAAAAGCTGTAAACAAACAATGGTATGAACATCACCCAGCACCGGTTACAGAAATAGAAGATGTAACCATTCTATGGGATTACACCATCTACACAGACAGAAAAATTGAAGCAAACAGGCCAGACATTATTGTTAAAAACCAGAAGGAGAAAACTTGTCTATTAATTGATATGGCTTGTCCAGCTCGATTGTAACATAGCAATCAAGGAATTTGAAAAACTGTCAAAATATAAAGACCTGGAAATTGAAATAGAAAAAATGTGGAAATTGAAAACAAGAGTTGTGCCAGTGATAGTAGGTGCACTTGGAATGATAAAAAATGGAACAAAACAACACATTGAAAGAATCCCTGGAAACCCCAGCTTAAGAGATATACAAAAAATTGTATTATTAAGTACAGCCCACACACTAAGGAAAACGTTATCTATGTAATGCTGGGGATGATAGGGAGGATAGAAAAACATGAAATGGAGTCATAACAACACGCCACTACCTGCCTTAGGTCTCCCCGCAGACTTGGTTGGTAGTGAGACCAATGCAGAAATCTAAATATGATGAAAAATGACATAATAATAATACAACTAAATACTGCGGCAAAAAAAATGAAAATGAAAGCCAAAGATAAAGCTCTTGAACAGATGAAACAGCGCTGGCAAGACAAACCTCTGCATGGCCAATATCCAGTACGTGCCAATAAATCCAATGTTGACAAAGTTAATACTCATCGATGGTTACGTGCATCTGGATTAAAGTCTGAGACTGAAGGTTTTATTCTTGCAGCGCAAGACCAAAGTCGTTTTACTAGAAACATTCAGGCAAATATACATAATAATATGGATCCAAAATGCAGGTTTTGTGATAAACACAAAGAAACAATAGACCACCTAATCTCAGGCTGTTCTGTAGTTTCCCCAAAATGAATATAAAAATCGCCACGATAAAGTAGGGCAATATTTACATTGGACAATGTGCAAACGCTATGGAAAATCCGTAAACAAACACTGGTATAAACATCACCCAGTACCGGTTACAGAAATACAAGTTGTCACCATTCTATGGGATCACGCCATCAATACAGACAGAAAAATTGAAACCAGAAAGAAAAAACTTGTCTATTAATTGATATGGCTTGTCCAGCGGATTGTAACATAGCAACCAAGGAATTTGGAAAACTGTCAAAATATAAAGACCTGGAAATTGAAATAGAAAAAATGTGGAAATTGAAAACAAGAGTTGTGCCAGTGATAGTAAGTGCACTTGGAATGATAGAAAATGGAACAAAACAACACATTGAAAGAATCCCTGGAATCTCCCAGCTTAAGAGAAAAAATTGTCTTATTAAGTACAGCCCACACACTATGGGGAACTTTTTCTATGTAACGCTACGGATGATGGGTAAGATAGAAAAAAAAACATGAAATGGAGACATAACAACACGACACAACCTGCCTTAGGTCTTACCGCAGATTTCGTTGGAAGTGCGACCATAGCAGAAATCGAAATATGATGAGAAATGGCATAATAATAATAATAATAATAATAATAATAATAATAATAATAATAATAATAATGCAAACACTATGGAATATATGTAAGCAAACACTGGCATGAACATCACCCAGCACCAGTTACAGAAATAGATGTCACCATTCTATGGGATTACACCATCTACACAGACAGAAAAATTGAAGAAAATAGGCCGGACATTATTGTTAAAAACCAGAAAGAAAAAACTTGCCTATTAATTAATATGGCTTGTCCAGCGGATTGTAACATAGCAACCAAGTAATTCAAAAATCTGTCAAAATTTAAAGAACTAAAAATTGAAATTGAAAAATGTGGAAATTGAAAACAAGAGCCGTGCCAGTGATAGTAGGTGCACTTGGAATGTTAAAAAATGGAACAAAACAATACATTGAAAGAATCCATGAAAATCCCAGCTTAAGGGATATACAAAAAATTCTCTTAAGTACAGCCCACACACTAAGGAGAACTTTGTCTATGTAACCCAACGGATCTTAGGGGAGATAAAAAAAAACATGAAATGGAGCCACAACGACACACCACGGCCTGCCTTAGATTTTCCCGCACACTTTGTAGGTAGTGCAACCAAAGCAGAAATGAAAATATGATGAAAATGACAACATAATAATAATAATAATAATTACTATATATTTATGCTCTACTTTTGTATGGAGTACTTTTTAAAGTAAATGTCTAACTTCGGAATATAGTTAGTAAATTAAATAGTTCAGCCGACCGAATAAGTTACCATATTTCAAGTTTTCGGTGACGCCAGGTTTTATAGATTAACTGATTTCCTGACACTTTAATTTCAACGCACAACAGGAATTTTAAAAAGACATTTAATAGAAAGTTTAACGTAAGGTTAAAAGTGTTTGAAGTTTAGCAAAATAATATTATACATATTTTTCTCCGTGTCTGCACAAATTTAAAATGTACTTTCTAATTTTTATGATTTCAGAACTGATTTCAAGGCTTCCATTAAGATAGATAGATAGATAGATAGATAGATAGATAGATAGATAGATAGATAGATAGAAACGGATAGGATTTGTATAGAAAGAAAGAAAGAAAGAAAGAAAGAAAGAAAGAAAGAAAGTTTCGGCATAAATATGTAACATTTGCATAGATAGATAGATAGATAGATAGATAGATAGATAGATAGATAGGAACGGATTGGCATATCCAAATAGGATTTGTATAGAAAGAAAGAAAGAAAGAAAGAAAGAAAGAAAGAAAGAAAGAAAGTTTCGGCATAAATATGTAACATTTGCATAGATAGATAGATAGATAGATAGATAGATAGGAACGGATTGGCATATCCAAATAGGATTTGTATAGAAAGAAAGAAAGAAAGAAAGAAAGAAAGAAAGAAAGAAAGAAAGAAAGTTTCGGCATAAATATGTAACATTTGCATAGATAGATAGATAGATAGATAGATAGATAGATAGATAGACAGATTGATTGATTGATTGATTGATTGATTGATTGATAGGTAGATAGATTGATAGGTAGACAGATTGATTGATTGATTGATTGATTGATTGATAGATAGACAGTTTGATTGATTGATTGATAGGTAGATAGATTGATAGGTAGATAGATTGATAGATAGATAGATAGATAGACAGGTAGATAGATTGATAGGTAGATAGATTGATAGGTAGACAGATTGATAGGTAGATAGATTGATAGGTAGATAGATTGATAGGTAGATAGATGGTTGCGGTAGGGAAAAATAAACAAAAATTACGGGTGCACATTTTACTGGCTTTTTTCAACTTTAGTCTATTATTTCCATCAGTTCTTACAGAATATTTTTAATTCAATTTAGTTTCACAATACTTCCATTTTTCTTCGTCATCTATCGCATTTTTAGTAATATTCAACGATACAAGAACGAGTCCCTTTGCTTTCTGGCGTATTATTTGCATCTTGACCGGAAATCCCAATACACGCCGACCCAGTAATTTCAGAAAATATTACCGCCGTCCATAAAAAAATATAAATATATACATATATGTAAAATAAATACAAGACTTTCTGAAGAAAACGGTAGGCGACAAAATGTCAAATAAAAAGTTGTCAAGTTGCAGAGGAATAATAAAAAAAAGATAGGTTAATATGTAAATCTTTTCTATGGAACATACCGTGAATTTGAATTCCTTTTAGTTTTATTCATTTGGAATTCAGTCAGTCGCAATGAGTTCCACAGTTCAAGGAGATAAAGATTGGGGAATACTGTATTAACAGCTCACAAAAAATATATATCTTTTTTTATGAAAGATCTTACCGACCACAGCAATTGTGTCGGGAGGAAAAGTCACTAGTGGCCTCTGTCGGTATAAATCATATGCAATATGGACGATGTAGAAGGGAAGGAAGAATATATATTTTGGCTTTTTGAAGGAATCTTGTAGAAGAGAAAATAAATAATCTAATCGACTGAGAAAATAAAAATAAAATGGGAATAGATAAAATGGGAATACATTTTATTTAATATCGTTGTTTCTACTGATATCTATGAGTTCGATCCTCAGTGCGTGCCCCTTACTTTCGGCCTTGTGCCACAACTAAGCTACGGTTAGAAAATCAACATTTTTGTGTGTGAAATTTTACTATAAGAAATTTAATTTATGCTCTAATTTCTTTTTTTTATAATCGTTTCACCCCATGCAAGGCGGTAACGCCACTGATGTGCAGGGGGCTACATAAGAGACAAAGATTAGATAGAAGAAGAAGAGAAAGACGACCATTTACAGTGGGTGTCCGAGAAGAGAGCAAGAGAATGTTGGGAATACAGCTATGATGACAATTGCAAAGGTAGAAAGAAAGAAAAAGATAACAGGGTGATTTAGAAAGAACTGGAGTCAAGAGGTGAAGAGATCGGTATTGACATTGCGTTTAAATTTCTGGAGGTTGTAGCCGTCAGGAAAGCAAGAGTTCCACAAGCGGGAAGTGGAAGAAAAGAGGCTGAGGAGTAGAATTGTCGGCTGCATTTTGGTTGATTTTACTGTGAATGGCTGGGACCCAGTTGCCAGTCTGGATGCACTAATAAACTCATAAGGTAGAGCCACCAGTGATTAAGTTCGTCGGAGCAGAAGCCATGAAAATATTTTTAGAACAGACAGAGGGAAGCCACATTTCGTCGGTGAGAAAGTGGCTCGCAACTAAGGCACAAGAGGCTACCGAGTATGAAAAACTATGAAAAAAGAACATTATTAAGGAGCGAGAACGTTACTCAATACTTTGATATGTCATAGTTTTACTTCAGCTGGGAATCTAGCCACTCTACCTACTAGAAAAATTATGGCAGAGAAACAGTCGACTGATAACACAGCGTTGTGGTCCAGTGGATATCGGCTCGGAACGAGAAGCCAGGGAGCCGAGTTGGAATTCCAGTTGAATCCATTGTATTCACTTACGCGCAAATACCCTTGGGAAAGGTATTAATCCGTCTCTTCCTTCCAGTTATGGGTTAAATAGCAGGACAGATTGGGTTCTATAGCCTTGGTCGGCAACCAGTCTACCGCAGAAAGTAATGGCAACCTACTGCGGGATGATCTTCTGCCCAGTCAGTCATCTCTCTCTCTTTCGAGACATGATCGCCCAAGCGTATGGCACTTAACTGACTGACTGATAACACAGCCATGCACCTATTAGTACCTGATTACATTTTAAATATTTTCAAGTTTTTATTAAAACAAAAAAAAAATAATGAAAAATAGTTAATTCAAGCTGTTGTCGCTCTTGCTACCAGACATTCGATTTTTTTCGTACCGTACGAATTAACGACTCTCAGGGACCTAGCTAAAATTACTAACAGTTTCAGTAGCATTAAAGTCGAGAGTGTTTTAACAATTTTCAATGGATGTGCTATGTACAGGGTGGTCGAAAAGTAGGTGAACAGCAGAGAGACTCGGTTTGTGTACCGGTTATATTATTCAGTTAGTCAGTTAAATGACATACGTGATACACGCTTTGGACGATCATGTCTCGTAAGAGGCACAACTGACTGGGCAGAAGATTATCCCGCAGTAGGTTGCCATTGCTTTCTGCGGTTGCCAGCGAAGGCTATAAAACTCAATTTGTCTTGCCATTTAACTCATAGCTGGAGGAAGAAGAGATAGATTATATTACATTATTATATTAATTATAATTAATGGGGGATCAGTTTATTACTTCATAACAATAGAAAACCGATCCCCCACTTTATGCCCAGTACAAATTTTAATTATGTTTCCAACTATTATATTCAGTCAGTCAGTTAAGTGCCATACGTGATACACGCTTTGTGCGATCGTGTCTCGAAAGAGACATGACTGACTGGTCAGAAGATTATCCCGTTATAGGTTGCCATTGCATTCTGCGGTAGACTGGTTGCCAGCCAAGGCTAGAGGACCCAGTTTGTCTTATTATTTAACCCATAACTGGAGGCAAAAGACGGATTAAAACATTTCTCAAGGGGATTATTGCGTTGGTGAATGCAAGGAATTCAACTGTTATATCTTTCATGGCCATTTTCAAACAATATTGGGCCCCTCCACATTATTCAAGACTTTCTGTGAGTTTCTTGGTGTAACATTTCCTAAGAAATGGAATGGCCGAATAGATTTAATTGATTGGCCAGAACTTTCACCTAACTTGACCCCTAATGGATTTCTTCTTTTGGGGAATACTCAAAAGCCAAGTTTATAATCGAAAACCAAGGAGTATTTTTGATTGGAAAAATTGCATACGAGATGTATTCCAGGAAATTAATACGCAATTAGACATGTTTGACAGTCTGAGCACCTGCCTCGATAATATTTAAGCGCGTTTGCATAATTCTACACAATCAAATTTAATTTTCAATGTATTAACTGTATCTAATCTAAACTTATTTATAAATGGAACTATGTCTCTGTGTGTGTGTCTGTGTGTGTGTATCCGTTACCTATAGACTCCGAAACGGCTGAACCGATTTTCTTGAAAATTTACACAGTTGTACTATAAGCGTCTGCGAGTGTTCTTAGCTAGGTTTCGTGTCGAGGTACTTGCGAGAAACATCGAAATCGATAAAAGAAAAAATCGGGTTATAGAAGGAGTGGTCCGATTTTAATCAAATTTGATACACTCATAGACAAAGACATAAGAAACGATATTCAAAAGTTTCAAGGTTGCATTTCTTACAATAGTGCAAAAAATCGATAATATATATATATATATATATATATATATATATAAAAGGCAAGATGTTTGTGTGTGTGTCTGTTTATCTGCCTGTATATTTGTATTTTTTCAGCCCTTTTATTTTAGTTTTGCTTCAGGTTTGGCTATAAGTAGGTATAATTGTAGTTCTTAGTCTCAACCATAACATTTACTCCGAGAACTTTTTAGCCTTCAAAATTCAGTTTACGACGAAAAAACATATTTGATATCGATACCAGGAAATCAAAATTTGACTTACAGCCATTCCTTTTTCTTTCAGTCTACGTTTCGCGTTAACTGGAAACAACTATTGCTTGTTATTCTTTCGTGCCAACGTCCAATGAGTCTGAGCTCCAGGACCATGGGTTAATTTCAAAGTTTCATTACACCCGAGAACGCCGGGCTATACTGCTAGTTAGAAGATATGATTTTAAATGCAATCTCAAAATAAATGTCTTCATTTACTACCACCCTATTATGTACAACTGTGATGGATAGGAAATTAAGAATTAAAAGCAACCTTCTCCTTCACTTTTACAAAAATTCACAATGACTTGTGAAATCCTAGTTTTTCCCAAATAGAAAAAAGATTGACTGTGTGCTTAAAAAATGTCGAAACTGCGAGTTGATGTTAAATTGATCTTCAGACCAATGGAAGAGATTTGAAGGACCAAAAAGAACTTAGCGGCCTAGTGCGAAAAATCTAGATGACTATAAATGACTTTGATCAGCGGCAGGCAGTCAGATGGGAACAGCGAGAGAGACACATAACTAAAATGTAACGGGAGAAACTTCAACCGCGGCCCGGACGTAAGGTCGCGTCACACATCGTTTTCTTTCTCCTTCTTTCTTGTGTGCTGATTTCTTTTACTTCTTCTTCTCCATTCAAAGACATTTTTATCAAGCAAACGCTTATTCATACACTTTTCAACAAATTATTATAATGAACATTTCTACAAACCTTGATACCGTTAACTCTCTCAATGAACATTAATTTCTACCAATTCTTGTTATTTATTTTTTAAATAAATTTTTGTTTCAACATGAATAATGTATATTTTTTATTTTTACACATTATTCCACTGTATTCCACACTAATCTACTCATTCCAACCTCCAAACTTCCAACAATCTTCTGATGAAAACCTTCTGATAACTATCGATAAAACTTGTAAGCTGTAGGGAGTTCGGTTATGTATGTCACAAGTGCGGATTTAATAAACATTAACCAACCCTCTATAGCTACACAACTTTGTATATTTCAGAGTAACGGTGTTAACTGAAATGTGCAGTAAGATCTATGAGATTTTAATGTCTTGTTTTCTCTAGTGTCGCATCAATATATTTTCATATAGCACAAAGCAAAATTATTTCCGCGCTCGTCTAGACAGGACAAGTGTTGCTTGTTAGATTGTAAGCCAGGAAACAAATTTGCTGTGATCTACGAGCTTTGATTAATAAGTAAAATCTACAACATCCTTTAGCCTAGAAACAGTAACGAAACTTCCACCAGGAGGAAGCGGACATTATATACAAATATAACCTGGATTGATTGATCCAGTAAGAAATCTAAACTTATTTATAAATAGAAATTTGTGTGTGTGTGTGTGTGTGTGTGTGTGTGTGTGTGCCTGTGTGTGTTACTCCGAAAAGGCTGAACTAATTTTCTTGAAAATTTACATAGTTATACTATAAGCGTCTGCGAGTGTTCTTAGCTAGGTTTTGTGTCGAGGTACCCCGGATAAATATCGAAAATAGATAATCGAAAAAATTGGGCTATAGAAGGAGTGGTCCGATTTTAATCAAATTTGATACACTCATAGATAAAAACATAAGAAACGATATTCAGAAGTTTCAAGGTTGCAGTACTTACAATAGTGCAGAAAATCGATAATATATATATATATATATATATATATGTATATATATATATATATATATAAAAGACAAGATATTTGTGTGTGTGTCTGTTTAACTGACTGTATGTCTGTATTTTTTCAGCCCTTTTATTTTAGTTTTTGCTTTGGGTTTGGCACGAAGTACCTATAATATTAGTCTCAGTCATGATACCATTTACTCACGGGTCTTATTTAGCCTTCAATATTCAGTTTACGACGAAAAAAACTTATTTGATATCGATACCAGGAAATAAAAATTTGACTTACATCCATTCATTTTTCTTTCAGTTTACTGT
Source organism: Ascarosepion bandense (assembly GCA_037127315.1). NCBI lineage: Eukaryota > Metazoa > Mollusca > Cephalopoda > Sepiida > Sepiidae > Ascarosepion > Ascarosepion bandense. Next base: position 1,167,561 of record JBBBDQ010029610.1, read on the forward strand.
TTCACTTTAACTGGAAACAACTATTGCTTTTAATCTTTCGTGACAACGTCCAATGGGTCTGAGCTCCAGAACAATGGATTAGTTTTAAAAGCTTTCATTACAGCCGAGAAACCCCGATTATACTGGTAGTATATATATATATATATATATATATATATATATATATATATATATATAGGCTTGATAATATATATATATATATATATATATATATATATATATATGTGCGTTCATAATTCTATATTTACATCATAGATACAATTGCATAATATATATATATATATATATATATATAAAAGAGTGAACATTGAAGTCAACCCTCAAGGGCGACAGATTGTTTCATACTAACCGCAATCATTATAATGGCATAATTACGTAGCAATATTTCTTTTATACAAGTTCATTGAAGATGACTGGCAAGTTAATGCGATGAAGTTATTATTAACCTGTATTGCGTATAAGTGTTGTCTTTTCTGGACATAGAGTGTGCAAAAACTCTCCGAATGATCTGTATATCTGATGGTTTTCGGTCAATCTAGGTACTTCCATTTTTTGCGGGAAAACAACATAGCTTAATGAAAAAGGCCAAAAACTTAACGAAAATAAAATTTTATCTTCAAAATGTTCATGTTTTTATTAAGATGAAGGACCAAAGTATTTTTTAATTATTTTTTGACATTTTTTAATGCGTTCTAACACGTTTGAAATTTTGGTTAAAATCGTGTTTTGTTACGTCATCGCCGTGGTTAACTTTTTAACATTGACTTTTTCGGCGCTTTTAATTGTCCGATTTTAATGAAATTTTCAGGACTTATTTATTTTGTTAAAAAATATATGTTTTTGAATATGTTACCCACTACTTATTTAATTTCATGAAATTTGGCCCAGAACCTTCCTGTTCCCTGGAAAGTTTATTTTGTTAAAAACAGAAATCTTTGGAAATTGTAAATCATCTACTTTTTTACAAATTAATGCTATCAACTTTTTAATTGCTTTTGTAAATAAGTAATATTAAGGACATTATTGTCTGAAGAAATAAAATGTTTTTACCAGAATTTTTCGTTTATTTTACATTTTAATTATAATAATTTATAATAGTTTAAAATTGTTTAAAATTCTGTAGTTGGCAATTATCTGGATGTGATATAAAAATGAAAGGGAAAAGAAATTTACGAGTCCGAAATTTGAAAGACTAATAATCGTAGTTGCGCTATTCTATTTTTAAAATAATTTTTTATTTTGTATTATTTTTACTTAATACGATACTTCTTTTCATGTATGGTAGACTAAAACTGCTATTATTATGAAAAAGTTACGTAATCTAAGAGTTTTGGCCTTTCACTTTAATTTATGAAAATTGCCATTTATAGTAAACTATAGTAGCTGCCATCACTTCGTCGTTCAACTGCCCATCAAACGTTCGATCAGATGAACACGATCCATCGTTAATAATTGGCTGTATATTATTTTTTATGCTATAAGCAAATAATATATCTTTAAAATAAGATTAATTTAACTTTCAATTTTCTAATTTGACTAAAACAAAGTGTCAGAAATCTTTTGAAATATTATTAAAATCGATGATTTTTTTTTGTTTTACAAATTTTTCAAAATTAAGAGAATGGCCGCTTTTCAAATTTTAAGAAATCAAAATTAAATGTGACATCTCAATCTGTATAATTTCACTCTGAAATACACCAGAATTTTTTACCTTATGAAAATAATAAATTTAATCATGAAGCTTTTAATTGAAACTAAAATGAAATCTTCAAGATTGTTTTTCATTTTAAAAATTTGATTTTAAAAAAACGTATAAAAAATTTACGCTGAAAAAATGACAAGTACCTAGGTTAATCTATTCTCCATTATCAAGGGCATTTTTTTGTTTTTTGCAGCCAACCGGAATGCTTGATAAAGGAACAGTATTTACATACCACTCCATGGTATTAAGATGGGAAGAAAAAAACGTTGGTTAACGTGGAGTACGTGTAAGCGTACATATGGACCCAGGACAAAATTTGCTACTGTCAAGTTGTTGTCGTCATGCAACAGCGTTTAATTTTATTGCAGTCAGAGAAGTGCTAACAGTGTTGGAACTCCCGTCACGAGCATTCTATCATAACTTTAAGAGGAGAACAGTTAGCTCCCTTTGTATTTATTTGTCTCTCTACGCTGGCAGAATATCACACAAAACCAGTTTACTGCGAGGTTCTCGAGTGTGTGCACCCGGGGCATTCCCAAATAGCCCAGTCGTCGCAATCCTCGGTTGCGCGATCATCGTTATTACAACCGATTTATTTCCATGACCAACTCTCTCCCACACGCACACGCACTTACACACACATATATATATACACACACACAACGCACACGCACAAACACAAACACACTCACGCACGCATATACACAGACACACAAGCACAAGCACACACACGGAATTCTTAAATAGCTAAACATTTATTGGTCTATATTTCTGAGATGAGGTATTGTAATTAGAGTAGAACTCGCCGTATGCGGCCCTGTTCGTCAGTGACCATCTGCTATTAACAACCATTTTCTGTGCACAGATGATTTGCTAATGTTCACTGACCACAGTGAGCGACTACATTCAGAACATGACCAGCGAATACCATCAAAGAATGAAAATCACCGATCAACGACCGCTTTAAAAAAAAATCTATTTTGGCCATACATTCCCAATTTTTTAAATTAGAATAAATTAAATTGGTAAACTATTTCATTTTGCTTTGATCTAACCCAGGAACTTTTCCTTATTCTTTTGTTATTCTAGTGTTGTATCAACCTGTTATTACTTGTTGTAATGTACATTGTCTGTGTTTACCTCACGGTTAAACACCGGGGATTTGTACAACATGTTGCATTTGACAATTTCAAGTGATTTGTCGCAGTCTCTGTTGTGGCCTGTTTGGGCCAGGAAGAATGAAACGGAAATAAGAATGTAGGTTCAACAACTGTATTAGAATAACATAACATATATACAAAATAAAATGTTAGTAATCAACTCATAAAATGTGTACATCGGAATTGTATAGTAACACTGCGTCTTGGCTGCCTCACGACTACATCACTGGAAGTCACTCAGGTTAGTATTTATTGACAAAGGAAGCGTCCATTCCTATAGGTAGAGCACCATAAGAGTAGGGAGTTATACACTACCGACCATAATTATTAGGCAACTCAGTTTGTTTTTAAAATAAATTATGTATTTCATTGTATTTTTAGTATTTATTGTCAAGTGGTTAATTCTAAATGAAAATAGAATGGTGCTTTTGTTATTATTACTTTGTTAAATTTTACAAAGATTAACTCGTTCGAATCACCTTACAATTTTTCATTCTTTCATTGATGAAACTGCAATATAAGTAATTATTAAATATTTATAAATTCATTTGATGCATATTTTATTGAGCAGAATTAACAAAAGAACCATTATATATATATATCTTTCTCTACATCACGGTCGCTGTCAGTATCTTGTATGCTTTGTTTATACTTTGCAATGTATTATCACAGATTATCTTGCTATCACAAACTTCTAAGAAGAAATTGAAACCCTATACGTGGCGAATTTTACTACAGGAACGAAAACAAAGGCAATAAGTGATTTTTCAATCCTACACCATTGTGAATAAATATTTTGGTCTCTTTTGTTGACCGTTGTAAATACGATTTTAATTTTTTTTTAAATTAATTGTGCTGAATAAATTTCTTTTAAGTTAGGCCATCTTCTTATGTTCTCATTTATATATTACCAGATTACATGGTAAAATTAAAATATGACCATGGTCATAAGTTAGGCCATCTCCTTATGTTCTCATTTATATATTACCAGATTACATGGTAAAATTAAAATATGACCATGGTCATAAGATAGGCCACCTTCTTATGTTCTCATTTATATATTTCCACATTACGTGGTAAATTTAAAATATTACCATGGTCAAAAGTTAGGCCATCTTCTTATGTTCTCATTTATATATTACCAGATTACATGGTAAAATAAAAATATGACCATGGTCATAACATAGGCCACATTCTTATGTTCTCATTTATATATTTCCACATTACATGGTAAATTTAAAATATCACCATGGTCATAAGATAGGCCACATTCTTATGTTCCCATTTATATATTTCCACATTACATGGTAAATTTAAAATATCACCATGGTCATAAGTTAGGCCATCTTCTTTTGTTCTCATTTATATATTACCACATTACATGGTAAAATTAAAATATGACCGTGGTCATAAGATAGGCCACATTCTTATGTTCTCATTTATATATTTCCACATTACATGGTAAATTTAAAATATCACCATGGTCATAAGATAGGCCACATTCTTATGTTCCCATTTATATATTTCCACATTACATGGTAAATTTAAAATATCACCATGGTCATAAGTTAGGCCATCTTCTTTTGTTCTCATTTATATATTTCCACATTACATGGTAAATTTAAAATATCACTTGGTCATAAGTTAGTCCATCTTCTTATGTTCTCATTTATATATTACCAGATTACATGGTAAAATGAAAAAATGACCATGGTCATAAGTTAGGCCATCTCCTTATGTTCTCATTTATATATTACCAGATTACATTGTAAAATTAAAATATGACCATGGTCATAAGATAGGCCACCTTCTTATGTTCTCATTTATATATTTCCACATTACATGGTAAATTTAAAATATTACCATGGTCAAAAGTTAGACCATCTTCTTATGTTCTCATTTATATATTACCAGATGACATGGTAAAATTTAAATATGACTTCTGTTCATGACCTATTTACTGGCGTAAATAAGTCATGACCCTAAGTCTTTAGTGAGCGACCACCTACCGTATGCGAACATTTTTTGATGGTAGGGTTAGTCGCATCCAACAGCTTCCACTTGATTTACAAAGTAAAATGTTGAGTTTGGAATTCCAGTCACTTGAAGAAGATCGAAGCGTACAAAGTACGTACTGACATCCTACTGCGGGAAAATATTCTTCCCAGTCAGTCATGTCTCTAAGGAAACATGATCGCCCGAGAGTGTATCATTTATGCCACTTAACCAACTGATATATCAATCACAAGTCTGCTTTCCCGACAGTTACAATCTCCAGGTGTTTAAATGTAGGGTCAATAGACACCTCCTATCACACTAACTCCCAACTATTCTCACAACACTCTCATCTACCCAACCCTCATTCTCGGTATCCTCACCCGCCTATCACCCACCCTCTGTTATTTCCTATATTTAATCAGCCTTTCTCCACTCTACGTAGCCCCCTGCACAGTAGTGGCAGTGACATGCCTTGCTCGGGGTGAAACGCTTATAAAAAAAAAATCTAAGTTAATTCCGTTAATACATGCATTAATTGTTTGTTCGAAATCACTGTTTGCTTATCTTATTTAACCACACATTGATCCGCCAAATATTGTCTATGGACAAAAATTATACAAGGAAACATAAAATAAACCCCTTCCTCTTCACAGTGTAAGCGGTGACTCTGGCAACAAGTTAAAGGTCCTGTGACTTTGGTCAGACTGGCATCGATATCAACCAACCCAGAGCATTAATGGGGCTGCAGCAAGGTTGTTATATACAAGCATAGGCTTCTTTCATAAGTGATGGAAGATACTGAAACGTAGGGAGCTGGTTAATGTTTCTTGGTTCGGCCTTGTGTCAGATTTACCCAAACTCCCTACAGCTTACAAGTTTTATGCAAAGTTATTATCATTAGAAGATTTTCATCAGAAGATTGTTTGTCGGCAGGTTGGAATATGTGGATTAGTGTAGAAGAGTGGAATAATAAAATATACATTTTGAATGTTAAAATAGAAATTTATTAAAAGGAGGAGTAACATAAGTCGTAGAAGTTAATGTTCATTGAGAAATTTAAGAGATCAAGGGTTCGTACAAAATGTTCTAGTAGTAATTGTTGAATAGAAAAAGAGAAAGAGAAAGAAGATGCGACGTGACCTTACCTCCGTGCGTTGTAGTACAGTGGATATCGGCTCAAAACGAGAAGTCGTGGAGCCCGAGTTCGAATTCCAGCTGAATCCATTGTATTCACTTACGCACAAATACCCTTGGAAAAGGTATTAATCCGTCTCATCCTTCCAATTATAGGTTAAATAGCAGGACAGATTGGGTTCTATAGCCTTGGTCGGCAACCAGTCTACCGCAGAAAGCAATGGCAACCTACTGCGGGATAATCTTCTGCCCAGTCTGTCATGTCTCTTTCGAGACATGATCGCCCAAGCGTGTATCACGTATGGCACTTAACTGACTGACTGTCAAACCGCGTCCCCTAAATGACCGCCGTGACCGGTTAGTGACCATCCTTATATGTTCAATCCAGTCACGTGGGGTGGCTCCAGAATGATTTTTTCTTTAGCTGTGGAAAAACCGTTTCTCTTATGTATTTTGAATTTTGCTATTCGATGACCAATCAGGATCCAGAGTTCTGCTACAATACTACACGTTGATTGCTTCTTGAAGTAATGGAGTGGAGAATGCGTCATTTTTTCTAAGCGTATTCAAGTAAGCATTGCTACTATTTACTTATCCATGAGAATTTTTTATTGATTTTAGAATTAATTTCTTCTTCAGAAATTTTAAATTTCCATATACATTTTGTTGCCATTTTTCATGCTTTATCGTCCTTTTTTCTTTTTTTTTTTTTATTTAATTTTGTTTATTTTCACATTTTTTGTTATATGATTCTTTATTTTGAGGAAATATTTCATTTTTGGGTCTTCCGTTTTTGTTATTAAAACTATGTTGTCAGTTTAAACCTGGAGGCAAATTTTTATCTTGACATATTTTCTTTCCGTTTCTTCTAATCCAACGTCGTTTCAATCAATGTTTTTTGTTTGTTTAGGGTTTTTTTTTTCTAAGAATTTCGAAGTGTTTCTTGATATAAAAAATATATAATAACGAAACTTCCTCGCGGATTTCACTATTTTGTCATTAGATATTTTCACTTCTACTTTCCTAAAAGTTTTATATTTTTAATTCTTCCTTTCTTTTTTCTTACATTCCCACTTTCGTTTCTTTAATTTCCATTTTTTTTATTCCTGATTTTTCAAAATTTTATTTCTTCTCAAATTTTATTCCTACATTCTTCTTCATCTTTTTTCTATATTTTTTTTATTTCTTCTGTGTTTTTTCTTTTTTTTTTTTTAGTAAATCATAATTATTCATGTTATTATTTTAATTTTTTATTTCTTTTCTCGTTGTATTTGTATACTTTTATATTTTTCTTTATCTTCTTCTTTACATTTTAAATAGTATGTTTTTTCTGTTTTTTATCCATTGATTATTTGTTGTAGAGCAGCTAACACCCTCTAACAAGCTCAAAGATAAAATGGTCTGTGAGCTGAAAGAGCTATAAAAATTAAGATTAATGACAGTCAGAAATCGGAGTGTCTTTGACAGTCTGTGTGAGCAATGATTTAAACAAAGTTAAATAAATGATAAAAAGAATTTTGTTGAGTCCCTGCTAACATGCTAAGTGTATGCCAACTTTTGAGCGATAATGTTCGTCATCTTTTACCCATCACACGCATAGGGCAGCAACTTTTTGTTGCTGTTTCTGTAACAAACTGGTTTTACGATGCAGGGTTGTTAGTCTTGCACTCAACCCCCAAACCTGGAGGGCCGGTGGACCATTCTTGGTCTCTACGTTTACAGCACCTGGTATACCCAAATTCTCACCCATATGAGTACTGACTAGGCTCGATGATGCTTAACTGCGGTGATTGGATGGGAAGCGGTGTATTCAACACGATATAACCGTAGACGAGCGATAATATTAGCTGGAAAAATCTTATTGATTTCAGCAAAATTTATCAATATTTTCACAATAAATAATAATATTTTTTGAAGAGTGTTTACTTGTGTAATATATAAATATACGTACATACATACATACATACATACATACATACATATATATATATATATATATATATATATATATATATATATATATATATATATATATATATATATATATGGGATAATTATAATTATCATTACGTCTGAAAGAAATTTTGTTTGATACATACATGTATATATAAATGCATATGTGTGTAAATACACACACACACACACACATATATATATATATATATATGTGTGTTTGTGTGTGTATGTATATATGTATGCATACATATATTTGTTATCTCTTTATTGTTTTATTTGTTATTGTTACTATTTATTATTATTATTATTACTATTATTATTATTATCTATTATTAGTATTGCTAGTATTTTAGATAATTTTTAAGACTGATATTAATAAATTATATTTTCTTATTGGCAGTTATTATTTTAACTATAGTTAGAATAAATTATTACTAGTGGTTATAATCTAATTTATGTTAGGATATATGATTTATTTTTCACCATAAATATTCCCTATAGTCGGTATATTTTAATTTAATAGTAAAAATCGGAGTGAAATTGTTTTTGAAATTTTATCTAAAACTCTATTATGTATTTAAAAGGTAGCTAGGATTATTTTGTCTAAAAAATCAATTGTTTTCTTTCTTCCTGCTATTGTCAATATTTAGATGAGTTCCTTCTATTAATTACACCAGTTCAAGCCTTAGAGACACTGTGCTATTTCCACAAAGTCAAACCAGCTTTATACAACCTGCGTATTCCAAACGTATTAATGAATTTAACATTTTATGAACTCGTATTGTGTGGAACAGACTGTTCTGTGGATTTTTTCCTGAAGAAAATAGTGACATCTTCAGGTCAACGCTCCGTCATTATATCTTCATAAGCTTTACTTTTTTTCACCAATTATTTAATTCATATTGCTTACCTCATCCATCATAATTATTTTTAGAGTACAACTCTTACTTGATGGGTTCAAGTTTTCTGCATTGTTTGAAAATTAATACAAAATCATAATGGATTTAGTAGGTTTCCTTACTTTTAATATATCTAGTAATATGAAATTTTATTTATTATTATTATTTTTTTTTTATTAGTATTTATTATTGGTATTGCTAGTATTTTAGATAATTTTTGGGAGTTATCATTTCAACTAGAGTTAGAATAAATTACTACTAGTGGTTATAATGTAATTTATGTTAGGATACATGATTTATTTTTCACCATAAATATTCCCTATAGTCGGTATATTTTAATTTATGTGTAAAAATCCCTTGTAAAGTTTCTACTTTTTCCCATCCTTATGGTAGCATTTGAATTCCACGCCGGTAAAATGACACGTGATTTGAGGTTAACAACTAGTCGACCTATTTTTCAGCATCATCATAGGAATGAAAGTGCTGCTCAGCTAGGCTATGAACCATCGATCGGAACAAGTGATTAAAGGTTGTGGCAATGTCTAGTAAATACGGCGGGTGGAGGTAGGCCTACCGGCTTAAACGCTTGCAAGTAAGTTTTCACTCGTTTTGCAACATGTAAACCTAGCATTGTAATGTAACAAAATTACTTTGTTGTGTCTCTGCACGTATTGCGGCCTTTTTGTTTTCAATGCTTAACTCAAACGCGTCAAATGTAGCTAATACTGATCTTCTGTGATGGTTTCGGTCGGTTTGAGAAGATCATAAGAAACTACACCCAGCTGATTCCACCAAAGGCAGAGCAGAAGCTTTGCACCATGGCTTTGCCGCAGATGCTGATTCATGGTCGGGCTTACGATTACGGTTAGGGTTATTGTAGTGTATCCATTTTCATCGGCGGTCAGGATACAATGCAACAAACTTTCTTTACCGCTGTTGAAGCACTTTGTTCATACGTGACAAGACGCCGTTCGAAGTCTCTTGGCTTCAGCTCGTACGGCACCTAATGACTTTGCTTTTAACCATAGCTATACCGTTCATACATTTTGAAACTGTTGTGTGATCAAACTTTAATGATTCTATAAGTTCACGTTGCCTGGCATGAGTGTTCATGAATTAATTGATCTAATTCTTTGTCTTTCAACTTTATCGGTGTGCCAGGGCATTCTTTTTTTCAACAATAAAATCATTATTTTGAAGCGTCTTAACTTATCTCTGAATGAGGTTTCTGAAAGAACATTATCATATTAGCAAGAATTTTGTGTGCTTCAGCTAAATATTTGTTTTGAGTAAAGTAGTGCAGTAAAATTCCACGCCATATATTTAATTTGACTAACTTTTTTTTTTTCCAAAACAAAAAGATATTTCGAAAAAAATTTCCATTAGTCAGCCCAAAAGTGATTGCTTGAAAATGGAAGCATAGTTAAAATATGATTCCGAAACATGGGGTATTCTCGGTTGCGAAATTGTTAAATTAATTATACTCCAATAATATTTAAATCTGCTTTTGTACTGAGCACTGACAAATGAAAAATAGACGTTAAGGAACAGTAAATTTCTTGTTACTGCCTTTCTTCACATTATTGTATATATATATATATATATATATATATATATATATACTAGCAGTATAGCCCAGCGTTGCTCGGGTGTAATGAAAGCTTTAAAACTAATCCATGGTCCTGGAGCTCAGATTCTTTGGACTTTGACACGAAACAGTAAAAAGCAATAGTTGTTTCCAGTTAAAGCGAAACCTTAGACTGAAATAAAAATGAATGGATGTAAGTCAAATTTTGATTTCCTGGTATCGATATCAAATTTTCTGCAGTATTGTAAGAACTGCAGCCTTGAAACTTCTGAATATCGTTTCTTTTGTCTTTGTCTATGAGTGTACCACATTTGATTAAAATCGGACCACTCCTTGTATAACCCGATTTTTTCGATTATCGATTTCGATGTTTATCGCAAGTACCTCGACACGAACCCTAGCTAAGAACACTCGCAGACGCTTATAGTACAACTGTGTAAATTTTCAAGAAAATCGGTTCATCCGTTTCGGAGTCTATAGGTAACGGACACACACACACACACACACACAAAGTTTCATTTATAAATAGGTTTAGATCTATATATAAGTTTTGTTAAAAATTACAGGCAAGGTGTTTGGTTAAGATCTTTACACAATATTTCATGTGTTATTGTAATTATTTTCATTTCAGAAGATAAATTATATAAAAATTCCTCTAATATCGCCTATATCGTCAAGTTATACTTCCCTAAATTGGAGATTGTCCTACATTCTTAACCATAGAATTCCATCAAATTGAAGATAAATCTTTAATTGCTTGTTTGACACAGAAAACACCTCTGTTGATGCTCTCCGAATTCTTACTGATGCGGGAGTAAATTGTGGTGTCATCTGCGTAGATGCCTACTTGGGACTTGATCACGTCTGGGAGATCATTTCTTAAAATAAGGAAGAGTGCCGAGCCTAGAATCGAGCGCTGAGGGACACCAGCTTTTGTCCAGTAGGATGTGGATGGATGCCCATTCAAGACAACTTTCATTATGTGGTTAGATAGGAAAGATTTGATCAGATCAAGCAAGCGTCTGGTGATATCATAACCCCGTAGCTTGCGTAGAAAACCAGCGTACAAAACCCTATCAAAAGTATTGGAGATGTCCAGGGCAACAGCACAAGCCTCGCCGGACTTATCAAGGGCCTGGTACATATACGCCGTGAGGGTCGTTAGCATATTGGCCGTGGACCTGGCAAAGCGGAAGCAGTACTGCCTGTCTGAAAATAGTTTATGGGTAGTAAGAAGGTAGAAGGCTGATAGGGCGATAGTTCGATAGTTCCGAGGGTTAAATACAGGCACCACAGAATAACACTTCCAGTATGCAGGAAAACAAGAAGCAGAAAGGCAGTAATTATAGTGTTTAGAGAGGTCAGAGAGTGTTCAGTGGCACATTTCTTAAGGACAATGACTGGGGTTCCATCACCTCCGCTCGCCTTATGGGAGTCAAGTTTTGATAATACCTTAGATACCAGTGACGGGGTAATGTGAACATCATTCAGTTTAGCCTCAGTTCTAATAGGGAAGTTTGATGCAGGTCCTCCAGACGAGTCAAATGTGGAGTTGGTTGAGAATCTGCGAGTAAAGTACTCGGCCTTGTTCGCTGATGCCGTGAGGACCTAAATATTTATGTCAAATGAAGAACAAATGATATATAATTTCATCAATTTATGTATATTTTGATATTTAAATAAACAAAATGTATATTAGTTTCTTCAATTTTTAAAGGATAGTTTTTTTCGCTCCTTTCCAAAGAATAATTTCAAAAACAAAAGCAACTCTTCTAATAACTGTTATGTAAAAGTCAGGGATCAATTTGACAATGTACTGATATTGTAAACCGGATTCCCATTTCTAAATCAATAAAAAAATCAATCTTTTTCGATGCTGGTAAGTGTTGAAGTTCAAAAAAGGTTTTACGTAATTCCCATCTACAAGAATTATTTCCAATGTATTTTTACGAAAGGACCAGTCAGTTTTAGTTATATTTGTTTTTTATCAATGAAGATTCTGTTTCTAAATTTGAAATTTTAAAGGCGAAATGCTGAAGTCAAAAAGAACAGAATCCGATGAATGAATCATTAAATATTTTTATCACGAAGTTCACAGTGTTGTGAATAAATTGCAACCGCTACCACCAATATTAACATGAAGCAAGAGTGGAATATCAATAATTGTTCTCTAATGGATGCCGAATGTACATCGGAAACGGAATTAGACGAATCTGTGTAGAATTTTCCATATCGCAATATGCTATCGTTCAATATTGTTTATGCAATAGCCACACCCAGCTATGTACGATTAGTTGCTTTCTTTTCGCTATCACGTGTGTCAAATGTCTCTTCTTCGTCTCACACAATACAATAAGTAAGATAGCAGTTTGGCCACTGACCAGTGTTTGAACTATTGGTGAAAAAGAATATGTGCAAGAAATATTGGAAACTATACGTACAAACTGTTCAATCCCAATTTAGGTCAGAAAAAGAAAGAAATGAATTAGGCTGGGCAAAAATTGAAGAGTCACTGTTGAACGAGAGCAGAAAGGGATACGGAAAGTCCCTTAGATATTCATCCATGAAGACGAGATGAAATTTTAGTAGAAGAAAGTCCAAACAGTTGTTTTCATATATTTATTCACCACACACATACAAACACACACACACACACACACACACACACAGATATATATATATATATTTTTAAACAGATACTGTTAAATATAAGAGACAATGTATGTCTTTTATGTTTAATCATGAGCCGTTCTAAACGTCGTATTTTCAGTTGAAAATAAAGACAAAATTTCTCCAACATTTGGATAATTGTTTATTAATTTGGTTCTAAGATTTCGGCTCACATGAGCCATCTTCAGAGGGGTTATTAAGATGGTAACACAATAAAATCCATCACTGACGATTTTATTTTGTGTTGACATAAAACTCCGCTATGTTGACATAGAACCGCATTGCAAATTTACGAACTGCGTTTGTATTTTTTGTCTCAGCCATGATACCATTTACTCAGAGGACTTATTTAGCCTTCAAAATCCAGTTTACGACGAAAAAAAAACTTATTTGATATCGATACCAGGAAATCAAAATTTGACTTACATCCATTCATTTTTCTTTCAGTCTACGGTTTCGCTTTAACTGGAAACAACTACTGTTTTTTAGTCTTTCTTGCTAACATCCAAAGAGTCTGAGCTCCGGGACCATGAATTAGTTTTAAATCTTTCATTACACCCGAGCAACGCTGGGCTATAATGCTTTTCTTTAATAAATGTAAAATTGTTAATACATGTCTATTTTGGTTACAATTCATTGTTGGTTATTCTTTTCACATGTCTTATGTATTTTCTAATCTTAAATATAAATAATTTTATAATTTCCGTTACATATTCTTGGTTAATACGACGTGCGTGCCTGGAAACCCCTACAGTACAAATTAGATTTTACTAACCTGAGTTATCTTTGTTTTCTGAATAATTTATTTTAAGTTATAAGTTGTCGGCGTTCCTCAATTGTTCTACTTTTAAAAAGGCAAGGTGTTGTATGATTTAGTCTTACCGATACCGCATATTTCGAAGAAAATGGAAGACAGAAATAATATTAAAAGACAGAAAACTAGGAGAAGTAATAGAGTGTTCAGCTCTGGGATGCCGTTCGTCAGACATTTTGAAAATGTTTACTGGGATAATAGTCCAAGATGGTGCTTAACGCCAAATGCAGAAGCAGGGACTGGTCCCAAGACTCTCATAGTTTCCGTGTCAATTTTGGCGCACTTTTTACAAGAATATTATAAATTATAATATTAATTATAAATTGAAATTTACAAGTACCGTTAAAATCAAGTTTAAATTGACAATTTTAAATCTATTTTACGCGTGATTTTTCTATTTAAGATAAGAAATACCGTGACTTATACTAAGTTAAAATTAAATAATAAGCAAAAATAAGTGAAACAATGTGTATGCATAGATATATCTTTCCCCAGTTAATACCAGTTAATACCATCGTCAGGTGCAATGTGCTAGAAGAAGGAAGAAATTCAATTGACTGACTACTACCTAAGAAATTATCTGATTGTAATCGAATTTTAACGACTGTAACCCTCTTTCTATGTTAAATCAAAAGATAAGTACAAACCCACACAAACACACATACACACACACATATGAATATCATTCTTTTACATATATACTAGTAGTATAGCCCGGCGTTACTCGGGTGTATTGAAAGCTTTAAAACTAATCCATGGTACTGGAGCTCAGATTCAGAATAAAGAATATTTGTGTGAAGTTTGGTGAGAATTGGATAAAAATTGCGGATTTGTATGAAGGGCATACAGACAGATAAACAGACACACACACAAACATTTTGCCTTATATATATATATATATATATATATATATATGATCGATTTTCTGCACTATTGTAAAAACTGCAACCTTGAAACTTCTGAATATCGTTTCTTATGTCTTTATCTATGAGTACATAAAATTTGATTAAAATTGGACCACTCCTTCTATAACCCGATTTTTTTTATTATCGACTTTTGATATTTATCGGAGATACCTCGACACAAAACCTTGCTAAGAACACTCGCAGACGCTTATAGTACAACTGTGTAAATTTTCAATAAAATCGATTCAGCCGTTTCGTATCGGACACACACACACACACACACACACACAAAGTTCCATTTATAAATAAGTTTAGATTAGATATAATCGTGTCGCCCCAAGCAAGGCATTTTACTACCACAGTTGTACAGGGGGTTACATAGAAGGAACGTTGTGAAAAAAAGTGTGGCAGGTTACAGGGGTGTCAGGAAGTGGGTAAGAGAAGGATGAGAATACTGATGAGGATGGAATGGACGAAGAATGGAGTATGAGAAAGAGAATGCAAGTTAATGAGATAGGAGATGATTATTGACTTTACATTTGAATTCTTGGAGATTGTAGCTGTCAGCAAAGCAAGTAAACGGAAGGGAATTTCACAGGAGGGAACTGTGAGAAAAGAAGCTGATGGAGTAGAATTTGCGTTTACAATTTATTGGTGTCACAGTAAAAGAGTGGGACCTTCTTGCTAATCTTGTGGCTCGAGGAAATTCATATATATTGGTGGTACCTTCATCGGAGAGGAAGCCGTGAAAGTATTTGTAGAAGAGACATAGGGAATCCACATTGCGGCGGTGAGAAAGTGACTCTATCCGAGCTGCACATTACAGAATTTCCTTTGAATGAGCATGTATGTATTGTAATGTTGGAGGACTAAACGGGGCTATTCTACTCAAACTTGCGAGTGAGTGGGGTTTTTATCAATACTGTAGGAGGAAAATTAAAACATAACAGGGTGGAAGAACTTTTGACGAGTCAAATGTTAGATAACTAGAGTTGGTATCTCAATAAATCACCGTGGAGAAAGCAAAGAGAAACTACTCCGTTAAAAATCCCAAGAAATATCACGGAATTTAAGAAACAAAATAGAAAATATAACGCTTAAATGAGATATGTCTCCCGAAACTAACTCCTCGTCCGATTAGAATTAGCATGCGCTAAGCACCAATAGTGTCACCTGACCGTCATTCATTGACAGTTTGCATATAATAAAATACTAGCAGTATAGCCCGGCGTTGCCCGGGTGTAATGAAAGCTTTAAAACTAATCCATGGTCCTGGAGCTCAGACGCTTTGTACGTTGGCACGAAAGACTTAAAAGAAATAGTTGTTTCCAGTTCAAGAGAAACAGTAGACTGAAAAAAATGAATTGATGTAAGTCAAATTCTGATTTCCTGGTATCGATATCATATAAGTTTGTTTCGTCGTAAACTGAATTTTGAAGGCTAAATAAGTCCTCTGAGTAAATGGTATCATGGCTGAGACTAAGAACTACAATTATAGCTACTTAGAGCCAAAGCTGAAGCAAAAACTAAAATAAAAGGACTGAAAAAAATACAGACATACAGGCAGATAAACAGACACACACACACAAACATCTTGCCGTTTATATATATATATATATATATATATATATATATTTTAAGAACTGCAACCTTGAAACTTCTGAGTATCGTTTCTTATGTCTTTGTCTATGAGCGTATCAAATTTGATTAAAATCGGACCACTCCCTCTATAATCCGATTTCTTCGATTATCGATTTTCGATATTTATCGCGGTTACCTCGACACAAAACCTAGCTAAGAACACTCGCAGCGCTTATAGTACAACTGTGTAAATTTTCAAGAAAATCGGCTCAGCTGTTTCGGAGTCTATAGGTAACGGACACGCACACACACACAGAGGCACACACACAGAGACAAAGTTCCATTTATAAATAAGTTTAGATATATACTTCTCTAACATCGTATGTTAGAATATTATACCAGAGCGGTAGATAGAAAATATAGAACTACAAATGAAACAGTATGTTCTATTTGTAGTTCTTGATGTTCATGTTGTCCACTGCGTTTCTATAGAGTAATATGCAGTGCTTATTAATTTGACTGGGCGACTGTTAAATGCATACTTGTCTGTCTCAAATAGATGTAAACTGATACTATCAATGGAAAAAATGGGCACACGTACGTGGCTTCAACGGTTAACAATCTTGTCTAGATACATTAATTACGAGTGAATAGTATGTTCAGTCCTCTCTGGCTTCCCAATATCTAATGGCTTGTTCACATATAAACTAGCCTTTGTAAAACACTATAACTTTATATGTTTTGACACTTATATGATCGTTCTGATTTGTCCTTCTAGACTTGTTCATACCCATATGCTGTTTCATTTTTTTTACAATAATATTCACTCTGTACAAGGTCCAAGAGCCACTCGAGGTAGTGTTCTAAAGTACGAGGAACAGTTTATTGGGATATGTAGGAAAGATAACCGTTCACTCTAGACGATTGTACTGATCATAGAATTGGAGTTTAAGTTTCAGTTTTGTTTAACGACAAATCAACTTCTGTGATATTTTTGGCTGTGTAATGCCAAAAAAAGTTGGGTTTTAAAGAATTTTTTTAAAGGTTCGGTTATAATGAGAAGGTTGATCTAGGTATATTTTAGCCAGATTTTGATTAAATGTTTTTATTTTTTTATTTTTAGAAATCTGAAGATGCCTTCTAGTTTTGTATTAAAAATGTAATTTACCGTGTTACCCAGGACTGCCGATCATGGAAGCATTCTCTTGCACAAAGTAACGCTTCGTAGACAGAAGCTACACAACTTGAACTTGAACATTCTCAATGGAATACGATGTAAATATGCGTGACATGGCATGTCTTAGCCTTGAAGATCAGAACTGATAGAACTAAGAAATGTTGATTGCGATTTTTCGTCGGTGGAAAAAGGGTTGTATGGCGGAAAATCAATACATCAGTCACAAGAGACGTTTTTGGATTGTATCAATACTGGAATGTACTGCTTCCTATATATGGCAACGATACTTTATTTTAGTTCTGACCTGGCACTTGAAAGTCAGTGGATAACAAGAGGAATCAGGTACTTAGGGGAGCGGTACAGGGAATCGACAATTTATTTATGCATCTTTAGCGATGGGAGTTGCATTTAAGACTAGTGGGCAATCAACGCACGCATTACTCTGAGAAAACACTTAACTTCCTTTAAAAAGAACATGTATCGAAAACAAATATCCATTTCTGTTTATTTTTGGAAGTTAAAGGATACAAAAAAGCCCATAAAAAATGGACAATTCTGGAAAAAACAAGAATCTGTAAGTCGTTCTATGACATCTGCCTTTTGTGCATGAATTAAAAGCTGCAGATTGTAAGGTTCCTAAGCTTTAATTTCAGATTTAAATAAAGACAAAAATTGTCCAACATTTGGATAGTTTTTCATTATGCTGGTTCTAAGCATATTCAGAGAGGTTACAGGGACATTAACATAAAGACATGTGAGCCGAAAGCTTAGAATAAGGATAATAAAAAAATATCCAAATTTTGGACAGTTTTTTTTTCACCTGAAATTAAAGCCAAAATACGATGTTTAGAACGGCACATGATTAAACATGATAGATATTCATTGTCTGTTCTATTTAACAGTATATGTTTAGAAAAGTATCTGCTGCTTCGATACACTATATATATATATATATATATATATATATATATATATAGCATTTCTTCTTGTGGTATACAGGTTGCCAACCAAGGCTACGGAACCCAATTTTTTTTTTTTTCATTCCTTGAAAGGCACAGACTCACTCGAACAGACACACACACACGCTCCTCTGCCATTCTGTAGATGAGATCTTGAGTACAGCTCATCAGTACAGTTAGACATCTGATTGCTCATAGCCAGTATTGTGGATTCTTGTTTAGAAAACCACACAATATAATAATAACAAAAACAGATATGAGAGGAAAAATGTGAGTATATTGAATAAAAGATATAGAATATGTACATGTACACGGTTAATAGATTCAGCAATACTTGTTAGTAGGAGTTAAATATATACAAGAAGTAAGTCCGGGTAATAGTCTATACTCTTGCTGACCAAAAAGCGGCAGTTCAACTGCTTTGACAAACACCAACTGTAAAAACAACAACAACAACCCGTTCACTGTAAGTAGGAATATTTGTATACCATGTAAAAGTTCATAGATTGTGTAAAGAGGGGTGACTCCCCAACACACACACACACACACACACACACACACACACTCACACTCACAGATATATATATATATATATATATACATATATATATATATATATATATTTGTATATAGATACTAGAGTAGCTACTGTTTTTTCAATGTCTACCATTCTTCCAGAGTGATCGATCTAGATGTGAGAGCGTAAATAGTCGTATATATATATATATATATATATATATATATATATATATATATAGTAAAATGCATTGCAGGTTACACACAAACACACACACACACACACACACACACATATATATATATATATAATATATATATATATGTATCTATGTATGTATGTATCTATTTATAAATATATTTATTAAAAAATTCAGGAAGTTTTAAGAAAATTTAAGAATGGAAAGTATAGAATATCGATTATAATTCTAGCTGTTGGTGAAAATCTTTCTGATGAAAAAACTTATCAAAATCACAAAATTTTAAATTAAAGTAACTTCAGTCCAGATGCATTTGAAACACTTCAATTTATCATCAAAACTAATACTTTCACAGCCAAATTTGTTATTACTTTTTTCCTGTTAATTACATAGTATCTTCCATTTGTAAAATTGCATCTTGTCTTTCGCATAATACAGTGACTAACTCCTAATATTTTCTATAGAAGGTTGTTAGTTTTTGTTGAATGCTTATTTTTATTTTTTTTTTGGTAAGACTTAAGTGTATAGACACACGAGAGAAAACGAAAGTTTAAAGATAATTAAAAATATGCAATTTTACAGATACGACAAAATTGCAGAAAATACTTTTTAAAAATATTTTACACTTTTTTTGAAAGACAGATTATTAACAAAAAGAAAAATTTCGTTGGAAACAAAGAAAATAGTCTTGAACTGTTACATAATATCTATCCTCGTGTTTAGCAGCGAATGCTAGACAATCTCAAAGATTAAGGAGAGAGTTGAAGCAAAAGAGATGCGGTTCTTCATAAAGATGCGGAGAATATTTTGAAGCGAAAATTTGAGCAACGACGAAGTCTTAGAGAAAAATAAAAACGAAAAAAAAAACTTTACACAAAAGAGAGTCTGTTGAAATTTCTGGGGCGCGTGATGAAGAAGGATGGCTTGGAAAATCTCACAAGAAAGATGGAGGAAATGACGGACAGAAGAATGCGGTGACTAACATTTTTGACAGGTGAAAAAAAAAAGAGAAAGACAAAATTTATTACGTTACAAACGACAGGAAGATGTGGCGAGCCATGTTCGACTGCTTTTTAAAGTGACTAATAAGCTGCATCATATGAGCACAATTAGGCCAGTGGTTTACAGAACGAATCAAGAAATCAGTGAAATTATTGTCAGGTTTGATAACCTTTTTTTCGCACAAATAAATCTTGAAATATTTAGAAGATGGGAAGTGTTCTAACAGAAGACGGAAAGTGCGACACAGAGATCCGAAGTCGAATCGGCATGGCGAAGGACGCATTCCAGAAGCTGAGTAGGAGTAGAATTTTAAAAGACAAAAATATTTCACTAGAAACATAGAAGAAAGTACTGGATTTCTATGTCATGTCAGTTCTCCAATATGGCAGTGAATACCGGACAATCGCATCGAAGGTGAAGGAAAAACTTGAAGCAACTAAAATGTGGTTCAACAGAAAAATGCTGCGAATACCATGGGTCGAGCAAGTGAGCAATGATAAAGTGTTGGAAAGACTGGAAACGAAAAGAAAATTCATAGTGAGCATCAGGAAGAGGCAACTGAAGTTCCTTGGACATGCAATTAGGAAGGAGGGCTTTGAGAATCTGATACAGACCAGATAGAGGGAAAAAGCAACGGATAATACATTTGAAGCAGGTGGATGACAGAACAGGGGTTGAGTGGTGTAACTGGAGAAAGCGTGCTAAGAGGCACCAGGGTTGGGGGAGATATGGAAGGCTATGATCTCCTATGTCCTGTGAGAAAGCTACTGAATCAAGATGCCAAATCAGGAACGATTACATTGCAGATCTTTTTTTCGATTTATCAAAACCTCGCATGAATAGCATCAGCACCAGACTAGATATTTTATTCAATGCGCCGACGAATTGCATATTTATAAATGTGTAAGATATAATTTGAGAATATTCTTTTGATCATGGCTCTCAACAATTTCCTTTTGTTATTTAATCAATGTTTGTCTTTTATTACTTTTCTTACTCGTTTTTCGATCAATTATATACACAAACAGAAATTGTTGAGCGTTTAACATCTTACAGTGTACTTGACATTACGTTCATTCAAATGCCTTTAATAGGTAACCGGCTTAAATATCTCTCGTGAAACTTGGTTTTACGGCCAGGTTATGCTCCACATAATGGTTTTCCTACGAAGATAAGCAAGGTCAAACCCGGTTAGAATCTACATTGGTAACCGAATTGTAACAACAGGAGGTTGAGTTAGAGTTTGAGTTTTCTTTAACGGCATATCAACACCTCTGTGCGTTATTTAATGCCAAATAGGTGAGGTTTGTAGGTACTTTTTTAAAAATTTTCTGTTATAATGAGAAGATTTATTTATACAGATTTTAATGAAAATGTTTCGTTTTTATTTTTTTATTTTAGAAAACTGAAAACGTCTTCTATTTTTGTATTCCAAAATGTTTTGCTGAGAATAATTTTTTTCCTTCAAAAATGTGATGGTAATAATCTTTTCTACAAAAATGTATTGTTGGTAATATTTTTCTTTCAAAAATGTATATTTTTCTATAAGACTATTTTTATGTTTATATTTCTATAAAAGTATATTTTTATAGTGTTTTGGGGTTTAGCTATTTGCACATAGCTGGGACACTCACAGATGCTACCACTCCGGGTTAGGGTGGATCTGAGATCAACAGCAATTAAGTGCTCGTTCCATGCTCCTCACAACCTCCCAATCAGAGGCCTTGACTGATGCAGTTTACCGTCATGCACAGGACCTGTAATATCGGGAGGTGTAAAATTATTTTTTCCAATACGCTACAAAAATATAGCTTCATTTTGGTAGGAAATATCAGAGAATTGTCAAGCCGAAAATGAAATTCTTTATTTTATCGTCCTTGATTTTTCCAGCATTTTATAAATATATAAGTACATATTAATATGAAACAACACAGAATCGTTAAAATCACTCATTTTAAAGTCATTCTATTTTTCCGACTTTTACATATATAGGTAAATATTCATAGGGACTAGCTGAGAATCGTCGAAGCTGAAATTAATATTACATACATTTTAATCGTTCTTTTTCTAACATTTTACAAAAATATAATGACTTATAGGCAGGAAATAATCAAAAATCGCCAAGCTGACAGTAAAAATTATTTTTTTATCAAATTTTAATGAAATTATAAAGACCTATGGGGAGGAACAGACAGTCGTCAAGCCAAAAGCAAAATTACTTATTTTTCGTTGTTCTCTTTTTCCAAATTTTAATGAAATTATAAAGACCTATAGGGGAGGAACAGACAGTCGTCAAGCCAAAAGCAAAATTACTTATTTTTCGTTGTTCTCTTTTTCCAAATTTTAATGAAATTATAAAGACCTATGGGGAGGAACAGACAGTCGTCAAGCCAAAAGCAAAATTACTTATTTTTCGTTGTTCTCTTTTTCCAAATTTTAATGAAATTATAAAGACCTATGGGGAGGAACAGACAGTCGTCAAGCCAAAAGCAAAATTACTTATTTTTCGTTGTCCTCTTTTTCCAAATTTTAATGAAATTATAAAGACCTATGGGGTGGAACAGACAGTCGTCAAGCCAAAAGCAAAATTACTTATTTTTCGTTGTTCTCTTTTTCCAAATTTTAATGAAATTATAAAGACCTATGGGGAGGAACAGACAGTCGTCAAGCCAAAAGCAAAATTACTTATTTTTCGTTGTTCTCTTTTTCCAAATTTTAATGAAATTATAAAGACCTATGGGGAGGAACAGACAGTCGTCAAGCCAAAAGCAAAATTACTTATTTTTCGTTGTTCTCTTTTTCCAAATTTTAATGAAATTATAAAGACCTATGGGGAGGAACAGACAGTCGTCAAGCCAAAAGCAAAATTACTTATTTTTCGTTGTTCTCTTTTTCCAAATTTTAATGAAATTATAAAGACCTATGGGGAGGAACAGACAGTCGTCAAGCCAAAAGCAAAATTACTTATTTTTCGTTGTTCTCTTTTTCCAAATTTTAATGAAATTATAAAGACCTATGGGGAGGAACAGACAGTCGTCAAGCCAAAAGCAAAATTACTTATTTTTCGTTGTTCTCTTTTTCCAAATTTTAATGAAATTATAAAGACCTATGGGGAGGAACAGACAGTCGTCAAGCCAAAAGCAAAATTACTTATTTTTCGTTGTTCTCTTTTTCCAAATTTTAATGAAATTATAAAGACCTATGGGGAGGAACAGACAGTCGTCAAGCCAAAAGCAAAATTACTTATTTTTCGTTGTTCTCTTTTTCCAAATTTTAATGAAATTATAAAGACCTATGGGGAGGAACAGACAGTCGTCAAGCCAAAAGCAAAATTACTTATTTTTCGTTATTCTCTTTTACCAACGATTTTACAAACATATAGCAACGTATTGACAGAAAAACTGAGAATCGCCAAGCCGAATGTGATATTACTTGTTTCATTCACTGTTCTCTTTTACCAATACTTTTACAAACATGTAGCTATGTATTGACAGAAAATATCTGAGAATTGCTAAGCCGAATTACTATTTTTTTTTTCATCATTCTCTTTTTTCAACCTTTTACAAAAATTTAAGAACTTATAGGCAGGAAACAACAGAAAATCGTAAAGCCGAACGTAAAATCATTTTTTTTTTTTTTCATCGTTTTCTTTTGCCAAGATTTACAAAAATATAGGCACATACTGGCGGGAAATAACAGAATCGCCAAGGCGAAAGTAAAATTACTTATTTAGCCGTCATTATCTTTTTCCAACACTTTATAAAAATATAGGCACATATTGACAGGAATAAAGTGCGAGTCTCCAAGCCGAATGCAAAATTACTTATTTAATCGTTGTTCTCTTTCGCCAGCTTTTAGACAACAATGTAAGATGTAAATTGGCCATCTAAAAGCCATACTGGAATTTCTGAGGTGCTAATATGGGATTTAATGGTGACAACAATATGAAAGAAACGAATGTTTAATGTGGCAATTTGCTCATCTTAGCTTAGTCTGGCACAAGTGAAGAACGTTTTGGTGTTTAGGTGTGATAAGGTTAAAAAATATAATTTCCAAACGAAGGTGCCAAATATACAAAAACGGCAGACGATTTCGAATATTAGACGTAGCTGGGGAGAAGGAAATACATGTTTTTATTAGAAAGAATGAATGATAGTAAGGGCGAGAGAAAGAGAAGGAAACAGCGATAAATCGGAGTAAAATGGAAGGAAAAAGGAAGAAAAAGAAGGAAGAAAAAGAAAGGAAAAATAGAAGAAAAAAGAAAAGACGAAAACGCAAGGAAGAAAGAAACAATGAAAAATATGCAAACAAGTGAGGACGAAGAAGAAAGAGGAACATAATTAAAAGATTATTCCAAAGTTAAGAAAAAACTAGGAAGAATGAAGGAACACTGAGATGTCACATGAAAGAAGAGAAAAAACATTAAAAGTTTTAGGAGAAACGGTCTAGAGAAGAAATAAGCAACACAATTTCGGAAATGTAAAGAAAACTATAAAAGAAAAAATGATGGAAAGACAGAATGAAAGAATAAAAAAAAGACAGAAAAAAGAAGGAAAACAAAAGATAATGTAAAGAAAATATCAACGAAAATCAAATTAAAAAGGGAAGAAAGAAAGAAAGAAAGAAAGAAAGAAAGATGAGATAGAAACAAAATAGTATGAATACTAAAAATAAAATGATATATTGATATGAACAAGTGAGATAGTGAGATAGATAGATAGATAGATAGATAGATAGATAGATAGATAGATACGAAAAGACTGAAATAGATAGATTTGAAGAGACAGAGATAGCTAGCTATAAACAGACTGAGATAGAACGAATGAGAACGAAAGGAAGGAGCGGCACAATAAAAAATGTGGGGTTGGTCTGTTAGAAAGTAAAACTAAAGAAGAAGCATTACAAAAACGACAAAGAAAGAAGCGAAATTCGGGAGGTAAATGATATTAAAGCAGAAACAGGTTTACACAAAATGTAATAATCTTCCTCGATACATCAGACATGACAGCAGTCTGGTAAAAAAAAAAAAAGAAAAAATGGCTTGTGAACACAGAAGAAACACGTTACTACAAAAATTATGCCTATAAGCACATACACAGGCAGATCATGCAGTGTGCGATAGATAAATTGTTGCCTTTTATTTTTCCCGGATGCGAGATTGTTTTTTGATTTTGTCGACTGCGTAATATAGTAGGTACAGTTGGGCACCGTTTGTGTTGAAAAAGAGTACCATGACGAAGTTTCCTTGGCCAAAAATTCGGATAAAACATTTTTTATTGCTTAGCATTCACGAATGAGGTCTAATAAGAATATTTCAAAGAGTTTGAATGTCAGTCAACGGATATTGCAGATGATTTCGAAAAAGTTGGATGATATATCCAGTCGACATCAGTCAGTTAAGTGCCATACGTGTTACACGCTTTGGGTGATCATGTCTCGAAAGAGATATGACTGACTGGGTAGAAGATTATCCAGCAGTAGGTTACTTTTATTTTCTGCGGTAGACTGGTTGCCTACCAAGGATATATAACCCAATTTGTTCTATTATTTTACCCATATCTGTAGGGAAGAGACGGATTAATACCTTTCTCAATGATATTTGTGCGTAAGTGAATGCCACGAATTCACCTGGAATTCGAACTCGGCTTCCTGATTTGCCGTTTCGAGTCGATATCCACTGCGCCACAACGCACATCAACGTAGTGTTTGGAATGATCACTAGTGATGTCGAGGTTATACCACCATTTGTCTTCCCACAACGCCTCAAACTCAACACTACCTGCATCAAGTGCCTTGAGGATGTAGTGCTGACCTTGGTCAAGAGGGTTACTACTGGAAGATCCTATATCTGGCCACAAGGCTCTTCACCATGGCACACAATCAGGAGAACCCAGTTATGCGACTACATAAACACTTACATCTGGCCCCCTAATTCTCCAGACTGGAACCCCCTTGATTATCATGTTTGGTGCGCACTTTAGCGAGAGCTCAACAAAGCTCCTTGTAAATCTAAGCATGAACTGACACCAAGGAAGCTAGAAACATTCACCAACTTAACCCTCGAACACTAACAATCAATTACAGTTACACCACTACTAACCAAGGGTAATCATACCCGATTTTGAAAATATCACAAAAATATTAACTATAAATGATCAGGAAAAGTGTTAAATATCCTAAGAAAGCATTATTCCCTTTTTTTTTCAATTAATATTCACAAGTATGTATTTATAATATTTAGTTTTAAGTACAATATTTATATCGTTTGAAGAGTTGTCTCCATCTTTGCAGCCATATTCATGACGTCTCGACCGTTGTACGCTCCGACATACTTCATATGATTGGAATTTTGCACTGAACCCTTTATTTTGTTCACCTTTATTTGTTCTTGTTCTTTGAGACATGTCTCTTCTAGTTGAACCCCGGTGAACGAATTCAATTCCAAATTCTAATAACCTGAAGAATGTCGGGGCGAACAACCCTCGAACACTAACTATCAATTAGAGTTACACCACTACTAACCATGGGTAATCATACCCGATTTTGAAAATATCACAAAAAATATTAACTCTAAATCTTTATTTGAAATATTTTACTTGCAGACACATCAAACTTCATACTTCATGTTAAAAGTAATAGGAACTGAAAAACATATTATTTAGGTATGAAAATCATGTACTGAAAATGGTAATTAAAGATAAGAAAATTTGCGCTGGGTCCTATATAGGCATGGTTAGTGTTCTGCGGTTAAAGAAACAGACCGTGCAGAAGAGATGCAGAAGATTCCTTCGGATTTTCTATGACTATGCAGTGCCACATGCCTTTTGAAGTCTTATATTGTTATATGTGTTCTGTCGGTTTGAACAATGACGCCATTTTGCATGCTGTAGGCTCAGATTTTGAGTCTTATTATTATAATGGCATATGTGAGTATATATCTCAAGAGAAAGATGATTCATTATGCAGATTGCCAAAACTGTTTGCCACTTCAGATTATTTTATTCGAAACACTCTAAAGCCCCGGAAGCAGTAAAATTCAAATTACCCACTTGTTGACATTGTCACAGTACTAAGATTTGTTGAGCGTCAACTATCTTTCGGGTGCATCGTAGATGATGTTACCTTAAGAGATTAAATTTTCTGTAATGGGCAACTAGTCCAGTATGCGAACAGATTGTTATCTGGCGTTATGAGGTGGTGATTGACACATTATCTATAAAGGTTCTTATATAATGCTAGAATATTATGTTAATGAAAAAACACGAGAGAGAGAGAGAGAGAGAGAAAGAGAGAGAGAGCGTGCACATATGTGGGGGATACTGCTGAAATTCTGCGCTAACAATTCCGAAGAATCGATGGAAATGAACATAGATCAGACTTTTCGAGTTAAGGGGGTTTGATCAAGCCAACAGCTTTTCAATGCCTTCTCTCATCTTTTTATATCTAGTTTCTCTCTCATTCTCTCAGCAAATTTTCTTTTAAACTTTTCAGATTACATAAATTGCAACTATTACGTCTGCTTATTTTTAATAAAATCCGTTCATACTCACGGATAACCTTTCGCGTATTACAATCAAAAGATGTCAGAAATTAGCTTCAACTTTGACAGATGTTATTTCTATTCATTTCTCAAGGTACCCAAGTACTTTCAACCTCTTTCCGAGATCATCTTCAGGGGTGTGAGTTATGGTAACAAATGTAACCTGAAAAATGTGTTGCTAAAAATTACTGTACATTTTTCTTATATATATGGCGATCTTGCGATTTTTTTCGTGTGCGTGTATGAAATGTAATCAAAATGCCTTTTTCTAATATCGAATCATGAATCCCTGTCTCTTCTCACTATTTTATGCCTGGACGACAAATTTTAAATACATTTGTTTCTTTCTTAATTCTTCCCCATTTTAAAAATTTCTGTGCCTGGATATGTCCTTGGGCATCTTCCAGATATGTGATTTTTTGTTACATATTTGATCTAATGAATTTATGTTTTAGATCATTGCTGATGAAGCGAGAGTTTTCTCACTGAAATAGCTATTCAACGAAATGAAATTTTCGAAATTTCTATCTATCTATCTATCTATATATATATATATATATATATATATATATGCGTTTTTGTTTCCATTGTTTTCTTTTTCATCTGATATATATATATATATACATATATAAATTTAAATTTATATTTATAATGATATATATATATTTATAATATATATTTATATTTATAATGATATATATATATTTATAATATATATTTATAATGATATATATATATATATTTATATATATTTATATTTATAATGATATATATATATTTATAATATATATTTATATTTATATTTATAATGATATATATATATTTATAATATATATTTATATTTATAATGATATATATATATATTTATAATATGTATTTATATTTATAATGATATATATATATTTATAATATATGTTTATATTTATAATGAATATATATATATATTTATATTTATATTTATATTTATAATGATTATATATATATATATAATATATATTTATATTTATAATTATATATATATATTTATAATATATATTTATATTTATAATGGTATATATATATATTTATAATATATATTTATATTTATAATGATACATATATATATTTTATATTATATTTTATAATGAAATATTTGCGTTTTCTTTAAGACTTACAGCATGCTTACCTCTTTCCGTCTATCGGATTTTTAATGTGATTCTGTTGAAACATATTTTTCTTTTTGTCTGTAGTGAGTCTGCTTAACTTTCAAGTGGATGCATATCACAAGGCATTTTAGGAATCTTTTATTTAATTTTATGTTGGTACTCTTCTGCTTCCTGGCACTTCTTAGCTTTTAAAATATATCTTTCTTAATAGTATTGTATTTGAAAACATTTTCCAGTTCACTCCTTCATTTTTTATCAAAAGGTATTAAATTCTATGTTATGAAGTTTAATTTACACACTTGTTTAAAACAACTCAAACAACTGCTTTGGCTTCCTATCTTTCACCATATGGTGAGCTTTCCTGATAATATTAGCTGTTTCCTTATAAGGAATCATTCGACATTCAGTGAGCGAAACCTATAAAATATTTATTTTAAAACAATTTTTCAGGAAAACAGGTTTTTCGAGACCAGTAAAAGTTATCGTTCTTTTAAGTATTAATAGGCTTCGTAGACTTTTGTCTGAAAGACAACATCTTGAACATGTCAGTGTTTTCACTTCAAATTACACCCTTGTGCAAATTAATTCAAACAAGTGACTTTAGTTTTTTTTCTTCCATCATATGGTCAGTTTTAGATTCACTGGAGTGACAGGGTTTAATTCATTTCTATATTTTTATTCAGGCTAGGTCATTTGCAGTGGTATGCAGGAATATGAAACTATTTTTAGGGTGTGTAATGAAATTTATTGGTTTTGAAATGTTTTGTGTCATCAGTGATTGAATCAGATTTTTATCACGGCTAGACTCTATTGTCTCGACTGTCGAGTAGTTGTCATACGACAATAGTCTGCGATGGACTTTACTTTAAGGAAACATACAAAAATTGTGACGCTACACGAACACACTGGCAAGCGGATATTGTTGGCGTCAGCCTTTCTACTGTCAGTCGTGTTATCAAGGCGAAGAAACAAACTAGATCTATTAGTCCAAAACGTAAAAGAAAATTCGGTCGGAAGAGAAAAACATAACCAAGAAGCGACATATACATGATCAGGTATCCAAGTATCTGTGTCTGGTGTCTGTGTCTGTGTGTATCCGTTACCTATAGACTCCGAAACGGCGGAACCGATTTTCTTGAAAATTTACACAGTTGTATTATAAGCGTCTGCGAGTGTTCTTAGCTAGGTTATGTGTCGAGGTACCCCAGATAAATATTGATAATCGATAATCGAAAAAATCTTGTCATAGAAGGATGGTCCGATTTTAATCAAATTTGATACACTCATAGAAAAAGACACAAGAAACGATATTCAAAATATTCAAGGTTGCAGTTCTTATAATGATGCAGAAAATCGATAATATATATATATATATATATATATATATATATATATATATATATATAAGGCAAGATGTTTGTGTGTGTGTCTGTTTATCTGCCTGTATGTCTGTATTTTCTTCAGCCCTTTTATTTTAGTTTTTGCTCCGGGTTTGGCTCTAAGTAAGTATAATTGTAGTTCTTTGTCTCAGCCATGATACCATTTACTCAGAGGACTTATTTAGCTTCAAAATTCAGTTTACAACGAAAAAATCTTATTTGCTATCGATCCCAGGAAATAAAAATTTGACTTACATCCATTCATTTTTCTTTCAGTCTACAGTTTCGCTTTAACTGGAAACAACTATTGCTTTTTAGTCTTTCGTAGTAAGAGCTAGGACTCCAGGACCATGGATTAGTTTTAAAACTTTCATTACACCCGAGCAACGCCGGCTATACTGCTTGCATATACACACACACACACACACACACACACACACACACACACACAAACACACACATATATATATATATATATATATATATATATATATATATAAGTTGAATATTACAATTGCACACACAGAATATATATATATATAAATATAAGTAACTACTCTAGCACTTACGCATCGTTAATTCAGCAATGAATTAGAACACTCTCAGATATTGGACGTGGATAATGATAATATATACGCTAAAAAGCCTGCCACCTTCTACCGAGCGCCCATAGAGGTAGAATCATCGAATGACGCGAATTCATCGGTTTTCAATCCTGGGCTAAAAGCAATCGAAGTGTAAACGTACTGATGAGCTGTGTTTAATTTAAAACTTGTGTTTATTTAACTGTATGTGTTAACGCGTTCTTTTTAAATAAAATAAAAGAAGAGAGTTACGAATGTA
Source organism: Ascarosepion bandense (assembly GCA_037127315.1). NCBI lineage: Eukaryota > Metazoa > Mollusca > Cephalopoda > Sepiida > Sepiidae > Ascarosepion > Ascarosepion bandense. The sequence goes on from JBBBDQ010029610.1 coordinate 1,198,729, forward strand.
TACATTGAGAGAAAAATTCAATGATGGAAAAATTTTCATTCCAAATAACGTGACAATCACGTATGAATCATAAACGAAATGAACTTTTTCGTACTTGTTCATTCAACCTCTGCCTATCTTTCTCCTGCTTTCCAATATTCAAGAACACTGGTGAACTATCAGACCCCGCAAATTACCGCCCCATCAGCCGTCTTCCGATTTTCGGCAAAGTGTTCGAAGCCATTATCAATGCCGAGGTCGTTCAGCATCTCACAGCCCACGGGCTCCTCTCGGACAAACAGTATGCCTTCTGCTTCACCAGGTTCACTGCTGACAAGCTAACGACCATCACCGAGTATATATACCAGGCTCTCGACAAGAATGGTGAAGCCCGAAGCGTAGCCTTGGATATCTCTAAAGCATTCGACAGAGAATGGCATGCCGGCCTTCTACGGAAACTGCGAAGCTATGGCATAACTGGACTTTTGTTGGACTTAATCCGGTCATTCCTCTCTGACCGCACACTGAAGGTGGTATTAAACGGACATGCCTCCCAGAACTACCCTACAAACGCGGGTATACCCCAAGGCTCTATCCTAGATCCTACGCTCTTTCTAATCTATATCAATGATCTCCCCGATACCATAAGATCGCAAGTAGACATGTACGCCGATGATACTACAGTTTACTCTCGCCTCGATCAAAAATCTGGTGTAGGTGACAAGGCGACACTCGCTGCCGAGCTTGAGAAGGACCTCCAATCCGTGGTGGATTGGGATAAGAAATGGCTCGTAAAAATCAATTCTTCCAAAACGAAGCTGCTGTCAATTAACCACCACAGACAACCGCACCTCCCTCCCATTAGCATGGAACAGGATTGCCTCCCAGAGTGTAAATCACTACGCCTGCTTGGCCTGACACTCTCAGCGGACCTCAAGTGGAATGACTACCTCGAATCCATTGCTAAATCCGCAGCTATGAAAGTCTGCACTCTGTGCAGGGCCCGGAAATTCTTCCCACCTGAATCTATCCTGCAATTATATAAATCCACCATCCGCCCGTGTATTGAGTACTGCTGCCACATCTGGTCGGGTGCCCCTTCTATACTCTTCGGGTTTCTTGACAAAATACAGCGAAGAATCTGTAATGTGATTGATACCGGCTTGGCTGACCGCCTGCAGTATCTCTCTCACCGGCATGACGTGGCATCCCTGTCCCTCTTCTATAAATAATTTTCATGTCTTCTGCTCTGACGAACTTAAATCACTGGTGCCCCCAGATGTGAATTTGCACGAGATACTAGATTGTCAACTAGGTCCCACCCTTTTACAGTGAAACCGATGAAATGTAACCGCAATTTCTACTCCAACAGTTTCTTTCCTCGCACTTCCCGCCTGTGGAATTCCCTACCGCATGCTTGCTTCCCCGACGGCTACAACCTCCAGGAGTTTAAATGTAAGGTCAATAGACACCTCCTAACACACTAACTCACACCCACTCTCTCCAACTCTCTCCCTATGTACATCCTAAGTCGTCTATCACCCTTCTTCTGACATTTCCTATACCCATTCCTCTATGTAACTCTCTGCGCTATAGTGGCAGTGGAATGTCTTGCTTGGGGTGACATGATTAAAAAAAGAAATATATATATATATATATATATATATATATATATATATATTCAAAACAGAATTTTTGCAGAATGATTTAAAGTTGCACTTTTCAGCAGCCTCTTGCGTCCCTTTTGCCTTTGATGTCCACCAACTCTCCTTGATCTCCTTCAACTTTGTGATTTTAAGACCCGTGTCTTTGATAGGCATGCTTTGTCTGTCATCAAGACCTGATTACATTTATGCATGTTTTCAAGGAGAGATTTTATTTCAGGAACGTTTGAATCAAACTTGTCTTGATGTTTTCGCTGAATCTGCCCATGCTTCTGCGTTGGGATGAATACATCTGAAATCTCTTCCATGACAAGAGAGAGAAACCGACAATACACACAAATACGTACGGGCCCGTAATATTAAAAACCGCAATGGAAGCTGCACTAACCAAATTGAATAGAAAAAAAGCAGTAGGATCAGACGGTTTTGTAATACAAATGCTTGACAGGCTTTTTTTTAAATATTTCACCCCAAGCAAAGCAGCTTTACTGCCACTGTTACGCAGGGAGTTACATAGGAGGAAAGTTATGAAATATAGGGGTTGGTTATAAGGGGTGACAGTAAGAGGGTAATGTAAGAATGAGAATACTGGTGTGATGAGGGTAGAGTGGATGGAGAAAAGAGCTTGTGAGAAAAAATGCGAAGTAGGAGATCACTAGTGACACTGCATCTAAATTTTTGGATATTGTAGCTGTCGGGAAACCAAGTATACGGAAGGGTATTTTATCGCCGGGAAGAAAAAACTGTTAGAGTAAAAATTGCGGTTACATTTTATCGGTTTCACTGGAAAAGGGTGGGACCTAGTTGCTAGTCTAGTAGCTCGAGTAAATTCATACATAATGGGCAGCAATGAGCCAAGTTCATTAGAGCAGAAGCCGTGAAAATATTTTGTGGAGAGACACACGGAAGCCATATCACAGCGGTGAGAGAGCGACTGCAGCTGAGATGCCAAGTCGGGATCGATCACATTAAGTCTTAGATAATTTCGGGGATAAAATCACAGAAATAATAAATTAAATCTACAACAGCGTCAATATACCGAAGGACCTAAGCAGATCCATTTTCATAACACTAACTCAGAAGCCAGACTCAAAGGAATATGAACTCCGCCAAATAAACAGCTTAACGAATCACATAACAAAACTTATACGGATTGTGGCAAACAGAGCGCGCAGTAGTATCGCGCCAAAATAGGACAAGAACAGTAGGGCTCGTTTAAGACACCGGAACAAGTATTATCAGGAAGAGTAACAAAAATGAATAGAACGTATACCCGGGCTTTATAGACAACGCCAAGGCGTTCAACGCAGTAAACCAAACAGATAAGGACAACAGTCCGGGCGATTTAAAGTGTGTAAATAATGAAAATACCTCATCTCAGAAATAAAAACAAGTAAACAGTTTGTTGAAGATTAATTAGGAAACATATATATATCAGCAAAACGTGAGTACGTTTTTGCTTGCTGCTCTCAAAATTTTGTTCTCTAAACATCAAATACCTTAGATTTCTTGCATTAATATGTGGCTACAAAATGGAACATTTATCAATAAATACTGATTAGACGTCTGGCAATTGAAAAGATCTAAAATACGAGACACTGACGCGTATATCTGAGAAAATATAATTTAGAAAGAAATAAAAACAAAGAATTTTTAGTATATCTATCTGCAACCTTAATCGTGACAAACAACTATACCGAAAATTTAATATAATTTCTTTCAACATTATTTATAACGGACTAGTAGTATAGCCCGGCATTGCTCAGGTGTAATGAAAGCTTTAAAACTAATCCATGGTCCTGGAGCTCAGAGTCTTTGGACGTTGGCAGGAAAGACTAAAAAGCAATAGTTGTTTCCAGTCAAAGCGAAACCGTAGACTGAAAGAAAAATTAAGTCACATTTTGATTTCCTAGTATCGATATCAAATAAGTTTTTTTCGTCGTAAACTGAATTTTGAAGACTAAATAAGTCCTCTGAGTAAATGGTATCATGGCTGAGACTAAGAACTACAATGGAACCTACTTAGAGCCAAACCCGAAGCAAAAACTAAAATAAAAGGACTAAAAAAAGATAAACAGACGCACACGCAAAAATCTTTCCCTTTATATATATATATATATATATATATATATATATATATATATATATATATATATATATTATCTATTTTCTGCACTATTAAAAGAACTGAAACCTTGAAACTGCTGAATATCCTTTCTTATGTCTTTGTCTATGAGTGTATCAAATTTTATTAAAATTGGAGCACTCCTTCTATTTTCGATTATCGATTTTCAATATCTATCAGGGTTACCGCAGACGCTTATAGTACAACTGTGTAAACTTTCAAGAAAATCAGTTCAGCCGTTTCGGAGTCTACAGGTAACGGATACACACACACACACACACACACACCCACAGACAAAGTTCCATTTATAAAAAAGTTTAGATATTTGCATTTGCATAAATTCTGTTTTATATATATAACCTCGACGTACTCAGAAAAAGACAGGAGAATAATCCATAACCTATACTGAAGGCAAACTGTCTGCATTCGGATAGGAAATGAGTTCAGAAGAGATACAAAAATTCAAAGGTTCTAAGACAAGAATGGTTTTTCTCACAGGGCCCCTAACGGAGAAACAATTCTGAGAAAACTCGAAGTTTTACCAGGATTCTTCATTAGCGGCCATAATCTAAACAATATAAGATAGGCAGATAAAGCAGCGCTGATAGCAGACACGGAAAGGAAAATAGCAAACCTACATAAGATAGCAAAGTCAGGAGAAAGCATTAACTTAAGCTATTAATAAACTGAAAACATGGTCATCAGCTAAAAGAGGAACACAAAATGCCAACTATAGGTCGGTGATACTAAAATCGAAAATTCCTAGAAATTTAAATTCTGGGGAACTGTTCTGACAGAGGATTGACAATGTGACACTGAGATCCAAATAAACATTGGGATGGACAAGCTCACATTTCAAATGCTAAGCAGAGTATTAAGAGATAGGAAAACAAAGAAAAGAGTACTTGACTGTAATGTGATATATGACCTCCTATATGGCAGTGAATACTGGACTCATAGATATCTCCTCATAGATAGACAGACTCAAAGCAACTGAAATGTGATTCTACAAAAAAATATGTTGAGGTTATCATCGACCAAACATGTGAGCGACAAGGATTTGGAAAGGATGCAAATGAAAATGAAACTTAAACTTCAAATCAAGAAGAGACAGTTGAGGTTACTGGAACACGTAATGAGGCTTCGAAAAATCTAATACCCACACGACAGACAGATGGCAAGAGAATTAGGGGAAAGCAGCGCGAGGCATACTTGATGGCAAAGCAGGGTTTGGAAGAGATACCAAGAGAAAGGTTCTGAGAGCGAGAAAAGATAGGGGCAAGTGGGGAGTCGATGATTGCCTACGTACCGAAGGAACACGCCACAGAAGAAAAAGAAAAAAGAAAAAGAAAATTCTGTTAGACAGAATGATATAGAGATAGTGAAAGAGAGGGTGAATGAAAAAGAGTGAGAAAGACAAATAAACAAATTTGACTTTGTACATGATATGAACGTGCTCTGAATATTGCTTTTTTATGATTCTTATGTGAGCATCATATGTCTGTCGCTAGCCTTCCTTTGAAAGTCAATATTGACGAACGGTTCATTTCTCGCCAATCTTGTCTGAATATTTAGTCACTATGTTTTACTTCTTGTCTTTCCACACGATTTTCACACACACACAAACACACAAACACACACACACAGACGCATGAGCAATGTTCTTTATTCTTTTTAATTTCACTTTTCTTTATCCTGATATGAGAGCGCTTGTTTTTCTTCTCAAAATCAGTAACACACTGCAAAGCTCTCCAGCAATACAAGTATAGTTTTTTTTTTTTTAAATAAGAAAGATCTAGAATTTCTAGTTATTTCCATTTTTTTTTTTTAATTCTTCACCATATTTTCTTTTCTTTTTTCTTTCATTCGTTTCCTTGTTTTTGGTTTAATATTTCTATTTCTCCTTTTTTTTTTTTTCATCATTTCACTCCAAGCAAGGTATTCCACTGCCACTATTGCGCTTGGGGCTACATAGGGGAAGGTAAATAGAAAGAGTGGTTAGATATAGGAAATGTCAGCAGGAGGGTGATAGATAGTTGGGTGGGTGGGAAGAGTGTTTGAAAAATGGAAGCAAGTTAGTTTGTTAGGAGGTGTCTATGGACCTTACATTTAAACTCCTCGAGATTGTAGCCATCGGGAAGCAGTCATGTGGAAAGGAATTCAACAATCGGGAAGTGTGCGAAAAGAAACTGTTGGAGTAGAAGTTGCGGTTGCATTTTATCGGTTTCACTGTAAAAGGGTGGGATCTAGTTGCTAATCTAGTTTCTCGTGCAAATTAGAACCTAGGGGACACCAGTGATCTAAGTTCATCGGAGCAGAAGCCGTGAAAGTATTTATAGAAGAGATACAGGGAAGCCACGTCGCGCCGGTGAGAGAGAGACTGCAGACGGTCTGCTAAGTCGGTACCGATCACATTACAGAACCTCCGCTGTACCTTGTCGAGAAGCCCAAGGAGAATAGCAGGGGCACCTGACCAGATATGGCAACAGTATTCAATGCACGGGCGGATGGTAGATTTATAAATGTGCAGGATAGATTCAGACGGAAAATCCTCCGGGCCCTGCACAGAGAACCGACTTTCATTTCAGCTTTTTTAATTAATACCTCTCTTCATTATTTTTGTCTTTTTCTTTCCTTTCCTTTTTCGAATTTCTTTCTCTTTTTCTTTCAGTTAATATTTTTTCTTATTATTACAATTCCTCTCCCAATCGTTCTGCTTGTGCCATACTGATCATTTGTCCTTCCTTCTTCAATTTCCTTTTAGTTTTACATCTCTTTTTTAATTCTCCTTCTTTTCCTTATTTTTCTTCTACCTTAAATTTCATTTACCTTATTATATCTTTTTAATTTTCCTTCTTCTTTTTCTTCTTTTTCTTCCCTTAACATTCTTATGCCTCTCATATATCTTTTGTCTTTCTTTCTTTCTTCTTCTTCTTCTTCTTCTTCTTCTTCTTCTTCTTCTTCTTCTTCTTCTTTTACCGTGTCATCTATATTTTAATTCTTCTTCCTCTTTTTCTTTTTCTTCTTCCTTTAATGTTCTTATACCTTGTGATATATATTTTTAATTCTTCTTCTTCATTTTCTTCATTTTCTTCATCTTTCAATGTTCTTATACCGTATCATGTCTCTTTTAATTATTCTTCTTCTTTTTATCTTCTTCGTCTTCCTTTTTTTCTTCTTCTTCTTCTTCTTCTTCTTCTTTAATGTTGTTATATCTTATCATGCCTCTTTTAATTCTCGTTCTTCCCTTTCTTCTGCTTCTTCTTCTTCTTCGTCTAACTTATCTTGTTCTTCTTTCTTTTAATGTACTTTTGCTTTGTCATATCTCTTTAAATTCTCCTTCTCTTTCATCATAATCTTCTTCTTCCTTCTCCTCCCGCTCCTCCGTTAATGTTATTTTACCTTTTCATATATCTTCTTCTTCTTCTTTTTAAAACTGTTTTACCTTTTCATATCTCTTTAAATTTTCATCTACCTTCCTTTTCTTCCTCCTCATCTTACTCCTCCTTCAATGTTCTTTTACCTTTTCATATCTTTTTAATTCTCTTTCTTACTCTTCTTTCTTCTTCTTCTTCTTCTTCTTCTTCCTCCTTCAACTTTCTCTTACCTTTTCATATCTCTCTAAATTCTTCTTCTCTGTCTTCTTCTTCTTCTTCTTCTTCTTCTTCTTCTTCTTCTTCTTCTTCTTCTTCAATCATCATTTAACTTTACCTATGTTTTTTTTAATTCTTCTATAAATACTCCCATGGCTTCTGCTCCGATGAACTTAGATCACTGGTGCCCCCTAGGTTCGAATTTGCACGAGAAACTAGATTAGCAATTAGATCCCACCCTTTTACAGTGAAACCGATAAAATGCAACCGCAACTTCTACTCCAACAGTTTCTTTTCTTGCACTTCCCGACTGTGGAATTCCCTTCCACATGACTGCTACCCCGATGGCTACAATCTCCAGGAGTTTAAATGTAAGGTCAATAGACACCTCCTAACTCAATAACTCACCTCCATTCTTTCAAACACTCTTCCCATTCTCCCAACTATCTATCACCCCCCTTCTGATATTTTCTATATCTAACCACTCTTTCTATTTACCTTCCCCTATGTAGCCCCAAGCGCAATAGTGGTAGTGGAATGCCTTGCTTGGGGTGAAACGATTAAAAATAAATAAATATTATTCTTCCTCCGCCTTTAATATTATTTTATCTTTTCATTTATTTTTTAATTCTTGCTTTTGTTCTTGTTCTTCTACCTCCTCCCCACCATGCTTTTTTACCTTTTCTTGTATTTTAATTCTTCTTCACTTCCTTCTTCCTCCTTCAATCTTTTTCTGAACCAGGACAAACGATCCTGACAAAGAGGGTCATTGAACTTCTTTTCTCTATGGAGCAAAAACACACACCGAGAATGACAAGAAAATAGACCTGACCTCTCCGAAAAAAGAAAACGATCTCATTTACTTCCTCGGCTACCCTCACCTATACCCCAATCACATACAGCGTAAGATTCTTTTTTTCTATGTGCCGTGTCACTTCGGGACATAGGCAATCATGACCCTCAACCTCCCTATATCCATTCTAACACTTGACATTTTTTCTCTTGTTATTTCTCTCAATCCCTGTTCTACTATCCACTTGCTTTAGCCCAACAAGTATATCACGCATTACTTTCTTCTTTCCCTCTTTCCTTCTATTCGTCCTGTGAGTATCAGTTTCTCCCAAGACTCCTTCTTCTTTACTTATCCCTAAAACTTCACTTGTCTCTTCCTGATGTTATGTATAAGTTTTATTTTCGTTTCCATCCTCGTATAAGTTTTATTTTCGTTTCCATCCTCGTCATTGCTCACATGTTTTATCCATGGTATTCTCAGAATCCTTCTGTAGATCCAAATTTTTTCTTTTTTCTACTGTCTCTGTTTGATTTTATTATCCCCGACCTTTGCTTAGCATTTTACGCTCCTCTTTTTGCTGATGACAGTAATTTAAATACCTGGAAAGTGTTCTAGTAGAGGACGAAAGTGCGACACTGAGATCCGAAGGCGTATTGTGGAGGCCAATTCAGTCAGTTAAGTGCGTGATACACGCTTCAGCGATCATGTCTCTTATAGTTTGTGTTTAGTTCTTTCTTGCTTTCCTTTGCTAATATATGTAGGAGGTTTCAAATGTCCTTTCCATGTCTGTGATCAGCACTTTGTCTTCTGTGTATATTGTTAAGATTGTGGCTGCCAATGATGAATCCTAGCAGGTCTTCTAGTACTCAAAGAATTGTCTCGCAGCATAGGTTGAATAGATCCAGTGAGAAGACAGATCTTTGTCTCATACCTCTTTCTGTTTTTGTAGATCTGCTGAACTCATTTCCTGTTCGTATGTAGGCAGTTTGCTGCCAGTATAGATTCTTGGTTTTTCTAATACTTTTCTCGAATATGTCAAGGTGACCGAATAAAATTGCCTTCTATAATTGTTTGTGTTTTATATCTAGGGTGATAATCTCAACATATAGTTGTTTTATAAGCCACACGGGTTTGACTGGAAAAATTTTGTCCCGGGGAACGAACCAACTGTCTTGTCTAATCTGTAACGATAACTCCCTTTTAAAAAGGCTTACGGCCTATCACGTTAAATACACCGGTTCTCGCTCGATCACCGACGTTAAGCGACCTTGAGCCTGGTCAGTACTTAGATGGGTGACCAGGTGCTCTAAGCGTCTAGTGACGGATGTACGTTGTGGTGCAGTGGATATCGGCTCGGAAAGAAAAATCGGTGAGTCGAGTTCGAATTCCTGTTGAATACCCTGCATTCACTTAAGCACTGGTACCCTTGGGAAAGGTATTAATTCGTACCTTCCCTCCATTTATGGGCTAAATAGCAGGGTAGGACTTGGGGACCCTGCCCTTAAAAACAAATCCAAATGAATTTTGATACGCGAAAAGAAAAATAGTATTACTAGACACAAAAACTTGCATCAAAACAACAATATATTGTTGAAAGAAAAAGATATTACCAGCAATGAATAAATAAAATTTAGTTGGCAATAAATGACACGCCGAGGTTGATATGCAATAAAACAAACTAACCAACCTTTTTAAAATCTGTTTCTTCTAGTTTCTTAAAAACATAAACTGAGACAACTTATTGTTAACCAAAGATAACCGAAGATAAGAGTATCTTGCATAATATAACAGCTTTTTATCTTTTGTAAAAAGAGTCTAACGTTTAACTATGTTCTAGTTCTACAATATGCTCAATTTCTTTCATATTATCCGTATCATTCCACATTTTCACATGTCAGAGATGTGAGATTTATATTGGCCATCTCGTTTGCCTTGAATAAATATGATTTAATTTTGGATTCAAATCGATATTCTGAGATTCATAAGTACAATGAGAAATTCTTCCACACTCGTTTCTCTGTCTTCCGTTCTTTCTGATTCATGAATGGTCTATTTAAAATCCTTCAAATTTTAGTGATTATCTATTCAGATGTTACAACGGAATATGACTGGCCGATTGTGAATTACATGAACTGAAAGCTTGGATGTGCGGTTGGTGTAATGTATTACGAATCAGATTTGTTAATTCGGGGGGATAGTTCTAACTCCCATCGGGTTCGTTATATTCACTTAAGTGTAAATAATTTTAATTAGTACGAAACGTATCATAAAAATAATTATCTAAAATCTAAAAAAAATATTTTCTGACTTTAAATAACCTTGAAAGGTAGATATGGCCTAGAATCAAAGAAACATAAAACCTACGTGCTACACAATTTTTTAAAAATATCTATCTTACACATTTATAAATCGACCATTGCTTTAATATCTTGTCTGGTGATTCTGCAATGCATTTAGAGTTTTTTTAGATGAAATACAATAACAAAATCTGCAGGTTTATAAGACTTGACCTGGCAGCTCGGACTCAGTCCCTTTCTCGCCGCCAAAGATTAACTTGAAGCCTTTTCTACAAAATATTTTCATAGTAATTACTCTGATCAGCATTCCTTTTTTGTAGTTATTTTTTTCAGTTTAAATTTAGTGCGAGATTAATGACAAGGTCTCATCATTTTACGGTTGAAATGTCAAGATAAAATCGCAAGTTTCTCACTTCTTGCCTATTCTATTGCCTTCCAACAGACTTTGATCGCCAACAATTTAAAGTTGATGTCAGTCGTTATCTACTTAATTCCCGTTCTTTTCTCTCTCCTTAATAATGTTTTCTTTTTTTCGTATTTTCTCACACCCAGTAACGCCTTTCGACTTAGTAGTTTTATTGCGTTTCTTGAAATACAAAAGAAACGAATCATTGCATGGAGTACATTCTTGAAGAACAAATCCTTGCTTGGAGTACAAAAGAAACAAAATCATTGCTAGAAGTACATTGCTTGGAGTACAAATCATTGAGACGAAATCATTGCTTTTCTTGAAGCACAAAAGAAACAAAATCAATGCTTGGAGTACATTGCTTGGAGTACAAATCATTGATTGGTGTACAAAAGAAACGAAATCATTGCTTTTCTTGAAGTACAAAAGAAACAAAATCATTGCTTGGAGTACATTGCTTGGAGTACAAATCATTGATTGAAGTACAAAAGAAACGAAATCATTGATTTTCTTGGAATACAAAAGAAATGAAATCATTGCTTGAAGTACATTGCTTGGAGTACAAATCATTGCTTGAAATACAAATCATTGCTTGGAGTACAAAAGAAACAAAATCATTGCTTTTCTTGGAGTACAAAAGAAAAGAAATCACACAACAAATAAACAGAAATATGAGATAAAAATATATCTGTCAGTTTAGTGTTATACGTGATACAATCTTGGGCGATTATGTCCCAAAGAGACATAACTGACTGGACAGTGGATTTTTCCCGCAGTAGGCTGCCATTATTTTCTGCGGTAGACTGGTTGCCAACCAAGACTATAGAACCCAATTTGTCCTGCCATCTAACTTATAGCTGGAGGGAGAAGAGATAGATTATATTAGATTAAGTAAAATTAGTGGGTGATCAGTTTATTACTTAATAACAATAGAAAACTGATCTCCCACTTTATGCCAAGTACAAATTCTAATTATGTTTCCAACTATTATATTCAGCCAGTCAGTTGTGCCATACGTGATACACGCTTAGGCGATCATGTCTTGAAAGAGACATGACTGACTGGCCAGAAGATTATCCCGCATTAGGTTGCCATTACTTTCTGCGGTAGATTGGTTGAAAGCCAAGGCTATAGAACCCAACTTGCCCTGACATTTAACTCATTGCTGGAGGGACAAGAGAAGAGATAGATTATATTACATTATTATATTAAGTAAAATTAGTGGGTGATCAGTTTATTACTAAATAACAATAGAAAACTGATCTCCCACTTTATGCCAAGTACAAATTCTAATTATGTTTCCAACTATTATAGTCAGTCAGTTAAGTGTCATACGTGATACACGCTTGGGCGATCACGTCTCAAAAGAGACATAACTCACTAGACAGAGGATTTTTCCCGCAGTAGGCGGCCATTTCTTTCTGCAGTAGACTAGTTGCCAACCAAAACTATATAAACCAATCAGTCCTGCTAGTTAACTCATAGCTTGTAGGAAAAGCGACGGGGTAATGCCTTTTTGGGTGTTTGTACGTAAGTGAATACAACGAATTCGACTGAAATTCAAACGCGGATCTCCGATTTCTAGTTCCGAGCCGACATCTTACTGCCTATAAACTATTCTCAGACAAAAATTACGCTTCCGCTTTACCAGGTCCATGACCTATATATTAACGACCATCACGGAATACATATACTAGGCCTATGATGTCTGGATTTGATAGGGTTTGGCACGCTGGCCTTCTCCGCAAGCTACAGGTCTAGCGCATAATGAAGATCGTCTTGAATGAGCATTACTCCACATCCTACTGCACGAACGCTGGTGTCTCCCAGGGCTCTATGCTAAGCCCGACGCAGATGACACCACAATCGAATCCCGTATCAGTAAGAAATCCGGCGAGGCAGACAAACATAACCTCGCTGCTGATTTTGAGAAGGACCTACACTCAATGGTGGCCTGGGGTAAGAAGTGGCTTGTAAATTTCAATGCTTCTAAAACGAAACTGCTAGCTATCTGTCAACCATCACAGTTAACCTCTCCTGTCCACCGCCATAAACATGGACCAAGCGAGTCTCTATACTACTTACCCTCGGTTTTACCCTCTCTTTCGACCTCAAGTGAAATCATTACATTAAGTCAATAGTTAAATCCACTGGTAGGAAGGTTGGGTCACTGTATCGGCCCAAGAAGTTTTTTCCAGCTGAATCCATCTTCACATGTACAAATCAACCATCCGTCCGTGAAGAGAATATAAGGTTAGGCGCCCATGCTGTTCATCTCAGTGTTTTCGACAGGCCTCAAAGGAGAATCTCTAATATGACAGGTTCCGACTTGGCAGTTTGATTCCAACCACTTTCTCACCTAGGGGATGTGGCTTTCCACTGTCTGTTCTACAAATATTTTCATGGCTTCTGAACCGACGAACTTAAATCACTGGTGCCTCTGCCATACTCGTGCAAGCAGACTGGCAATAATGTCTCACGCATTTACAGTTAAATCAACTAAATGTAGGCAACAATTCTACTTTAATAGCTTCTTTTCTCGCACTTCCCGCCTATGGAACTCCGTTCCATATACTTGCTTTCATAAGGGCTACAACCTCCAGGCATTTAAATGCAATGTCAATACCCATCTGTTAACCACTTGACTGCAGTTTTTCTACATCACCCCTACATCTTTTTGTTTTTTGATTTTTTCGTTTTTTTTTTTTCGTTTTTCCCTACCTTCGCAGCTCTCTTCACATCTCTGTTCCCATCTTCCTCCTTTGCCCTTTCTCTGTCACCCCCTGTAAATGGTTCGTCTTTCTCTTCACTCTCCTCTTGTCTGAACTTTGACTCTTATGTAGCCCCCCTGAGCATTCAGTGGCGGTACCGCCTTGCCTGGGTTGAAATGATTAAAAAAAAAAAAGAATTTCACATACTCTTATTATAAAAATACTTAAACATTTTAAAAGGTAAAAAAAATCATATTTTCGCAAAGTAAGGAAGGAAAAATGTTTTGGAATCTAAGCACTGCGTAATTCTTGTCATTTACCTGAAAATTGTGAAGATCACATTTGAACTTTTGAATTCTATAGAAATCCCATTTCTTTTATTTGCGCAGTTTGTGTTTAAAGTGTGAAAATATAGTCATGTTTAAGTATTCCTCGCCATAAATGTTAAAGATTAACATAAATTTTTAATCATTTCATTCCAAGCCGATAATGTCACTAAGGCACGGTTTTGAGGATTTCAAAAAAATGGGTAACTTCAGAATAAGATAAAAGTAGGACTCCACCCACGTCTATTGAACAGGTGAAGAGGCTCATCCCTTGTTCCCTGTTTAGGATGTGATTTCCGGTTATCTCTTTTCCGATCTTTTACGTAGCCCGCTGCACATCAGTGGCGTTACTGCCTTGCTGTGAGTGACATGATTAAGAAAAAAATACAGAAACACGTTTTCAGGAAGATTGAAAATTGTGACTGACATTGCATTAAAATCTTTGAAGGTCATAGGTGGGAGGTGAGCAAGAAAACGGAAAAGATTTTGGCAGGAGAGAAAATAAAATACTAGGATGGAAATTATTTTTACAATCTTTCAGCAGTAAAACAATGATACTTAAGTGCCATTCTAGTTAGTGTGTCAGTTAAACGCCATGCGTGATACACGCTTGGGTGATAGTGCCATATCGCGTCCCTTCATGAACCTCTGGTGGGCAACACCGAGGCCACATTATGCTGCAGGCAGCGCTAGTCTCCATTCATCACAGGCTGCAAATAGTAACCAACTGATTCTGCCCTAGTCCTCTCTCCTCAACCAAAACACCATGAAAAAGAACAAACAAAATACCAAAATCAAACTAGCTATTCGGAAAACGCCCAAATCTCTCTGTCTCTTTCACAAACATACGCGGTATCCGCACTAACTTTTATAGCGTAGAAGCATTCCTCCAAACTAACTCCCCTGATATCTTAGCACTATGCGAAACTAACCTTGACCCGTCTATCCCCTCCTCTGAGTTCCATGTTCGTGGCTACCTTCCACTCTTCAGGAAGGACTCCAACGTCCATATGCATGGGCTTGGTGTATATGTCAGTGAACACCTCCCTCTAGCTAGAGTAACATCTCTCGAATCCCTGGCCCAGTCTTTCATGTGCTTCCGTCTCTCACTTCTAAGCTCTGTTAGCTATCTCTTCTTCCTCTACCGCTCCCCCTCTTCCTCTGACTGTTCGGTACTTGACAGCATCTCTGACAATATCGACAAGGCCATTTCTTCGCACACATCTGCCCATATTTTCGTGTTTGGCGACTTTAACGCCCACCACATTAAGTGGCTGGCAAACTTTCTAACCGACCCTGCTGGTGTCCACACCTTTAATTTTTCGATCTCCCAATCCCTTACGCAAGTGGTGGACTTCCCCATGCGTTTCTCCAATAGCCCTAACGGAAGGGACTCGCTACTAGACCTCTGCTTCACTTCCACGCCAAATTCTTACTCCACCAGACAGATCTGCCCTCGCAGTAGTTTCTGTCAACATCTCGTTCCACTCCACCCCTACCCAATAAAACCAGACCAACAGAATATCCTACTGCTATCAAAGAGCACACTGGGTTTCGTTCCGTGACTTCTTCTGCGACGTCCCTTGGAACATTGTTTTTAGTCTTCCCATCGAAAACTGTGCATCAGAGGTCTCCTCCTAGGTTAAGGCTGGCATCGATGCATTCATCCCTGCCAGGAAATTTCAGCTGAAATCCCATTCGTCTCCCTGGTTCACGTCTGCTTGCTCGGCCGCCATTGCCCACCGAAATCACTTCTTCCGGCTTTATCGTAGCCACGCCTTTTCGCCTCAGTTCGTAATACGTGTAAAAAGATACTTAACGAAGCTAAGATGCTGTTTGCTGCCAGGATAAAGCAGCGCATAGCATCCTTCAAGTTCGGTACCAATGACTACTAGCGCCTCTGCAAACGCGTGCTTAGCAAGAGTAAGTCCTCAATACCCCCAATAATAAACGGGTTTGAGGTCCTCACCTCCTCAGTGGACAAGGCTGAATGCTTTGCCCATAGATTCTCGACCAACTCCACTCTGGATTCGTCTGGAATCCATACAGCCGGTTTCCCAT
The DNA here is from genome assembly GCA_037127315.1 of Ascarosepion bandense. Taxonomy (NCBI): domain Eukaryota; kingdom Metazoa; phylum Mollusca; class Cephalopoda; order Sepiida; family Sepiidae; genus Ascarosepion; species Ascarosepion bandense. Next base: position 1,214,687 of record JBBBDQ010029610.1, read on the forward strand.
CTAGAACTGAGGTCCAATTGAATGACGTCCACATCACGCCCTCGCTGATTTCTAGCATAATCTCAAAACTGGACCCTCACAAAGCGAGTGATGGGGATGGAATCCCAATAATAGTTTGAAGAATTGTGCCCCTGAACTCTCCTCTATCCTTTATAAACTCTACAACTTCTGCCTATCTTCCTCCTGCTTTCCTGCCTGTTGGAAGTCTTCTTCTTTGGTTCCAATATTCAGGAACACTGGTGAACCATCGGACCCCGCAAATTACTGCCCCATCAGCCTTCTTCCGATCTTCGGCAAAATGTTCGAAGCCATCATCAATGCCGAGGTCGTTCAGCATCTCACCGCCCACGGGCTCCTCTCGGACAAACAGTATGGCTTCCGCCTCACCAGGTCCACTGCTGATATGCTAACGACCATCACCGAGTATATAGACCAGGCTCTTGACACGAATGGTGAAGCTCGAAACGTCGCCTTGGATATCTCTAAAGCATTCGACAGAGTATGGCAAGCCGGCCTTCTACGGAAACTGCGAATCTATGGCATAACTGAACTTTTGATGAACTTAATCCGGTCATTCCTCTCTAACCGCGCACCGAAGGTGGTATTAAACGGACATGTCTCCCAGAACCACCCTACAAACGCGGGTGTACCCCAAGGCTCTATCCTAGGTCCTACACTCTTTCTAATCTATATCAATGATCTCCCCGATACCATAAGATCTCAAGTAGGCATGTACGCTGATGATACCACAATTTATTCTCGCCTCGATCAAAAATCTGGTGTTGGTGTCAAGGCAAACCTCGCTGGCGAGCTTGAGAAGGACATCCAATCCGTGGTGGATTGGGGTAAGAAGTGGCTCGTTAAATTCAATTCTTCCAAAACGAAGCTGCTGTCAATTAACCACCACAGACAACCGCACCTCCCTCCCATTAGCATGGCTTGCCTCCCAGAGTGTAAATCACTACGCCTGCTTGGCCTGACACTCTCAGCGGACCTCAAGTGGAATGACTACGTCGAACCTATTGCTAAATCCGCAGCTATGAAAGTCGGCTCTCTGTGCAGAGCCCAGAAATTTTTTCCGCCTGAATCTATCCTGCAATTATATGAAAATCCAACATCCACCCGTGTATTGAATACTGATGCCACATCTGGTCGGGTGCCCCTACTATTCTCCTCGGGGTTCTTGACTAAATACAGCGAAGAATCTGTAATCTGATTGATACCGACTTGGCTGACCGCCTGCAGTATCTCTCTCACCGGCGTGACGTGGCATCCCTGTGCCTCTTCTATAAATAATTTCATGGTTTCTGCTCTGACGAACTTAAATCACTGGTGCCCCCTAGATGTGAATTTGCACGAGATACTAGATTGGAAACTAGGTCCCACCATTTTACAGTGAAACCGATGAAATGTAACCGCAATTTCTACTCCAACAGCTTCTTTCCTCGCACTTCCCGCCTGTGGAATTCCCTACCGCATGCCTGCTTCCCCGACGGCTACAACCTCCAGGAGTTTAAATGTAAGGTCAATAGACACCTCCTAACACACTAACTCACACCCACTCTCTCCAACTCTCTCCCTATGTACATCCTAAGTCGTCTATCACCCTCCTTCTAAAATTTCTTATATCCAATCCCTCTATGTAACCAGCTGCGCTATAGTGGCAGTGGAATGCCTTGCTTTGTGTGACACGATAAAAAAAAACACTTACCATGTATACACTATATATTTCATATATGCAGGGTCCAACAACTAAATTGATGCCATTTTATTTTTCTAATTTCGCGCATGCTCATTGTTGTTATTTTATCGACTGCACATTATAGTAGAGTCAGTTTGGTACCCTCTGTGAGAAAATAAAACATCATGACGCATTTTACTTCGCCAGAATTTTGGAAACAGCATTAGTTTGGCATCTGCGAGCGAAACTCTAATATGGATATTTTTTAGTTTAGTGCCAATCTGAGGACAGCGCAAAGGAGTTGGAGAGAGTTTCGTGAGTCTAATAATTACGAAAATGTTTAGAGTGGTCTCTAGTGATAACGACGTCATAACTCCATTTGTCTTCCCACAAGGCCTCAGACTTAACATGAGGGCTTACAACAAGTGCCTTGAAAAGATTATATAAGACCACCTCACTCCTCAAACCTCAAACCCCTTGATTATTATGTGTGGGGAGCAATCAATCAAGGGAAAAAACTTCTTGGAACACCAAAGATGCTAATGAAGGGGAGGATTATGGCAGCATTCACCAACTTATGGCAACATTTACCAGCGTCTAGAAGTGTTGCAGGAAATTCCGAAATTGACTGGCGGTCGTGGCTGAAACTAATGGCGATTTTATTGAGTAAATTTACTTCAGTAATGAATTTGAATACTCTCGGCTACTGGCGTGTGTTTCTACATTATATATAACATGCTAAAGTCCTTCCTCTACCAAGCGGCCATAGTTCGAAGGTAGAATCGCTGACTAATGCCAATTCGGTCGGGTTTCAATTCTGTCTAGAAGCAATCGGATCTCTGACAGTACTAATGAGCTGTGATACAGCGAAACAGATCTGTCTGCGGATGACTCTCTCTCTCTCTCTCTCTCTCTCTCTCTATATATATATATATATATATATATATATATATCCACACGTATAGCACTTAACTGACTGATATAGATAAAAGAATTGAATAGCAGGACAGATTTGTGTCTATAGCCTTGTTTGACAACTAGTCTACCGCAGAAGCAAATAGCAAACTACTGAGGGAAAATATATAGCCTAATCAGTCATAGATCGAAAGAGACATGATCGCCGAAGCATCTCTCACGCATACCACTTAAATGACTGATCTGGATAAGAAGTTGAATAGCTTAACAGATTAGGTTCTATAACACTGATTAGCAACCAGTCGACCACAGAAAGAAATAGTAACCTACAACCGCAAAATCATGGACCAAAATAGACATGATCGCCTCGACGTGTTCAAAATAAGTTAACAAAATAAGATGTGCTTTACTTTTGCCGCATGCTGTATATATTCGTTACGTTATGCGGGAGATATTTACAGTCGTTTTAATTTTCCACTTGGAAGACATGTCTGCGTTAGTGTAAACATTGACAGAACAGAGTTGAAACTAGTACATTATGTATTCGTCACTGTAAAGTGTACTTAATTCGCTCTTTATAATTGTGAAGATATTACATTTTACACAGTCTTTTAGACAAGTGTAAATCGCTTCCGGAAGACTTTGGAACACTACTTCTACTTTTTCGAATCATTTTCTCAACTTGTATCATTTTTTGACTTTCTTCGATTTATGTTTTCCATTTTAAATTGAGTCATTTTTATTTTATTTTTTTGCTGATTAAATAACAGCGGAAGAAATGAAGAACTGGTCACGAAGTCTTATTTAATGTGGCAGCAAGAATTCAGTAAAACCTCGTTTATTTAACTTGTACATTTTGATGACGTATTTTTTTTTTAATTCGATTCAAAACTTTTTTTCCGCCATTTTTTCATCAATAAATTTTGCTTTTTCATACACAGTTTCTGTCTGGATGGGTGCTGTTCTGCTTATTTTTGTTTGGGTCATTTGTTTTTTTTTTTTCTTCCCACATCAACTTAAGATGGTCGTGAAATTGAGGATTTTTTTAGTGGGAAAATAAAAAATCAAATGAAACGTAAATCTCAGAAAAAAAGAAAAATTTAAAAAAGAAGAAAACGAGAAAGGCAACATGAGAAAATAAAGAAAGTAAAAGAGAAAGAAAATAACGGAATGAGAATTAAATATAATAGAAAATATATAGAAGTTTATATATGAAGAAATAAAATAAATATATCTAGGGAAGAAAGAAATGAACATGAAAAGTAATATATATATATATATATATATATATATATATATATGTGTGTGTGTGTGTGTGTGTGTGTTTGTGTGTGTATGTGTGTAGAAAAAGAAAGAAAATAAAAAGGAATGAAAGAAAGAAAGAAGAAAAATGAAATACATATATATACAGAAATAAAGAAAGAAGATAGAAAAATAGGAGAGAAATAAATTAAAAAGAAAGAATGAAATACACACACACACACATATATATATATATATATATATATATATATATACTAGCAGTATAGCTCGGCGTAGCTCGAGTGTAATGAAAGCTTTTATATATATATTATCGGTTTTCTGCACAATTCTAGAAACTGCAACCTTGAAACTTCTGAATATCGTTTCTTATGTCTTTGTCGATGAATGTATCAAATTTGATTAAAATCGGACCACTCCTTCTATAAGCCGATTTTTTTATATTTGTTGGTGGTACCACGACACAAAACCTAGCTAAAACACTCGCAGACGCTTATAGTACAACTGTGTAAATATTCAAGAAAATCTGTTCAGCCGTTTCGGAGTCTATAGATAACAGACACACACACACACACACAGACACACAGACACATATACACACAGACAAAGTTCCATTTATAAATAAGTTTATATATATATATATATATATATATATACATGTAGAAAATAAGAAAGAAACAAACAAGCAAACAAAAAATAGAAAAATAAAAATATACGAAGAAAAAATAAAACACACAGACAATCGATCCCCTAAATTTAAAATCAAGATTAAAATATACAAATTTCGATAAATTATAAAAAACTGATAAAATACAAATTTACATTTGCCCTCTAAAAATACAAATTTTGATTTCTTATAAATAACCGCGCCTAAATACAAAACAATCCACGCTTAAAAAGATCAAATTACGGAAGTCTACAACAAAGTTTAATATTCCAAAAGTAAAAAAATAACTCCCAAATTAAAAAAGAATCAAAAAAATTAAAATGAAAAAATCGATCCTCTACATTCAATATTAAGATTAAATACAGAAATTTAGAAATATTATAAAAGCTGACAAAAAAATTTGCATTTACTTCCGAAAAAATGCAAGTTTAGACTTTTTAGAAACAACTTTGCCTAAATACAATAATACCTGAATAAACACACCGATCCCGCTAAGATAAAAAATAAAATAAAATAAAATAAAATAAAATACAAAATATGCTGTACTGAAAAAATCAAAATTAAAAAGAAAAAACACCCCACCCCTATCACGTCTATCTAAGGAACCCTAAGAAAAAGAGCCTCGCCACTAAATGAAAGAGAATAAATAAAATTTGTCTGGTAACAACAGACACAAATAAATCAAACACTAGCTAAGCAAGACGCCTAAAAATTCTTAAGGTCAACAAACAAGATAAGTTCCCAATCACACACACATAAAACCCCACGCAAACACACAAAACTGACCAAGTAATGAAACCCCTCCACACTCCAATCTCTGCGAAATTCTAACCAAAAGATATACCCGACCGATAAAAACGTACACTCCAACAGATAATACCATTCATCAACAATTTAGCACTTACACACCAGGCTCTTCAAAACTCTAACAGACAACACAAGACACATTCCCTTTATTATCAATAACCCCAACCAACCTCCCACAATAACAATGAACCAAATATAGGGAGCAAACGAATTCAGTTTTGCTTTTACCTACCGAAGAAACGTTTGGCACCCAACGTTGAAACAAACATATGATTGTCGAGGACATATATTTTAAAAAGTAATGTACATGTTCCAAAACATAATATATATATATATATATATATATATATATATATATATATATATATATTAGTATATGCTTGGTTGTGTGTTGTATTTTTTATGTGTAAGTAGGTCTGTGTAGATATGTATGTATGTATGTATGTATGTATGTATGTGCATACATGTGGGTATATCTATGGGTGTGGGTGTTTTTAAAAGAGCTGAGCAATAAAAACGCGTGTTCGCATAAGCCTCCTTCCGTCAATGGTTGAGAAGTAAAAATCCCGGTATTTGGAGACTAATGAAACATGAGTTCTGTTGTTCATCGTGTTTGTGGCAATCTTTTTGCTCAGACTGCTTGTTATCAGTACTTCCAAGAGATGTAAACTTTGACTGTTAACCGAGTATACGTAGTGAGAGGACTTTGTTGTCGAGCTAGCAATTGTCAAGCTCTCTGTCTTCGGGTAGAGTTCGACTCAATATCCAATCGTAGTGGGAAGACTTCGTTGTCGAGCTAGCAACTGTCAAGCTCTCTATCTTCGGGTAGCGTTCGACTCAATATCCAATCTTAGTGGGAAGACTTTGCTGTGGAGTTCGCAATTGTCAAGCTCTGTGTCTTCGGGTAGAGTTCGACTCAATATCCAATCGTAGTGGGAAGACTTCGTTGTCGAGCTAGCAGTTGTCAAGCTCTCTATGTTCGGGTAGAGTTCGACTCAATATCCAATCTTAGTGGGAAGACTTTGCTGTGGAGTTCGCAATTGTCAAGCTCTCTGTCTTCGGGTAGAGTTCGACTCAATATCCAATCTTAGTGGGATGACTTTACTGTGGAGCTCGCAATTGTCAAGCTCTCTGTCTTCGGGCAGAGTGGAGGCTCAGTGTACGGATAGAGAATCAACTGAGAAAAACAAATGCTGAAAAGTGCCCGATATCTCGTTTGCGAGAGCTGTGTAAATTTTTACTATTGAGTTGGGTGTACGCGCTCGAGTTCCACACGTCAAACCAAACCTACTATAAATTCTAATCTCAGTGGGGAGACTTCGGGTAAATATCCAGAGTTCCGAGAGAGCTCGCAATTGTCAAACTATCTGGGAGTGTATTACTCAATAGGGGTTCTGTCTATGTGTTCTCCACGTTAAACCAAAACTTGTGTGTCACCCCCTGTCAGAGAAGAAACTTTGAGTAAATATCCAGAATTCTGATATAATTCAAAACTCATGGAGTTAGGTTAGAGTCTATTAAAGCTTCTACAAACGATTCTAGTCTCGCCATGCACAAGAACATATTTTTACCTCTAAACGACTGAAACGCATATTTTTGTGTAGGATAAATTTATTATATCAGGTCGATGCAAAAGTTTTTGCCGGTTTGTAAAAGGTGCATTCATTGTAATTTATTTTATGCAAATTGTTATTACTCAAACATACCACCATGATTAATTTTATAACTTTTTTTCAGGCCATTAAAGCGTCATTCTAATATTTCGGCAATATTCTCACCCATGTTCTCCAGAGAACTTGCTACAACGAGTTTTTTGTTGCGAATCGTTACTTTCACGATGCCTTAAGACACCATTTTCGGGTAGGCTTGTCACAGGTGATGAGAAGTGCCATCTTGCCATATCCTGCATATTCTCCTGACATAGCTTCCTCAGATTATCACTTATTTCGAGAATTACGAAACCATTTAGATGGCTTTAGATTAATATCACGAGAGGAGATTAAACATGAGTTAGATTCATATTTCACATCAAAACCTAAATAATTTTACAAGCGAGGCATTTATAAGGTCGTTAACAGATGGAATCAAGTTATAAAGAGCAAAGGTAGTTTCTGTTATGAATAAAGATTTTCAAAAACACAGTTTTTCATTTTCAAGATGAAATTTTAAATCTGCAAAAACTTTTGAACCGACCTGATATTTTACGTTAAGTTTATTTCTTTTTTTTTAACTGATTTTTTTTTTGTTAATGTTTTTTTCATTTTCTTTTTTACTTTTCAAATTTAACAAAAAAATTAGTGCTTGTGTTACACATAGTTTCCCTAGTCTCTAGGCTTAAATTTTGTTTATTCTTTTCTTCTTCTATGTGCCCTGTCCTTTCAGGTCGTTGGCGATCATGTCTTTCCACGTCTCCCTATTCCTGGTGGTTTTTAGCACGCTTTCTCTTGTTATACCAAACAACCCAAGTTCTATCATCCGCCTGCTCAGTCCCTTCAAATATGTTATCCGCTGCTTTCCTCTGTCTCTTTTACACTCTATCTGTCCTGTTAGTATTAGGTTCTCCAATCCCTCCTACCTTACTGCATGTCCCATAAACTTCAGTTGACTCTTCCTGATGCTCACTATTAATTTCCTTTTCGTTGCCATTCTTTCCACCACTTCATCATTGCTCACATGCTCAGTCCATGATATCTGTAACATCCTTCTGTAGAACCATATTTCCGCTGCTTCTAGTTGTTCCTTCATCTTCGATGATATTGCCCAAGATTCACTAACGTATTGAAGACCTGACAGCACATAGCAATCTAGCACTCTCTTCTTTGTTTCTAGTGAATATTTTCTGTGTCTTAGTACTTTACGAAGCTTCTGGAACGCGTCATTTGCCATGCCAATTAGCCTTCGGATCTCCGTGTCGCACTTTCTCTCTCCTGTTAGAACACTTCCTAGGTATTTAAATTTTTGTACTTGCTTGATTCTAGTATTCTCCAACTGCATTCGGTTTTCTTGTAGTTTATTTGTAGTCTTTTTCTGTCACTCTCTTTAGTTACCTTCTGTAGGAGGTATTATAGTTTCCTTTCCGTCTCTGCAATCAGCACTGTATCATCAGCGTATCTTATGTTGTACAAATTGTGGCCTACAATTACAAATCCTGGCATAACATCTAGGGAACTCAAAATATTCTCGCTTTACAAGCTGAAAAGATCCAGTGAAATGACACATCCTTGTTTTACAGTTTCTTTTATTTTTGTTGGGACGCCAGCGCCTATTCGGCTATAATGGACTATTCCATTACTACGTAAAGTAATGGTGGCATCTATTAAGAGAGTTTGCCGAGCAGCCGATCGACAAGTCAGACGTAGACTTCCGGTGACGACCCGGAAGTACCTATTGCTCATACTACGTCTTACGACGGTTGGGACGATTCACATTTATTCTTGTATTGGATACTAATAACCTTTGTAAATACTATTTCCACGGAATACAACAATTAACCTATTCCTGTTGTTGAGTTATTTATTCTTACTCACGACATAACAATTTTTCAGTCCTCTTGATTTTTTTTTCGTATATTTTCTCTTTTTTCTCAATCCTTTTTGTTTTCGTTTTCTACGTGTTGCTTCATTTTTGTTCTCTAAAGTTAATATTTACTTGTCTTCGTTCAGTCACAGGTAAATTTTTGATTTGTTCCCCGAAGGCCTTTACCCCCGTCAAATGTTTCCAAAGCATCGTTAATTCCGTTCAAATGTATATGCTGAACTCAAATCGATAATTGTTTATTGAAGAAACCTACCTTTTTATGTTATCGACCAGAAAAAATCGGACTATATCTCACCCCTTACCACCGTTCTCATATCTGATTCACCGCTGAATGACTTGAGGCGTAGGCTATTTATTTCAGCCTACTTACTTCCTTTGTGCAATTACTACGCGACTTGTTTTGTTTCGGAACTCAATTTTCTCGTAGTAATTGCACAAAGGATGTAAATAGACCGAAAAATCGGCAAACAAACGCGTGAAGTCATTCTGCATTGAATAAGATTTTGAAGCGTGGTTACTGGGTGAGATAAACAGTGACAAGAAATTCGATATTTTTTCTGGTCGTTAACATGAAAAAGGTAGGTTTCGTCAATAAACCATTATCGATTTGAGTTCAGCATATACATTTGCACGGAAATAAGGTTGTTTTGGAAAGATTTGAAGGAATAAAGGCCTTCGGGGAAGAAATCAAAAATTTACCCAGTCTCAAATCAATTTTAATTTTAGTACAACCCTTTCTTTCTCTTTTTTTATTCTTTTAATCTGTTTTTATTTTGTTTTCATGTTAGCCATTTTGGTTAACTGGTAAAAAATTGAATTATCTTTTACACGTGTCACTATTTTATGATACTTTTCTTTTGTAGAATTTATTTCATAATTTGGTTATTACGCTGGTTTTAATTTATTTTTAGGGGTAAACTGTATTGTTTTAGAATTCTTTTTATTTTTCGCTTCAAACGTTTTCTTTTTGTTCCCGTAATTTTACTGATTTTTGTTCTTTTTTTTTAATTATGTAACTTTACGCGAAAAGCATGTGTTCACCGGGGAGCCCGGTCTGAGCCATGCTCAATTTAATACCTGTTTGGCCCAAATCTTTTATATTTTGGTCGGTCTATTCATTTTATTTTTTTCGGAAATACATTTCTTATTTTCTGTATCTGTTTAAGATTTTCTGTTCATTTATTTACTCATTTTTATTAAATTTTACCAAATTTAATCAGGCGCTGTAAACGTTCAGTGACTTATGTGCGTTATGGTGCAGTGGATATCGGCTTGGAAAGAGAAATCGGTGAATTCCAGTCGAGTACTCTGCTTTCCCTTTAGCACTAGTACCCTTGGGAAAGGTATTAATCCGTCCCTTCCCTTCAGTTATAGGTTAAGTAACAGGGTGGGGCCTGGAGGCCACCCATCTATTGTTGGTGTCACAATAAAAACACTTTGGTAGCCCTGGTGAAGCATCAAATATTCAGCTATTTGATAAGATTATGATTTTCACTGAAAACTGCGCCAGGGTTCCAAATGAGGAGTGTAGTGAGTTCTATATCGGCCAAGGCGGCAAGACGACGACGACGACGACGACGACGGCGACGACGATTTACTCATTTCATTTTTATCTTTTTAAGAAAATTTTAAAGATTTTTCATAGAAATTTCCCTTTTTGCTTTTGTTAAAAATAAAAGTAATTTAAAATACGCAAAAGTGACCAATGTATTTCGGTCAATTAAAAAAGACCTTTTCGAGGTAAAAAAGAAATACCAACCCGATAAAAACACTCAGTCAACATTACACACTGAGAACGAATACTTCAACAGCTTCTGCTCCGATGATCTTAGCTCACTGGTGCCCCCTATATATGAATTTACTTGAGCCACAAGATTAGCAACTAGGTCTCATCCCTTTATTGTGAACCCAATAAAATGTAAACGCATATTCTACGTCATCAGATTCTTTTCTCGCACTTCCCGCACTTCCCGCCTATGGAATTCCCATTTACTTGCTTCCCCAACAGCTATGACTTCCAAGAATTTAAATGTAAAGTCAGTAGCCATCTCCTATCTCACTGACCTGCATCCTCACTCTCATGCTCCTTTCTCCGTCCACTCCACTCTCATCAGTATTCTCATCCTTCTCTTACCTATTTCCTGAAACCCCGTATAACCTGTCACTCTTTCTCATAACTTTCCTCTCATGTGACCCCCTGCAAAACAGTGGCAATAAACTGTCTTGCTTGGGAACATATGATTATTAAAAAAAACATTAACAATCGAATAGATACAAAGAAAAGTGTGGAGACCAAGAATAGCCAAAATTAAGAAATCGTGTTGCCAATTGACTCTAGTAAAAACAACATCAGCAAAACAAGAATAAAAATATAGTGGCCGTGGAATCGTCCCCTTGATTGTGATCCTCATCGAAATGCATAATTAACATACATAGTTCCTGGAAAAGGCCAAGAGCGACGTGCAACTAATCAAAGAAGATGGGCTCTTAGTAGATTTCCAGACACTTACAAGTTTGAAAAAAGAATTATCAGTATTTATAGATAAAAAGCATTGGCGTAAAATGTGTCGATTCAAAAAGTGCACTGTCATCAAATCCTTGATACACCTGGGGGTGAAACCTCAAATGTCATAAAAGTTCAGAGATATTTCATGTGGTAAGTGCTATTACTCATGATTGCCGACTTTGAGGACGCTTCCAGTTCGATCCTTATGAGAAAAGACTTCATAATAAGAACTGAATATGAGAGCAGGTGAAGGACAATTGTATTAGTATTTGAGGTAAGGGAGCACTTGGCCACTTAACATCATTTTGATGTCAGCGTTTATGCCAACTTGGGATCTTATTACATCGAGAAGATCGTTAATGCGGCGTGAGATCTTGTTCGCTGACCCGGTGGTTAGGTTTTTTGTACTGATTGTTAGTATAAAGGATAAGTCTCTCAGCCTCATTGGGATTTATTCACCCTATGCTCTCCGGTTCGAGTCGTGTAGTTTTAGCGGGCAAATGGAATGCCGTCTTTGACCCCGATATAGATCGTATAAAGCAAAGATCGGATACTCACAACCATAAGAAGCTATTCGGGACGTTTTCGTCGACTTCGATATTGTCGGTAATTATTCTAATGATCAGCTATGGGGGTAGCGGGAACTTAGAAGGGAATTTAATAAGGCGGCTCTGCCTCGGTAGTACATTCTAGCTACCTTAAGCTAATTCGAGTTATGAGAGTCGATATAGGGTTCTTAAGTTGTGCAAGTTTCCATTCTATACTTTAATAGGACCATAAGCTCGTCCGGGTTCTTGTAAAATGAGATAAGCCTAAGGTTAAGAAGGCTGATTACTGGAAATTGAACGCATCCTTATTTGGTGATTGAGATTTTCAGAACCAGCTTCTAATTATGCGAGAACTGACGGAGGCTGTTGTTGGGAATAAGTAGCTGGATTTATTGAAATCTAAAGTTAGGTCGTTTGGTTCTGATTATAATCGTCATGTCCGTCTAATTAGATTAGCAGTACAACGGCATGCGAAGCAAAAGTTGATCGTACGATTTCATCCCGAATATAAAATGCGCGCAGCGGAATATAGAAAGGCTCCTAAGAAACACCTCGCGTGCTTGAAGCGACTCGATCCGGAGATCATAGGGTGCATAAACCCCAATGAGCCTATGTGAATTATCAGTTATTGGCGGACAAACTGACCGTCACTTCAAATGCAAAAATATGGAAGGCTTTTGATAGTTACTTTCAGGATATGTTCACCAGGGATCCCGGTCTGAGCCCTGCTCATCTCGATGTCTATTTGGCCGAATTTCCTCGGCTTGATGAGACTGATGGGTTAGTTGCAAGTTACCTGTGATAGAGTTTGGGATCTAGAAAGTGCTGAAGTTGGTTCGGGTTGGATATAACTCCATGATTGGAAGGTCTTCCTTAAAAGCTGTACTTGAGTCAGTCACCCGCTTTTTTCTCTTGCTGAAACTGATTTACAACTGAATAAAGCAAAGGTCAAAACTTCGACGGTTCAGGGTTGAGATCAATTTACTACGCAAAACGAGTACAGCGGGTATAGTTTAGGTAAGTTTTGGCATTTGACAATATTAAATACAGCTTTAGAAGCTTTTAGCTTCTATCTTAACCAGCCGTTTGCAGGCTATCCCGTGTTATCTGATATGAAGGATAGGATTATTCATGACAACCTTGGTACGCTCGATTATCGAGCAAGTCTATATTAAAACCAGTCCAAGTTATTCGATAGGGCTGGTCATCATTTTCTGGAGGCTGTCTTTTCCCATTTGCACGTGATTTCTATATGCGTTTTGTTTATAAATTTAACTTTAAATTTAACTTTTTAAATTTAAATTTAAATTTAAATTTAAGAGAACATGAAAATGACATATTTTTTTATTTATGAGAAAAAACATGAAACATTTGCTTTGAAGAAAAGGCCAATATTGTGACTAAAATTTTAGCGAGTAAAGTTCGTTATTCAATAATCTTTGGAAGTGTATGACTTTGATGAAAATAGATATGTCCCATATGTCCCATATGTTTCCATCGTTAACAAGCACATGCAAAATTCAAATTAAGTGAGCTGACTACGGATAAGTTTAAAGGATTAATCTTCGTTCAAGAGTTTACGGTGAAAAAACACGCTAAAATATGTGCTACAATCTTAACGAAACTAGAACGGTATCATAAACTTAATCTACGAATATATATATATATATATATATATATATATATATATATATTTTAATTCAGATACTTCAATCCAAGGGAAAAAAGCAGGAAGGTAAATTCCAAAAAACCCGATCCTAATTAATATTAAAAATTTATTTTAATATTAAAAAATGATACAGGAAGAGAGCTCCATGTAATAAAATATTACAGAGCAAATATATATTAAAAAAGGATTAATTCAAAGATGTTGAATGGCCATTTCGATATGAAGATCCCCACGGGGGACGACACATCACCTCAGCAACAGAAAAAACCTTTCAGAAACTGGAGAAAAATTAGTCTACTTTTCCTTTTTAAATAGATTGCAAAGAAATAAAAAAATAAATAATAAAATAAAATAAAAAGAAAAATAAAGGGAAAGAAAAAGAAAAAGAAAACGAAATAGAAAAAGAAAAAGATAGAATAAAATCAAATAAATAAGAAAAGAAAAAAAATTGACATCGTCTGGGTTCGCAAAAAAAAGGGAGAATGTAACTAAAAATTAACAGACAGCCGTATATATATATATATATATGGCATGTCAAAAATTCCTAAATTTATATTCGTTGAATGAAAATTCTCGCTTCATTAGCAACGATCGTAAACAAAAGTCCTGTTTCGCTTCTAGCCCGAACTGAACTGAAACCCGATCAAATATATATATATATATATATATATATATATATATATATATAGTCATCCGCAGACAGATCCGTTTCGCTGTATCACAGCTCATCAGTACGATTAGACTCCCACTGATTTTAAGCCAGGATTGAAACCCGACCAAATTGGCGTCAGTCGGCGATTCTACCCCTGGGCTATGGGCGTTCGGTAGAAGAAATCAGATTTTTTAGCGTGTATATTGTCATTATACCCGCCCAATAGCCAGAGTTGAGTAATATAGACTTTATGTGTCTATTTATTTTGATACTGCTTCTTACCGATTGTCTAATAAGTTTCTTGATATTGACAAAGAATTTTATCATGTAATGTGCTGCATTTTTTTTTCTAATCCAAATTCTTTCGATATTTTTCAATATCATTTTTATGGGTATATTCTAAAATCTGCATCCGTTGTGAAGGTGATTTAAAAAACACAAGTGTACTATATTATCCAATAAAACAAACAAACAAACACACACACACACACACACACACACACACACACATACACACACATATATATATATATAAGTCACTCTGAGAACTGTTCAGCTCGTGCTCGAATATGTTCATCATTTGAGGCGAGAAAGATTTGAATGTCTGCAAAAGGATATATTTTCATTTTCAGCTAATAGACTGACATATCCGTATATTTTTCTCTCTGCCGATAGAAAAGTAACAATCGGAAATGATCAAGACAAAACTTTGTGATTGAAAGACGGAAATGAAAAAAATGTTCCTGAAATTGAGAAATATGCCGATTCCTGTTTTTCGACGTACTGAGACTTCGACGGAAGGATAATAGACAAAATAGTCTTATATTAGAAATCCAGATCGCAATTCGCAGAAGCAATTTCACATATATCAAATATATATATATATATATATATATATATATATATATATATATATATATATATTATTATATTATGTGTGTGTATCTTTACGATATACATTTTTATATATCAAGAACTGTATTGAGGAAATTGTAAGACAAAATGTCACAAGGAAAATTTTCCATTTCGTCTTACAATTTCCTCAATATATATATATATATATATATATATATATATATATATATATTGAGCAAATTCTAAGACAACTTATATATATATGTATATATGTATATTCATATATATATGTAAGCTGTAATCGAAAAAAATCCCCAAAACCGTTATATATGTTTCAATTTACTCAAGATTAAGCATCCAAATAAATGTCGTTGGATTGCAATAAAATATAAGAATGTAGCGATATGTTAAGTGTAGCTTAAATATGGCGTAAGGCGGAATTAAGTAGTATTCAGTGAGGCTCGAACTCACTACTCACTCTAAACTGATATTGTGAGATCACGTTGCAGTGTACTTGATTTGATAAACTTAGATGTGCCACAAGGAGAAAAATATGTAGTGCAACTACGAGGATCATGCCAAATATTCAGACATACCAAGAAAAAATTTGGCAAATCGTTACACACGGTCGAAGTTACTTCTATTTACTAAGCCTAGCTTAGATGAGGCTTCAGACCGAATGTATGGAGTACCCAGTGAGGACAGAACTTACAACTTTATCTTGCTAACCATTACATGACCTTGGAGTGCCGTCAGTTTACTAAACTTGGATGTGCCACAAGCCCATAAAAATCGATCAACTATTGAGGATTGATCTCCCTACCCATTCGTAATCCATCTCGTGAGCCTAGTTTTCTAATAATTACATCATGTCAAATTTCTTTCGATTTACTAAGCATAGATTAAGTGTGGCATAAGGTAGAAAATATTGAGCATTCCGTGAGGATATAACTCACTACTCAGTCGTAACTGACCTAGTGAAACAAGCTTGTTAACCATTACATCCCGTCTAATTGCACTGGATGTAAGTCAGTCAGGTAAGTGCCATACGTGATACACCCTTGGGCGATCATGTCTCGAAAGACTGGGCAGAAGATTATCCCGCAGTAGGTTGCCATTGTTTTCTGCGTTAGACTGGTTGCCGACCAAGGCTATAGAACCCAATCTGTCCTGCTATTTAACCCATAACTGGAAGGAAGAGACGGATTAATACCTTCCCTAAGGGTATTTGCGCGTATTTGCACTGGATGTATTAAGCTTAATTTAGATATGGATGGCACAAAGCTGAATGTTTGCAGCACTCAATGAGAATAAAACCCATTACTCCATTTTAATTGTTCTAGCAAGATCAGGTTTTTTACAATAAGTAATCCCAATATTAGAGTGCATTGAATTTACTAAGCTTAGCGTAAGTGTGGAACAAGGCTGAAGTGTGGAGCGCGTAGGGAGAATAGAATCATTACTTAATCGTAATTAATCTAATGATAACAGGTTTCTAACCATTACACCACGTCAGATTACACTTGATTTGCTAAACATAGCTTAAATGTAAACAAGGCTTAAAGTGAGAAGCACCCAGGTACGATCGAAATCAATACTAACTCCTAATTAATCTAACAAGAAAAGATTGTTGACCAGTACACTGTAATACCCCAATGGCCGTCCCGAACAATTTCCTCCGGCGGCCGTTCTCCACGCTGTGATGTTGCCGGATTTTTGTAGAAAATGTCGGCCGGACAGCTGGGGGTACAAGATTGACTGTAAGGAACGAACTTCCAAGATTTGGATGAGTGGAAAAGAAGGCTTTATTCGTTTAGAGCTGGCCTTGTCTGCTGGGGCAGGCGAATGTGACACACAGTTCCAACTCTAATGGAGATCAACAAACCCGAACTGAACGAACCAAGACGAACGGAGACCCTTACTTCAAGTTCGCACCCGGCTGACTCCTTTCACTTCTCTCGTCTTTAACTTAACTGCCCAACTCGGAAAAAACACCTGAATTTATCTAAAATCGACCGGAACAAGGAAATCCGGAAATGCTCTAGACCACCGGTGACAAACACCGGCGACTGTAAGTCTGAATTTTCAGTTATCTTTTTTTTGTTGTTTATCTTAATAAGGCTTCCGCCGGAAAAGGCTTAATGTGAGGTCAAGATACAGCAAGGTCAGCCTTTGACCGGGTTAGACCACCGGTGACAAACACCGGCGACTGTAAGTCTGAAATTTCAGTTATCTTTTTTTTTTGTTTATCTTAATAAGGCTTCCGCCGGAAAAGGCTTAATGTGAGGTCAAGATACAGTAAGGTCAGCCTTTGACCGGGTTAGACCACCGGTGACAAACACCGGCGACTGTAAGTCTGAAATTTCAGTTATCTTTTTTTTGTTTATCTTAATAAGGCTTCCGCCGGAAAAGGCTTAATGTGAGGTCAAGATACAGTGAGGACAGCCTTTGACCGGGTCATCGAAAACGTACTCGCTTTTGTTAGATATGTTTTCTAAACTATCTTCTACTCCAATCCATTTTCCATTTTAATCTATTTTCTATTTTAATCCATTTTCTACTCTAATCCATTATAACAAAATACATATATATCTAGTTATCGTGTCACAACACCAGGGCGAAGTGCCCTAAAAGTATACGTCCCTACGTGTACAAGTTTGAAAATAAAGAATATATAAAAATTATTCCGACCAATATTTAAAACAGGACTGAGGCCCTCATATTTATTGTAACTAGCAGAACCCATAGAATTTCCACGGAAGGATAATTTTATTTTTAATTTTCATACTATAATTGATAGTAACGTCTTCAATCATAAAGGTATTGGATAATAAAATAACGATAACAGAGAGTGTAATTTTATTAAAATGTCTATAAAAGTAATGTCCATAGAAGCTACTTTACTGTAATCTTATATTATATTAAGCGGCGTATGCACAGACCGTAACCAAAATACTGTACGCTATTTTGTGGGAGATTTTGAAAGAAAAAATGTTTTTTATTGCTGAAAAATCATGAGGAAAAAAAAGACCAACTGAGTAATGGCCATGGGTGTATAGGCCAGAAATGTCGTTATTAGGTTGCGGCATATGACAAAAAAACCTACATATTTTTACTATGTTTGTACAGTACATACACATATACACACACAATTACTGCTACAACTACCAGCTTAAGCTACTATTGCTACGGTGATGCTATAGGCACTATCCTCCTACTCTCTTACTCTTTACTACCCCTCCGTTTGGCAAAGGTGAGAGAAAGGCTGAGGAGAGTAGCGTTTATAAAAAGATAGAGAGGAAGGAAAAGCTCGTGTAGAGAGTAAGTGTGTTATCTTTCTTCAAGGGCGTAACGGACGGAGGAACTAGGTAACTAACTAAGGAAGGAACAAGCAGAATTATTATATGATTATGAACATGGTGTTACACGGTCATCAGATCTTTGTCGGTATTTATTGCAACTTTCAGGAAATTTCTCGTTCCAGTGTCCATGTCTAGGAATATATCTTTTTTGTTGTTTTAATTTGTCTCAGTTATTTCTTTTCTTGTTTCCACTGAGTTTATATCTTTACTACTGGACTCAGTTATTGAACTCATAATTTTCAGTTCAGGAATCTGTGGTGGACTGAGTAAGAAATGACTCGTAAATTTTAATGCTTTCAAAACGAATCTGCTATCTGTTAGCCATCACAAACAATCGCTCCTACACCCCACCATTAACATAGATCAGGCTAACCTCCCTGAAAGCAAAACAATCCGTCTCCTTGGCCTAACTCTCTCAGCTGACCTCAAGAGAAATGAATATATCGAATCTAGAGCTAAATCCGTAGTTAAGAATGTTGGATCCCCCCTGTGAAGAAGTTTTTCCCGTCTTAATCCATCCTGTACGTATATAACTCTATCACCTTTCTTGTATTGAATACTGCTACCACATCTGGTCGGGTACCCTTGCTATTCACCTCATGGTTCTTGACAAAATCCAACGGAGAATCTGTAATGTGATCGATCCCGACTCAGTTGGTCACTCTTTCACCAATATAATGTGGCTTTCCTGTGTCGCTTCTACAAATGTTTTCACGGCTCCTGTTCCAATTAACTTAGCTCACTAGTTACTCCTATGGATGAATTTGATCGAGCTACTAGACTACGCAATTATAGGGAGACAATTTATAGGGATACGTGAGGAAAATAACGGCCTTTAATTTTGAACATTTTGGGTTCTGGCAGGAAGGTTTTGAGGAGTAAAGAAACGCCTCTTAACTGCTGATGTGCCAAGGTTTCACCTGATCCAGGGTGTTAACAAGTGTTAGCGTCCCATTTATGAGCAAATAGTTAAGCTTTCAAACTGGAATCAAAACACTATGAAAGCGTAAAATATATCTTTAGAGGGAAATTGGAATTTTTCGAAATTTTTCGTAAATCTATTTTCGCCGTTAGACACTTGAACTAGTATATATACAACACGCTAGTAAATTGTTATAATGGGCCCTCACATCAGTGAGTGGGGCGATGTGCAATGAAACCGTTGAGAGGAAGGCCCCGAAACGGTGCACATTCATTCTCTCCTGATGACCCCAAATATGAATATAAATTCGAGAGGAACACATTAAATGAAATTCAATGAAGTCATATGCCGTAGAGAAGCTCAGTGAAATGTCATTGAGATGAGAAGCATTACACATTCTGCTCGCTTCGAGTGAGTTTCAATTATTTTCCAGTAATTTTCTTCTTTAGAGTAAAAGTGGCATTTTCATAGTAAAATAAAATTACCAGCAATACGTCTTGTGACGTTTGTGTGAAAAAAATATTGCCAGCAATATATTTTTGTAAGAAAAAAAATTACCAGCAATACGTTTTTGTAAAAAAAAAAAAAACAGACAAATTCGAGCAATACTTTCTTGTAAAAAACTTTGTATCTGCAATAAATTTTCGTAAGAAAAATATTATCAGCAATACAGTTTTATTAGAAAAATATAGCAGCAATATCTTTATTATATATATATATATATATATATAAATTAACAAGCAAATTAAGAAATTTTAAGTAAAATATTACCTGCAATATATTTAAAAAATAATGCCATTAATATTAAAGATAATACCAACAATTCATTTTCTAAGAAAAAAAAAATGCCATCAATGCGTTATATATATATATATATATATATATATATATATATATCATAAATTTTCGAACTGGTACTAGCAGATATATTTTAATTCAATTTGTTTTAACAGTATTTTGTTAATGAATACTCATTTGAGGTTCAATTTATAATTAAACAGCACATTATAATTTACAATAGCTTAAATTGTTCTATAAATCATGTTTGGAAAATATCTACTTTTCAGGTAGAATTCGAACATGCATACTCCAAATACCTGAGAGATGCTGTCATTAGATCAGATGTGTCTACCACTAGACTACAGAAGATTCATCGTAGACATAATTCAATTTAAGCTATAAAAGTGAATGTTTTCCTGATTTGCTTTTATTGAACAATGTATATATGCTCAAATGTATCTATACATTTTTCTAAATAAAAATTGCTATCAAATTCTTCTTGCAAAAGATATTACTAATGCAACAGAAAATTTGAAATTCTTTATTAAATAAAAGAGAAGTTGATATGCCGTTATATGCATCTCTAGATCCTGATCTGCAGCTGTAAACATATTAATTTACTAACGAGTATAGTCCAGATTAAGAAAGGACATCAGTGTGGGAAAAACCTGAAGAAAAGGAGCTTTAAAATTAAGAGAAAGAGAGAACAGGGATACATGATGTTTACTATATATCATTATGCCTGATGACGTTGAAAATATTATTCAAATATATAAGCTATATACTTGGATGTGCGTTATGGTGCAGTGGATATCGGCTCGGAACGAGAAATGACAGGGTTGAGTTCGAGTTCCACTTGAATTCATTGCCTTCACTTACGAGCAAACACTATTTAGATAGGCATTAATCCATCAATTCTCCATCCAACTATGGGTTAAATATTAGGATAGATTGGATTCTATAGCCATTGTTGGCAACTAGTCAACCACAGAAATAAATGCTACCTACTGCAAGAAAATTATTTTGTCTGATCAGTCATGGATCGAACGAGACATGATCGCTCAAGTGTTGTATTACGTATGACACTTAACTGACTAACTGATACTTGTGTACGAGCTGATCTGAATAGCAATTTTTTTATTTCTACTTTTACAATGATGTTCATCTTATATTAGGCCCAAAAGCCACACAAGGTAGTGGGTTACAGAGTAAGAGACAACTTATAGGGATACGTGAGGAAAATAACGGCCTCTAATTTTGAACAGATTGAAATTGTAGTGGACAGATAAGCATCCTGTATGAAATCGGTTCCACAATTGAGTGGTTCCTGCAAAGAAAATGCTCGACTGGAACTTAGGTACCACTAATGGAATACTCAGGGAATGATGTTGCTTTGATGCAATGTGCAGGTTAAAACTTGTAGAGCTAAGGAATGTACACTACCGGCCCAAATTATTAGGCTACCCCAGTTTGTTTGTTTTTAATTACTATTTTTAGTATTCTAAATGAAAATAGAATGGTTCTTTCGTTATTATTTTTTTTAATCGTTTCACCCCGGGCAAGGCGTAAATGCCACTGAGGTGCTGGGGGGGGGGCTACATAACTGAAAGAAGATTAATTAAAGGAGGGAGAAGAGGATTACAAACCAATTAGAAAGACGCAATAGAAAAATGAAAATGCAGGTGTAATGACAGTTGCAAGCGGGGAGAAAAAAGGAAGGATATACCGAGTGGGGGAAGGGCTAGAGTCAAGTGGTTAGTAGATGAGTATTGACATTGCATTTAAATTTCTGGAGGTTGTAGTCGTCAGGAAAGCAAGAATATGGGAGCGAGTTCCACAGGCGTGAAGTGCGAGAGAAGAAGCTGCTGGAGTAGAATTGTCGTCTGCATTTGGCTAACCTAACTGTGAATGGGTGGGTCCCAGTTGCCAATCTGGTTGCACGAGTAAACACCTGTTGAGGAGGCACCAGTGACTTAAGTTCGTCTGAGCAGAAGCCATGAAAGTACTTATATAACAGACAAAGGGAAGCCACATTTCGTCGGTGGGGAAGTGGCTGTAGTCAAGCCGCCAAGTCAGCACCTATCACGTTACTAACTCTCCTTTGGAGCCTGTCGAGAACACTGAGGTGAGCGGCAGGGGCGCCTGACCATAAATGGCTTAGTTCTCCATGCAGGGTCGAATGGCAGACTTTTTTTTAAAAAATCATATCACCCCAAGGAAGGCGATAACGCCACTGATGCGTAGGTGGCTACGTAAAAGTAAAAAGATTGGAAAAGAGAAAGCCGGAAACCGCATCCTAAACAGGAAACAAGGGATGAGCCTCTTCACCTGTTCAATAGACGTGGATGGAGTGTGAACCGGGCGATAGTTTAGTCTATCTACTCCAATTCACCACAGAGTGTAGATCACGTTCAAGGTCAGCAGCGAGATTATGTCTGTCCGCCATGCCAGGTTTCTTACTTGTGCGGGAGTATATTGTGGTGTCATCTGCATAGATGCCTACTTGGGACTTGATCTCGTCTGGGAGGTCGATGATGAAAATAAGGAAGAGCGTCGGGCCCACGATAGAGCCCTGGGGGACACCGGAATTCGTGCTGTAGGATGAAGAATAATGCCCATTCAATACGACCTTCATTTTGCGGTTGTATAAAAAGGACTGGATTAGGTCAAGCAGGTGTCCGGTAATGCCGTAACCCCGTAGCTTGCAAAGGAGGCCAGAGTGCCAGACCCTGTCAAAAGGAGATGTTCAGAGCAACTGCACGAGCCTCGCCTGACTCATCGAGGGTCCGGAGCATGTACTCCGTAAAGGTTGTTAGCATATCGGCAGTGGACCTGGCAAAGCGGAAGCCATATTGCTTGTCAGAGAATAGTTTGTGGGCAGTAAGATGTTGAACTATTTCAGCATTATATCCTCGAACACTTTCCCGAATATCGGTAAAAGACTGATAGGGCGATAGTTGGATGGGTCCGAGGATTCACCACAATTCTTAAAAACAGGAACGACTGAAGAGAACTTCCAGCATGCAGGAAAACAGGAAGCAGAAAGGCAGTCGTTAAACAGTTTAGAGAGGAGAGGGGAGAGTTCAGGGGCACACCTCTTAAGGACTATCAACGGGATTCCGTAGTCTTATGGAGGTCAAGTTTTGAAATTACTCGGGATACTACATTCGGAGTAATATGTACGTCGTGCAGTTTCACCTCAGTTCTAACGTGGAAGTCGAGTGAGCATACTCCAGATGAGTCAAACGTGGAGTTGGATTAGAATCTGCGGGCAAAGCACTCAGCTTTGTCCGCAGATTATGTGAGAATCTCAAATTCATGCATTAAAGGAGGTATAGAGGATTTGCAGTTGTTTGCATATCCGCCAGTAATCCTTGGAGCCGAACTTGCGGTCAGCTATGCGCTGTCGCATTCTCTCAGCAAACAACCGTTTGGCGTCATTCAGGATTCTCTTGCACTTATTGCGAGCAGACGTGAATAGGCGCCTATTGTGATCAGATGATTGGTCCCTAATAGTCGGAAGTAATGGTTCCTGTGGGCAATGGCGGCCGAACAGGCAGGAGAGAACCACGGAGAGGAATGGGGTTTTAGGCAATACTTCCTGGTGGGTATGAAGGCATCAATGCCAGCTTTCGCCCATGACGAGACCTCAGAGGCACAGTCATCAACTGGGAGATCGAACACTTTTCCCCAAGGGACGTCGCAGAGGAAATCGCGAAATGCATCCCAGTCAGCTTTTTGGTAGCGGTAGGAGGTCCTATAGGTAGGAGGATCCTGAGGAGAGTGAGAGTGGAAAGAAATACTGAGAACAGCATGATCGGAGTTGCCGAGCGGACAAAGCTGCGAAATTTGACAGGCGTCAGGGGCAGAGGTAAAACATATATCTAGTAGTGAGGAGTGTCCGGAGGGAGTGCTTGGGAAGCGAGTGGGGAAGTCCACCACTTGCGTAAGGGATTGGGAAATAGCGAAGTTCATGGCGTGGACGCCCGCTAGATCAGTAACAGAGTCTTTAAGCCACTCAGAGTGGTTGGCGTTGAGATCTCCGAATTTATTTTGCAAAATTTTACAAGGCAGCTAGCATGCCTTTGCTTCGGCCAGCCAATAAGAAGAAGAGACTAGCATGGGGAAGTGAGCACAAAAACTGAACACCAGAACAGTTCCTTTGATGCACATGTTATTATGAAGTATTAACAAAAGAACCTTTCTATTTTCATTGAGAACTATCCACTTGGCAGTAAATATTAAAAATAGTATAAAATACAGCATTTCTTTTTTAAAAAACTGGGTGGCCTAATTATTATGGCAGTTAGTATAGTTCATTTGAACATTCTTCAAGGAAATAGCGGCAGTAGACAGTGACAGGCGTGCGAGGTTTCGTCAATAATTCATCATCCACAAGAACGTAAGCTCTATTTCATCCCTAAGATACGGGCAAGAATCCACGCCAAGTGTGATAATCAACATTAAGTTCAGATTGTATGATTTTGTAATTTTCTTATTACTAGATAATATTTTTTAGAAAGAAGAATTTTTTTGTTTGTCTATACTTCCGAGATGAGGTAGTATTTACACTATTTACGCTGTTCGGAGTATTGTCCTCATCTTTACTGCCATTTAACGATATTTCGTCCGTTCTACGCACCGGCCTTTTTTAAATTTCGATCCAAACCATGTCCTGAAGGACACATTACCGAGTGAATATCGAGGTTGGTTAGTTCTAATGACTTGACCCAGGGAGTTATGAGTTCAATACCTGGCTACAGCAGTGGTGAACAAATAACTTAGAGAGTTAAGTTAAAGGAAGATAACTACATGGCTAGCAGAATTGGCGTCGGATATGGAATGAGTATGATATATCGCAGTAATCGTAGTAAAAGGTTCGGTTTGAAATTTCTAGCACCGGAAACACTTCTTGCTTCTGATAATGCAATATCTGAATATAATGTCTTTTACAGAGAGATGTGGTATCCTCTACGCAATATCCTTTGTCCGAGAAGATTTCATTGCGCCATTGATACATCAGTTAAACCACAGACAGTTGATAATGCCACTAAGACGCAAGCTGATAGTTAACGGGAAAAAATAAGAATGAAAACAATTTAGATGATACCGGCAACCCAAGCCTTTACAAGAAATACCAGAACAACTCTTCTTCTTCTTTTATGTGCCATATCCTTTCAGGACGTAGGTGATCATGGTTTTCCACATCTCCCTATACGTGGTGGCTCTTAGCACGCTTTCTCCTGTTGTATTTTTTTATCGTTTCACTCCAAGCAAGGTGGTAACACCACTGATGCGGAGGGGGTTACATAAAA
The DNA here is from genome assembly GCA_037127315.1 of Ascarosepion bandense. Lineage (NCBI taxonomy): Eukaryota > Metazoa > Mollusca > Cephalopoda > Sepiida > Sepiidae > Ascarosepion > Ascarosepion bandense. Next base: position 1,240,163 of record JBBBDQ010029610.1, read on the forward strand.
GATTAGATGGGAGGGGAGTAAAGAGAAAGACGATCCAGTGACACGGGTCGTCACAGAAAGGATAAGAGAAGGATGGGAATACGGATGTGATGAAAGTTGAGACAATAGGTTTATAAGTCCCAGAAATTAAAATTAACATAGTCCTGTGAATATAGACGTTGTTTAGTTCCAGTGACTTGAACCAAAGTGTTGTGATTCAAATTCTAGGCAGCAGTGAACAAATAACTTAAGAGTTAAGATAAAGGGAGATAACTACATGGCTACCAGAAGTGGCATCGCATATGGAATGAGTGTGATATATACCAGGGATCGTAATAAAGTGTTTCGTTCAAAACTTCTAGCACCTGAGGAAGGCCGGAGTGTACAACAGCCGAAACTTTTTTTTATATATAAAATGATTTTATTTGTCACTTAGTGCATAGTGTATTTTTTTTTTTTTTGCTGCTGTCTCGTATTATTCGACAAAGATTTATTTCTACCACTGCAACGAACCAGACAGTTCTCTGTCCTGTATTCATATCTATGAATAAATCGCATTTTTTGGTACTGCTAGTCGTGTTAAAATGATCTTTTGTCCTCATTACCCAACCCAGAGATAAAAACCACAATAACTATGACCCCAAATCGTCCCTCTCTCTTCAGAACGTGGGCTCTCCACAATTTCTTAAAGGTCTTATATTATGCTTCCGCGACAATGAAATGTAAAGTCAATACTCATCTCCTATCTCACTAACCTGCATCCTCTCTCTCATAGTTCTTTATCCGTCCACTCCACTCTCATCAGAATTCTCATCATTCTCTTACCCACTTCCTGACACCCCCTATAACCTGTCACTCTTTCTCATAACTTTCCTTCTATGTAACCTCTTGCAAAACAGTGGTAGTAAACTGCCTTGCTTGTGGCGATATGGTTATTAACAAAAAAAAAAAAATTTCTGTAAAACATTTGAAGTCTCTTCTCTTTCTATAATCAAATTGTTCATCATTCACTTCTTTAAAGATCTACCGATATATCTGTTCGGCACACTTTTCATTTAGTTTTTCTGTTTTAAATTACTTTTCTTAACTTTTGGGAATTAACTTTCTATTCGCCAACGCGTCTTCGTTTTTTATCCAGTAGTAATACACTTTTTGGATGTGCGTTGTGATGCAATGGATATCGGCTCAGAACGAGAAATCGGGGAGCCGAGTTCGATTTCCACCTGAATTCATTGCACTCGCTTACGCACAAGTACCCTTGGGAAAGGTATTAACCCGTCTCTTCCCTCCAGCCAGTTAAATAGCTGGACAGATTGGGTTCTATAGCCTTGGCTGGCAACCAGTCTACCGCAGCAAAGCAATGGCAACCTACTGCGGGATAATTTTCTGCCCAGAAAGGAAGATAACTACATGGCTAGCAGAATTGGCATGATCACCCAAGCGTGTTTCACGTATAGCACTTAACTTACTGACTGAATACACTTTCTAGATATTTGCATCTGTTTAATTTTGGTTTCTGCAGTTTGGAATTCGTATATTTGGTTGTATTTATTAGTGACAACCGTAGATAATGTCCTCTAACAATTGATGTTTCTTCTTCTCGCTGTTCTTTATTACCTCCAATAGGTAGCGCTGTAGCTTGCCTACCGAAAACATTTAAACACACCGAATTAAAAGAAATGGTCCACTGTTTCTTAAGATATTAACCCAATCAAAAAATATCTAAACATATTTATAAATTGAACTTTGTCTCTGTGTGTGTGTATGTGTGTGTATGTGTGTCTGGAGGGCACCAGTGAGCTAAGTTCATCGGAGCTGAAGTTGTGAAAGTATTCGTTCTCAGTATGTAATGTTGACTGAGTGTTTTTATCGGATTGCTTTTTCTTTTTTAACCCGAGAAGGTCTTTTTTAATTGACCGAAATACATTGGTTACTTTTGCATATTTTAAATTGCTTTTTTTTGCAAAAGCAACACAGGGAAATTTTTTAAAAAATCTTTAAAATTTTCTTAAAAAGATAAAAATGAAATGAGTAAATAAATGAACAACAGAAAACCTTAAACAGATACAGAAAACAAGAAATGAATTTCCGAAAAAAATAAAATGAATAGACCGACCAAAATATAAAAGATTTTAGCCAAATCTAAACTTATTTATAAATGGAGGTTTGTCTGTGTGTGTGTGTGTGTGTGTGTGTGTGTGTGTGTGTGTGTGTGTGTGTGTGTGTGAGACCGCTACCTATAGACTCCGAAACGGCTGAACCTATTTTCTTGAAAATTTACATAGTTATACTATAAGCGTCTGCGATTATTCTTAGCTAGGTTTTGTGTCGACATACCTCCGATAAATATCGAAAATCGATAATCGAAAAGATCGGGTTATAGAAGGAGTGGTCTGATTTTAATCAACTTTGTTACACTCATAGACAAAGACATAAGAACCGATATTCAGAAGTTTCAAGGTTGCAGTTTTTACAATAGTGCAGAAAATCTATTATATATATATATATATATATATATATATAGATAGATAGATAGATAGATAGATAGATATAGATATATATTGTAACTAAGTTGTTGAACTCGTAGGTTTATTTACCTTTTTGTTCATGCATTTACTTTTATAAAGAGTGCTCGATACAAATGTAGAGCGTTATACTGTAATGTTTGTTACAATGTTTTTGAATTCATAGTATCACTACACAAAAAATTTCTCATGTTTCGAAGCCAGCCCATTATGTTTTGGCTTCATCCTTCATCCTAAAAAAATCACCTGAGGATGAAGCCAAAACATAATGGGCTGGCTTCGAAACATGAGAAATTTTTTGTGTAGTGATACTATGAATTTAAAAACATTGTAACAACCATTACAGTATACATATATATAAAAGCTTTCATTACACCCGACGGGCTAGTAAATAAAAATAAGAATGGAAAAATAAACAAGTTTGATGAAAATAATAAAAACATTGTAATTACTTTGTCCGTTTAGAAGAATGGCTATCATGACTCTACAGAATTTCCTGTTCTTTGCAGCACTTAATAATTTTTGTGTTTACTTTTATCCCTTCTAAACATCGTTCCGTCATTTATTTACTAAAGCTCGCTAAGGTAGTTCATGTGTTTTCTCTTTCGCTCTTGCCTTCAACCTATCCTGTAAATATCAAGCCTTCTTTCCTCATTATACGCCTAAGAAAATTGAGCTTTCGGGTGCCCCTGCTGCTCTCCTTGGACTTCTTGACAAAATACAAAGGAGGATCTGTAACGTGGTTGATACTGACTTGGCAGACCGGCTGCAGCCGCTCTCACACCGGCGTGATGTAGCTTCCCTGTGCCTCTTCTACAAGTATTTTCATGGCTTCTGCTCCGATGAGCTTAGATCACTGGTGCAGACTAAGCAGGAATTTACACGAGATACTAGATTAGCAACTAGGTCCCACCCTTTTACAGTTAAACAAATAAGATGTAACCGTAAATTCTACTCCAACAGCTTCTTTTCTCGCGCTTCCCGCCTTTGGAACTCCCTTCCACAAGTCTGCTTTCCCGACAGTTACAATCTCCAGGTGTTTAAATGTAGGGTCAATAGACACCTCCTATCACACTAACTCCCAACTATTCTCACAACACTCTCATCTACCCAACCCTCATTCTCGGTATCCACACCCACCTATCACCTACCCTCTTTCATTTCCTATATTTAATCAGCCTTTCTCCACTCTACGTAGCCCCTGCACAGTAGTGGCAGTGACATGCCTTGCTCGGGGTGAAACGCTTATAAAAAAAAAAATTAAAAAAAGTATGTCATAAATTTCATTTTTGTTTCCAATTTCCCTGAGACTTTCTCATTATTCACATGTTCGGGCCATGGTATTCTCAGGCATTTATTTTTACATCAAACCTCTTCTTCATATGTAAGTGAAACTATTCAACATTCATTGGCATATAAGGGGGACAGATATTACGTAATAGTACTATTTCCTTGTTTCTAACGACATGAACATGTTTCATAATACTCTGTGTTTTTGGAAGTCATCATTCGCTATCCCATCGGATTGCAGTGTCGCAATTAATTTGAATTACTTTGCAAATTCCTAATGATTTTTCCTTTTTCTTTCTGCTCATTATTACCATTAAACTTGAAACAGGAGGCAAGTTAAGAAAATCAATGAATAAAAGACTGATTGATATTACAGCATATCAGGGAAACGATAAATAATTTAAAAAAAGATTTTTTAGTTTTAGAAGATATGTTTATCAAATACATTTTATGAGGCTTACATCTTTTTGTATAATTATTTAAATTTATTTATAATTTACTTAAAAATGAAGTATTCTTAGCATAATAAAATCGCATCCTTTAAAAGTTTATGGACAATATTTCTAAGAAGCATCGACATTGTAATGTAAAACTCAGATAACACATCACTCAATCTATCCTGTAAATATCAAGCTTTCTTCCCTCCAAAAAATTGAGTTGTCTCTTTCTCTTGTTAAGTATGTCATAAATTTCATTTTTGTTTCCAATTTCCCTGAGACTTCTTCATTATTCACATATTCGGTCCATGCTTTTCTCAGGCGATTATTTTTACAACAAATCTCTTCTTTATATGTGAGTCAAATTGTTGCCTCAAGTCGTACGTTCATCACAGACATATTGAAAAAAACTGATATTACCTACAATTCAATACTATTTTATTTATTTCAAGCTTGACAGTACCATTTCTTTTACTATGCTTAGCTTTTGGAAAACACATACATTGAAAATGAAAAATATTTAATCTCATACAAGTCAGTTATGTGCCACACGCAATACACGCTTTGGGCGATCATGTCTTCTTCGAGACACGACTGACTGGGCAGAAGATAATCCTGCAGTAGGTTGCCATTGCTTTCTGAGGTTGACGACCAAGGCTATAGAATCGAATCTGTCCTATTATTTAACCCATAACTGTTGGTAAGAGATGGATTAATACCTTTCTCAAGGGTATTTGTGCGCAAGTGAATGCAAGGAATTCAACTAGAATTCGAACTCGGCTCCCCGATGTGTCGTTCCGAGTCGATATCCAGTGCACCACAACGCTCATACAAGTACATTCGAAATGTACAAAGGAAGTTAAAAGCTAGTGCGAAAAATAGTCTTAAAATATAATCTATACAACAGAGGAAAAACGTTTTCAGGCATCCTTTTTTGTTAAATAATTACTGAACTTCTTGTTTGCTTTTATCTAATAAACTCTTACTAATCTAAGATGCACCTATTTTTAACCAATTCCTTTAGAGAGTAGGTTACCTTCAGATTAAAAAAATCTGCCTGCCCTCAATCTAACATTAGCCAGCACGATAGATTAAGCAAAAAGAGCTAAAAATATTGATGACGATTTATATAGTAATGGGTTAATTTTTATTTTTACTATTATTATTATTATTATTATTATTATTATATTTTCATAATTCAATTTTGCCATGGACACACCATCTAACAAGTCTGCGGAAATACCTAAGGCAGGACGTGGTGTGTTGTTATGGCTACATTTCCTGATATGTTTTTCTATCTCCAATAACATCATTAGCGTTATATGGACAAAGTACTTAGTGTGTGGGCTGTGCTTCTCAGGATATTTTTTTTTTTTGCATGTCTCTTAAGCTGGGATTTTAAGGGATTCTTTCAATGTGTTGTTTTGTTCCTTTTTTTTGATCATTCTAGCGCAGCTATTATTACTGATAATATTCTTGCTTTCAATTTCCACATTTTTTCTATACCAATTTCTACGTCTTCATACGATATTATCGCTATTATTATCATTGTTTCCTTCGATTTCTGTTCCATATAATTTTTTTCCGATTCTCAAACAAAGACCTAACGTCAGAAATGGCACATTATATTTTTTTTATAAGCGTTTCACCCCGAGCAAGGCATGTCACTGCCACTACTGAGCAGGGGGCTACATAGAGTGGAGAAAGGATGATTAAATATAGGAAATGTCAGAGGGTGGATAATAGGCGAGTAAGGATACCGAGAATGAGGGTTGGGTAGATGAGAGTGTTCTGAGAATAATTGGGAGTTAGTGTGATAGGAGGTGTCTATTGACCCTACATTTAAACACCTGGAGATTGTAGCTGTCGGGAAAGCAGACTTGTGGACGGGAATTCCACAGGCGGGATTATTATTATTATTATTATTATTATTATTATTATTATTATTATTTCATTTTTCATCATATTTCGATTTCTGCTTTGGTCTCACTACCAACCAAGTCTGCGGGGAGACCTAAGGCAGGTAGTGGCGTGTTGTTATGGCTCCATTTCATGTTTTTCTATCTTCCCTATCATCTCCAGCATTACATAGATGCTGGAGATGATAGGGAAGATTTATTATTATTATTATTATTATTATTATTATTATTATTATTATTATTATTATTTTCTACGATTTCTGTTGTGTATACATTTTTCCGGGTTCCAAACAGAAACCTAATGTCAGAAATGGCTTCATAAAATTATTATTATTATTATTATTATTATTTCATTTTTCATCATATTTCGATTTCTGCTATGGTCGCACTACCTACCAAGTCTGCGGGAAGACGTAAAGCAGGTCGTGTTACTTTGTTATTGCTCTATTTCATGTTTTTTCTATCTCCCCTAACATCCCTAGCGTTACATAGACGAAGTTCTCCTTAGTGTGTGGGCTGTACTTAACAAAACAATTTTTTGTATATCTCTTAAGCTGGGTTTTCCAGGGATTCTTTCAATGTATTGTTTTGTTCCATTTCTTTTATCATTCCAAATGCATCTACTATTACTGGCAAGATTATTGTTTTTAATTTCCACATTGTTTTCTCTTTCAATTTCCAGGTCTTTATATTTTGAGTTTTTCGAATTCCTTGGTTGCTATGTTATAATCTGCTGGACAAGACATATCAATTAATAAGCAAGTTTTTTTTCTTTTTGATTTTTAACAATAATGTCTGGCCTATTTGCTTCAATTTTTCTGTCTGTGTAGATGGAGTAATCCCATAGAATGGTGACATCTTCTATTTCTGTAACCGGAGCTGGGTGATGTTCGTACTAGTGTTTGTTTATATATTTTCCAGGGTGTTTGCACATTGTCCAATGTAAATATCGCCCCACTCTATCGTGTCGGTTTTTATATTCATTTGGGGCAAGTACAGAACATCCTGAGATTAGATGGTCTATTGTTTCTTGGCATTTATCACAGAACCTGCATTTTGGATCCAAATTATTATGTATAATACTTGCCTGAAAGATCCTAGTGAACAGACTTTTGTCTTGCGCTGCAAGAATAAAGCCTTCGGTCTGAGACTTTAGTCCAGATACACGTAATCATCGATGAGTATTAACTTTATCAACATTGGATTTATTGGCACGTTCTGGATATTGGCCATGCAGAAGTTTGTCTTGCCAGCGTTGTTTCATCTGTTTAAAAGCTTTATCCTTGGCTTTCATTTTCATATTTTTTGCAGCAGTAGTTGGTTCTTGGTTTCTATTTTGCTTTTCTACAGAATCTATTAAATGTAAATTTTGTTTGTATTCACTGCCTTCTTTTATTCTTGAATATTTTTTCTTTTTGTTTTCATGTTGTTTGACTAATTGTATCATCCAGTCCTTTGTTGTTTTTATGTATGTTAGTAAGCCAATAGTTGTTGTCTTGTATGGCAATTCTAGTTGAATAAGATCTATTCCAGCCTTACGGGGTATGTATAGACGGTTTACATCAGCCTTTGGATGATGCATCTTATGCTTAGAAAGAAGCTTTCTTGTTTTAGAATCCATTTGCCTGGTGTCGTTTAGAGTACAGTTTAAGACGTTGAAACTATATTGGACAACTGGGATGGTAAGGCCATTAATGGCCATAATTCTGTTCTGAGAATTCAATTCAGTTTTTAATATCAGTTGCAGCCTTCTATAGTACTCTTTACTCACTATTTCTTTTATTTTTTTGATGAATGTTTTTCATACTCATTTATACCTAGGTATTTCTAAGCTTCTCCTGGCTCTAAATGTTTTATTGTTACAGCAGTGTTTAAGCTATTGAGGATGTTTGTCGTAGCAATCTACGTAATACTGTAGCTTTAGCACATTTATTCAAATTGAATTTCATTTCAATGTCTTCGCTGAAGCATTTTACAGTTTGCAGAAGACCTTCCAGCTCATTATCATTATTAGCATACAACTTTAAGTCATCCATGTAAAATAGCTTATTTTCTTGTGAGTTATTTTAAAACCACATTCTGTCTTGTTAAGTCGACTGCTTAGTGCTATTAATGATATGCAAACTAGTAAGGGAGACAAAGAGTCACCTTGAAATATACCTCTTTTGATGTTTATTTCAACAGTCTTATAGGTTCCATTTATATGATTGAGGTAAAGGATTTTTTTCCATATCGACATATATTGTTTGAAGAAATTGATGATGACGGGTGATAGCTTGTATATCTCTGGCCTCTTTTACACCCTTAGCCATAATCTGAGTTATGGCTAAGGGTGTGAAAGAGGTCAGAAATTTCGTTATTAGGCCGCGGGATACAATAAACCTAACTTTTTTACTATATTATACAGTACACACACATATACACACAGTTTAAGCTGCTGCTGCTGCTACGGTAATGCTATAGACTTTCTCCTCCTACTCTCACTCTTTACTACTCTTCCGTTTGGCAAAGGTGAGAGAAAGACTGAGGAGAGTAGCGTTTAAAAAGATAGAGTGGAAGGAAAAGCTCGCGTGGAGAGTAAGTGTGTTATCTTCCTTCAGTGGCGTAACGGACGGAGGAAATAAGTAACTAATTAACTAAGGAAGAAAAAAGTAGAATTATTATATGATTAATCTTATCATTATTATAATTACTTTCGATTTCTGTTGCATATACATTTCTTTCCGGGTCCCAAACAGAGACCTAAGTTCAGAAATGGCTTCATGACATTATTATTTTTTGTTGTTATTATTATTATTTTTATTTTTATGGATTTCAGTTGCGTTTACCTTTCTTAGCGGGTCACATATATAGACGTAAGGTCAGAAATGGCTTCCAAATGTTTATAATTGAAAATAAAAAATAAACCTTACATCACGACAAGATTACATAGATCAAACGCATCGCAATATGTGAGCTATACCTGTGACAAAACTTTTAGTATTTTTGTAAAGCATGTGTTGCCAGAAATCCCTTCAGCGAATCTATCAGAACCTTCTTGAATCAATCTGAGAAATACAACTACAACTGCCATTACTGACATCTTCATGTGCCAAATGTTTGAGATTACTACTTCGAGATTCCTCTAATTTGATATATTTTGAAGATTTTCCAAGATACATTACAGTTTTCAGGGACAGTCAGTCCGTTAAGTGCCATACGTGAAACACGCTTGCGGTATAATCTTCTGCTCAGTCAGTCATGTCTCTTTCGAGACATGAGTGACTGAGCAGAAGATTATACCGCAGTAGGTTGCTTTCTGCGGTAGACTAGTTGCCAGCCAAGGCTATAGAACCCAATCTGTCCTGTCATTTGACTCATAGCTGAAGGGAGAAGAGATGTATTATATAATTTAGTAGTAATTAATGGGTGATCAGTTTATTACCTCATAACAATATAAAACTGATCCCCCACTTTATGCCCAATAGAAATCTTAATCAATTTCTCAACGATTATATTCAGTAAGTCAGTTAAGTGCCATACGTGATTCACGCTTGGGCGTCATGTCTCGAAAGAGATATAACTGACTGGGCAGAAGATTATCCTGCAGTAGGTTGCCATTGCTTTCTGCGTTAGACTAGTAGCCATCCAAGGCTATAGAACCCAATCTGTCCTGCCATTTAACTCATACCTGGAGGGAGGGAGAAGAGGTAGATTATAATATATTAAGTATAATAGTGGGGGATTAGTTTATTACTTCATAACAATAGAAAACCGATCCCCCACTTTATGCCAGTACAAATTTTAATTATGTTTCCAACTATTATATTCAGTCAGTCACTTGTGTGCCATACATGACACACGCTTGGGCGAAAGAGACATGACTGACTGGGCAGAAGATTATCCCGCAGTAGGTTGCCATTGCTTTCTGCGGTAGACTAGTTACCAGCCAAGGCTATAGAACCCAATCTGTCCTGTTATTTAACAAATAACTGGAAGGAAGAGACGGATTAATACCTTTCCCAAGGGTATTTGCGCGTAAGTGAATGCAGTCAAAAAATCACATTCTTTTGTATCCTTGATCCTGATGTGTGGGCGATTTGTTTTAATTGTTCTGTCTGCGTGTAAAGTAATGATTACGTTTTCCAGAAGAAAATATAAAGAACACTGTCCATAAATGCTTTTCGAAAAGAAAAGCTACAACGAATCTTTCAATTTACAGGTTTGTTTATTGAAGTTGAGTATAGGTTTTATGAGCATAATTAATCCAGTAATTCAGAAAAGATACGTCTCACTTTGTTGGTTTTTAATATCTAGAAGCTTTCGATGTAAACTTAAAGGTGATATCTCCTTGCAGCTAGCAAAAGCATTACTGCCCCAGGAAAGTAGTTGAAGATTCGCCTTTGGTAGAGTTTTACGCGACATCCTCACATTCCTAGACTAGTATACAATGAATTATTGAAATCTATATCTTTGGACAGTGGGTAGTTCGGGGTTCAGTTCAGCTATTTTCCACCGACTTTATATCTTCAAAAATAGTGGTTTATTTAAAAATATTCATAAACAGTTATGAAGATTTCTTACAATCAAATTTCGTTTTTTTATTTTAGGATTGACATAAAGCACTTTCATCGAGCAAGAATTTTGTAGATAAATATATATTTTTTAATCATTTAACTCTAAGCAAGGCGAGACCACCACTAGTATGCAGGGGGTTACAATGAGAGAAAAAACTTGGTCAGTCAGTTAAGTGCTATACGTGATACACGCTTGGGCGATCATGTCTCAAAAGAGTCATGACTGGGCAGAAGATTTTCCCGCAGTAGGTTGCCATTGCTTTCTGCGGTAGACTGGTTACCGACCAAGGCTATAGAACCCAATCTGTCCTGCTATTTAACCCAAAACTGGAAGGAAGTGACGGATTAATACCTTTCCCAAGGGTATTTGCGCGTAAGTGTATACAATGGATTCAACTGGAACTTGGTACATGGATTATTAAAGAAAGAATAAAATATTGACGTGACACAAGAAGATGAAAAATGGCAGTTGCGTCGCTTTTACATTTTTGTAGCTCTCAAGGAAGCAATTAAACGGGAATGCTTTTCACAAGCGAGACGTGCTAGAAAAGAAACTGTTCAAGTGGATGTTGTGATTACATTTAACTGTTTCAAAGGCAAAAGGGAAAGACCTAGATGCCAATCTAGTAATATGATAAAATTTATGTAGACGGGGTACCAGGTAAAAAAACTCTTTAGAGTAGTAGATATTTTTAGAAATGACAGAGAAAAGCCACATCACGTCGGTGAGAAAGTTGACTGAAATCGAGATGCAAAGTCAGTATTACTAAATACAGAACATGGACCCCTAAGCCACGTAACATTAAAAACCAATCTAATGCTAAAATACAAGCACAGCGTTGCTCTTCTGTTTTAGTTGTTTTAAATGGCACGTAATTTCATGGCATCAGTGAACGTTACTCTCTATTACTTCTGCCTCTTGTTATTTTAAGTCACATTTTTATCTTGACTATTCATCTTTGTTCTTCCTCTGTCATCCATTCAATCAAGGTATCAAGTTGATTATTCAGTGTTTTCGCCTGCACTATTACATGAATAGAATATTACTGACATATCTGGTCAGGCTCCTCTGCTGTTCCTCTCAGTGTTCTCGGCAGGCTCCAAAAGAAAATCTGTAATGTGATAGATCCCGATTTGGCAGCTCGACTCCAGCCACTTTCTCACCGGGTGGATGTGGCTTCCCTCTGTCTCTTCTACAAATATTTTCAATGGCTTCTGCTCCGACGAACTTAAGTCACTGGTACCCCAGCCACAAGAATGTACTCGTGTAACCAGACTGGCAACAAGGTCCCACGCATTTACAGTTAGATCAACCAAATGCAGTCGACAATTCTACTCCAGCAGCTTTTTTAACGGACATCCCTCCTGTGGAACTCCCTTCCATATACTTGCTTTCCTAACGGCTACAACCTCCAGGAATTTAAATGCAATGTCAATACCCATCTCTTATTCACTTGATTCCAATTCTTTTTACGTCACCCCGTATATCTTGTTCTTTTCCTTTCTCTCTGCCTTCGCAACCGTCTTCACACCTGTGTTCCCATCCTTCTCTTTCCCTTCCTCTTTCACCCCCTGTAACTGGTCCATCTTTCACTTCACTCTCCTCCAGTCTAAACTTTTCCTCTTATGTACCCCTCTGCGCATCAGTGGCGGTACCGCCTTGCTTGAGGTGAAACGATTAAAACATGTGAGTGCTAAATTATCTAAGCCCTCCATCATCATTATATTTCCCAGAATTTACAAATGTTTCAGATTTTCATCATAAATATTCTTCTAATTGTGCTTCCTTTAAAGTTTTGTCTTTGGTTAAATGTTTAACCCATGGAATTCTAAGATCCTCTCTGGAGAAAGACATATATTTTGCTTCTTTTTTTTTTAAATTTCTGACGAAATAGTCCAGCATTCACTGTTATATAAGAGAATGGACAAGACAGACCTTCGATATTTGTTCTTTCTTTCTAACGAAATTCTTCTCTGTAAATCAGTCAGTTTAATGCCATATGTGATAGACGCTTGGGCGATCATGTTTCTTTCGAGACATGACCCAGTGGGCGGAAGATTATCCCGCAGTAGGTTGCCAGTGCTTTCAGACTGGTTGCCAGCAATATGTCCTGTTATTTAATCCATAACTGGAGGGAAGAGATAGATTAATATCTTTCCCAAGGGTATTTGCGCGTAAGTGAAGGCATAGAATTCAACTGGAATTCGAACTCGGCTCACCAATTTCTCGTTTCAAGCGGATATCCACTGCACCACAACATGTTGTTTAATTTCTGGAAGGTATGGTTTTCTATTTCGATGCACCTTCCCTTGTCGGCATGATAAATTAAGACTTTTCTTCTTTTTTTTTTAATTATTTCACCAGGAGTATGACAATATTGCCACAAGAACAGAGAGTGTTTACAACCGTTCGATTTATCAAATTTGAACTGCCGACAGTAGGATCCATAAAGAACCTTGACAAAAGCCTGACAGCACATCTTAATGAGCAACAGCCGAGACGTAATCTTGTGTGACTGCATCTATGTGTGTGCAATCATGCGCAGGTCTAATTTAATCTAATCTTATCTCATCTCCTCATGAACAACTTTCTACCATGTTACACGCTGAATTGGCACTCACATTGCGTGTCCGCCATTGTGAACTTTAACAGGCCGACCTTTATCTTTTTCAGTTTCAACCCGACGCCTGTCTTAAGCGTTGTTGAGTATTTGACGCAGAATTCCGTCAGTTCTGACGCTAAACGTCAAAAACTCATTCACTGTTATTGAATTCCTATAGCTCTTCGATTTCATAGAGAAGTCGGTGATTGACCTGAAAATGGTGAAGTGAGTAGGGCCTCGAGGTCTACAAAATATAACGAAATTCGATTACATGAAGTGAAATATTAACAATGCGACTTAATAGAAAATTATGTCACTGTGAATATTTCATGATAAATAAAATGTAGAAGATATGAGAGGAAAAGCTGAAAGCTTCCAGTTAAAGATAAACGATGAGTCAGAAAGAATGGTGTGCCGATAAAATCGACAAGAGGGAAATAGACTATTTTCTATTTAGGAAAAATGGTCATAGATAGAACAAAATTAGGAACAAATTTAGAGAAGTACGAACAGACTGAGATTAAAATGGAGATACTGTTTTAGATAGATAGATAGATAGATAATGAACAGACTGAAATAGATAGATAGATAGATAGATAGATAGATAGATAGATAGATAGATAGATAGATAGATAGAAAATCATGAGATTGGAAAGAATTTAAAGAAAATGAAGAGACTGAGATTGAAAGAGAAACACTTTCTTAGATAGATAGATAGATAGATAGATAGATAGATAGATAGATAGATAGATAGATAGATAGATAGATAGATAATGAACAGACTGAAATAGATAGATAGATAGATAGATAGATAGATAGATAGATAGATAGATAGATAGATAGATAGATAGAAAATCATGAGATTGGAAAGAATTTAAAGAAAATGAAGAGACTGAGATTGAAAGAGAAACACTTTCTTAGATAGATAGATAGATAGATAGATAGATAGATAGATAGATAGATAGATAGATAGATAATGAACAGACTGAAATAGATAGATAGATAGATAGATAGATAGATAGATAATGAACAGACTAGAAATAGATAGATAGATAGATAGATAGATAGATAGATAGATAGATAGAAAATCATGAGATTGGAAAGAATTTAAAGAAAATGAAGAGACTGAGATTGAAAGAGAAACACTTTCTTAGATAGATAGATAGATAGATAGATAGATAGATAGATAGATAATGAACAGACTGAAATAGATAGATAGATAGATAGATAGATAGATAGATAGATAGATAGATAGATAGAAAAGCATGAGATTGGAAAGAATTTAAAGAAAATGAACAGACTGAGATTGAAAGAGAAACACTTTCTTAGATAGATAGATAGATAGATAGATAGATAGATAGATAGATAGATAGATAGATAGATATGAACAGACTGAGATAGATAGATAGATAGATAGATAGATAGATAGATAGATAGATAGATAGGTAGATAGATATGAACAGAGTAGATAGATAGATAGATAGATAGATAGATAGATAGATAGATAGATAGATAGATAGATAGAAAATCATGAGATTGGAAAGAATTTAAAGAAAATGAAGAGACTGAGATTGAAAGAGAAACACTTTCTTAGATAGATAGATAGATAGATAGATAGATAGATAGATAGATTGAAAAGAAAGAAAGAAAAAAGAAAGAAAAAAGAAAGAAAGAACAAAAGGAGCATCTTGAGATAAAAAAAAATAGAGAATTGTGAACAGAGTGAGATTGAAAGAGAGACACTATCAGCCTATACAGAGAATGGGGGGGGTAGTTGTAGAGTTGTAAGCAGTTTCTTAGTTGGTCAGTAAGTTGGTGCAGAGTAAGTTGGAGTTGTTTGGATGTAGACTCATTACCCGGACATAATATTTCACTGCAAAACTGTATATATTGATTTCTACTAATAGTATTCCTGAATTGACTCATCCATGTTCCAGTTTGTATATTTTTGTTCAATATAAATTACATTTTCTATCTTCATAACTGTTTTTGTTATTTATTATTTTGTGTGGTTTCTCATCCGGAATCCACAACAAATTATATTGCTGAGACCAAAAAGCATCTATGCAGAGACGTCATCAAAATGTTTGACGATCGAGTGGAGGAGAGTCGCTGAAGCCTTAGCGGATATTTGGGCGACATTATTTTTCACACGTCTTAATGAGACACCCTATATATATATATATATATATATATATATATATATATATATATATATATATACATAGTTGGTAGACAAAAGTAGAGGAAAACATTTTGAAATTTTAGGCAACTATATTTCAATATGGAAGAAGACTGCTTTTGTTAGCAGTAATTAAGGTTTGAAATATATTTCGCATCGGCTCATACAAAGTTTGAGTTGTTTCCAGACGACTTTCTAGTTATTCTTCAGCTAAAACAGTCTCCAATTTTGTCAATGATGATGGTGGAGGATATCGACTTCTCAACTGTGGTGGCCAAATAAATGCTCTAGAAATTCACTGGAATGATCATCGTGTCATTCACTTACAATATTAATAGTATGAATAGGATCAATTTCATCCTTAAAAATTAATCACTTTAAGTAAGTGTTGAGTTTTCTTATATATATATATATATATATATATATATATATATATATGGTAACACATTTTCGTAATAGAAATGAATCGTAAATAATCAGGCCGGTAGATATAAATATATAATACTGTTTAATATAAAAAACAGAATATCTACTTAAATACGAGTATCGATAAAAATTAATGTTCAAACAATTCATTTAAAATTGTCGGTTGCTTATAACCAAGTTTCGTTAAAATTCGTTGATTTCCGTAAGATATACCATATATATATATATATATATATATATATATGGTATATCTACCATATATATATATATATATATATGGTAGAATAAATAAAGAACAAAGTCAGAATTGTGGCTTAATCAAGCATATATATATATATATATATATATATATATATATATATATATATATATATGGTAGAATAAATAAAGAAGAAAGTCAGAATTGTGGCTTAATCAAGCATGTTTCACTTTTATTAAAGATTTTCCAAAGAAAGAAATTAATTTTTTTAAAGTTTCATTTCTTATCTTTACCCATATCCCTGAAGAATCTTTAATAGAAATGAAACATGTTAGACTAAAACACATTTCTTACTTTGTTCTTCATTTAGTCTATCATCTTGTCAGATTTCACGTCATATATATATATATATATATATATATATATATATATATATATATATAATATGCTGCAAATATAATGGATCGAGCATGTGAGCTATGATGAGCTCATAGAAATGATGGAAACAAAAAGGAAATTAATACTGACCACCAGGAAGAGACAGTTGAAGTTCCTGGGACATGCAATGAGTACTAAGGTCTTGGAGAACCTGATATTAACAGGCCAGATAGAGGGAAAAAGAGACAGGAGAAAACAATTGATAACATATTTGAAGGACTTCATCAGGTGGATGATGAAACGAGTGTTGCATGGATTAACAGGAGAAAGCGTGGTAAGAGCCACGACAGATAGGGAGACGTGGAAAGCCATGATTGCCTACGTTCTGAAGGGACAGGGTACATAGAAGAAGAAGAAGAAGATATAATTGACAGATATACACATATATGTGATAGAAAAATAGGAAGAGATAGACTGAGAAGAAAAAGATATATATATATATTTTGTTTGCTCTACTTTCGTATTGAGCGCTTTAGTGTTAGAGTTTTCGTCTTGTTTTTTTTTCTTTCTCACGACTGTTTGATTTTTTGTTCATGTACTTCGTTTGTTTCTTTTTTTTTTCTTCCCCTTATTTTCCCTCCGAGTTTGTTCTCGGTGGGTTATACAAGACGATTTAAATTATAGCTTTACTAATACTTGTTTTGGTAGAGTTAGGTCTTTTACTATTGGTATTGTTGTTGCTATAGTTAATATTATATATATATATATATATATAAATATAGCAAAAATACGACGTTTAGAACGGCTCATGATTAAACATAATAGACATTCATTGTCTCTTATATTTAACAGCAAATGTTTAGAAAATTACTTGCTGCCTCGATATACTAAATATATATATATATATATATATATATATATATATATATATATATAATTCTGAGTCAGAGTAAAAGTAAGAGAGTCAGAGAGAGAGAGAGAAATAAAGAAATTTATTAAAGATTGACATATATTCACAATTTTGTTGCAGATAATAAAATAGAACATATTAAGATAGATAGATAGATAGATAGATAGATAGATAGATAGATAGATAGATAGATAGCTTAAAAAGAGACAGAAGGAGATAGATAGATAGATAGATAAATAGATAGATAGATAGATAGATAGATAGCTTAAAAAGAGACAGAAGGAGATAGATAGATAGATAGATAGATAGATAGATAGATAGATAGATAGATAGATAGATAGATAGCTTAAAAAGAGACAGAAGGAGATAGATAGATAGATAGATAGATAGATAGATAGATAGATAGATAGATAGATAGATAGATAGCTTAAAAAGAGATAGATAGATAGATAGATAGATAGATAGATAGATAGATAGATAGATAGATAGATAGCTTAAAAAGAGACAGAAGGAAGGAGATAGATAGATAGATAGATAGATAGATAGATAGATAGATAGATAGATAGATAGATAGATAGATATGGTTATACTTAATTTCAATGTCGAATGTAAGAATAATAAATGCAAATTAAATTTGAGTGTTGAATGATTAAGTTATACAAATGATTAAATCTATTGTTGCTAATAATGGGGATGCCGATGACTATGCAGAACTTATTTCTGAATTCGGTGATGTCGAAATTAAAGTAAAAAGAATCATTTAAAGATATTTAATGAAGACGCCATCTCCCGCCAACAGAAAAGAAACGAAAACAGAAATATGTATTTAAAATAACAACAACAACAGAAAAAATATCTCCACTGTGCGTAAAGTAATAAAGAAAGCTGTTCAGAAATTCAGATTAATAGGTATCGACACGCGACAAGCAATGTAAGTTTATAAATGTTACAGCAGAAAGGATTTATCCTGAGCCTTTGTCACACGTGAAAAGACCTAATTCGCCATGACAGTTTCCGTCAAACTCTCCAGTGACATTTTGCCCGCGGCCTTACTTTGTCTGATTCTCGTTATCCGGTAGTCTATGTTCCACACAACAAAAACCGCATGCTGTAAACACCAATACACCTTCGTGGGTATAATTTTGCGCGCACGATCTCTCAAACGCATGCACACACACACACACATATATAGATATAGCAACAATATTTATGCATGTCTGTCTGTGTGCATTTGTGTGTGGTTGTGTGGTTGTGAGAGGTTAAACTGACCTGAGTGATTCATTTTGTTACCCCAAAGAGAAGTAATGTCTACCCATATTTCCGCCAGTTTTATTTTCGCAAATATCCTAATAAAATTCTCCCCGGAATACACGATGATTCACATATTTAGGCTAACATTTCTAACAAACAATATCATTTTCTTTCTTAATTGTTAACCATTAAACGAGATAGATAAATCTGAAATAGCTATACATATACATGTAGCGATATATACTACTAGCCATAATTATTAGGCCACCGCAGTGTTTTTAAAATTTCTGCATTTCATAGTATTTAGTATTTATTGCCACGTGAATAATTGTAAATGAAAATAGAATTTATTTTTATAAGACTGCACAATAAAATGTGCATCAAATGAATTTATAAATATTTAATAATTACCTATATTGCAGTTTCAAAAAATGAAAGAATGAATCTTTATTCTTATTATTGTTAGTTTTAAATAACAAGACTGGCGTAATTCTCCCAATGTTTTTCAGTACGTAGAGAGAACAGTGAGATTTATAAAAAAAATAAAACATTAAAGAAAAAATAATTTGTATAACAATGTTTCAACAGCAGGTCTGTCTTCATCAAGTTATGCTTAAAATTTGCACACAAATGCTAACCGATTCGAGTGAGTTTTTTAATATGGTACTTAAAGTTTATAACTTTAAACACAGTAATGGCGGCCACAATCTTAGCATTAGTTATTCAGATCTAACAATGTTGATAACTGTTGGGGTAGAAGCCCTCTATAACGGACCGTTCCGTTCATTAGAAATACTCGCTAGGCTCTGTATGCACAAAGTACAGACGCCAGGGAGTAGATATATATAGACTATTTTATCACAGCTGAGAGGAGGTTTTTACTCAAACTTACCCATCTGTATTCTTGTTTATCTATATATCTTGTTGTTACAAGTCCCGTGTTCGTGTCTTCCTTTTCTACTAACTTCCTCAACACAAAAGTAACAGACACAGAAACAAAACAACAAAAGCTCATTCAAAAGGTAGCAAAGGAAAGCGAGAAGAAAGGACTAAGTATGAACTGCACTAAAACAAAATTCATGGTTGTTAGCAAAAGAATAAGACCACAATGCAGATTACAAATCAGGGATATTAAAATCAAATAAGTACAAAAATTTAAATATCTGGAAAGTGTTCTGACAGGGGACAGAATGTGCAACACTGAGATCCGAAAATGTTTTGGGATGACCAAAGATGAATTCCAAAAGCTAAGCAGAGTATTAAGAGACAATAAATTTTCGTTAGAAACAAGAAAGAAATTATTAAACTTTAACGTGATATACAGTACCAGCCATAAAAATTGAGCCACACCAGTGTTTTAAATAAATGGTGATTCTCATACATTTTTAAGTATTTATTGCCAAGTGAATAATTGTAAATAAAAATAGAACGGTTCTTTTGTTAATATTGCACAATAACATGTGCATCAAAAGAAGTTTATAAATATGTAATAATTACCTATATTGCAGTTTCATCAATAAAAGAATGAAGAAAATTTAGGGTGATTCGGACGAATTCATCTTTGCTTCCTTGCCTTGTAAAATTTTGCACAGTAATAATAACAAGGATGTGCGTTGTGGTGCCGTGGATATCGGCTCTGAACGAGAAATCAGGGAACCGAGTTCGAATTCCATTTGAATTCATTGCATTTCCTTACGCGCAAATACCCTTGGGAAAGGTATTAATCCGTCTATTCCTTCCATTATGGGTTAAATAACAGGACAGATTTGGTTCTATAGCGTTGGCTGGCAACCAGTCTACCGCAGAAAGCAATGGCAATCTACTGCGGGATAATCTTCTGACAAGTCAGTCATGTCTCTTTCGAGACATGATCGCCCAAGCGTGTTTCACGTATGGCACTTAACTGACTGAATAATAACAAAAGAACTATTCTGTTTTCATTTGGCAATAAATATTAAAAGTAGTATGAAATAGATCATTTCTTTTAGATAACAAACTGAGGTGACCTAATAATTATGGCCGGTAGTGTACCTTTTTTTCTCCAAACAGAGTTGAGTGAAATGACATATTCCATATTACTAAACTTTGATTTTGTTTTTGATAAACAGAAGCCAATATTGTATCTTTGTTGAATAAACTCTAACCAAACCTCTTTACATTTCAATTTAATTTATTCAACCGAATATTTACAAAAATTATAGAATACATCTCTTTATTCCTCAACGGCTGATCAAGAATGGAAATTGTTGTATTGTGTTGTATTGTTCTTCGAGAAGTGATCCGTAGTCAACCTATTGCCTCTATTTTATTTTACTATACACTTTTTAACCAGACACGTGAAAATTGGTGCAATCCTATTTATCAATCCACTATACCTTCCCGAATCGAAGACGTTTAATTCCTTTGGTTCTCAAATTTCTTATACAATTTCTTTCCTCCTTTCGCACTGAGGTTTTTTTTCTGTTATTTTAAAGAAGATCTTGGTATCATTTAATGTTCCTTTCTGCTTGATTTACTCCAGTTAACATCCACAAACTAATCGTCTTTTGCAGTTTCCTTATCTGAAGAACTCACTCTTTCTTCTCTGCCAAGGTTTTCTTTCATCACAAGATCTTCCGTTTCAAATCTGGGTTTTAATTGGTCAGAATGGCCCATTAGGCTTTTTCCTTAGAAATAATGGCCATTCTATGTCCTCTTTGCATTAGATAAATATCTTCCTCGTGACTTAGAGTTTTAACTTTCTTATAACTGATACATTCCTTTGTCGAATAAGATATTAAACTAGTAATTTATTTTGTCTATCACGCAGATGAGCTTCGCAATCAGTCTGCATGTGAAATCATCTCATAACTAAGCAGTAACCTGGGTAAGTAACCGTCTATAGTATCTCTACTTGTGGAAAATGTCTTTAAGCTTTTTATACTCAGTCTGAACCAATATAATTAGATTGTGAGAAATACGGTGTTATTTTGTAATGAGAGTAACCAGTCTGAACAAATTACACAAAACTACACCACAAACCTCTCGTGCGTAGTCTGACACCAACATTTTAGAGGCATAATTTCTGGAAATATCACTCTTAGTATTTCCTAGCAATATAGCCCGGCGTTGCTCGGGTTTAATGAAAGCTTTAAAACATGGTCCTGGAGCTCAGACTCTTTGGACGTTGCCACGAAAGTTTAAAAAGCAATAATTGTTTCCAGTTAAAGCGAAACCGTAGACTGAAAGAAAAATGAATGGATGTAAGTCAAATTTTGGTTTCCTGGTATCGATATCAAATAAGTCTTTTTCGTCGTAAACTGAATTTTGAAGGCTAAATAAGTCCTCTGTGTAAATGGTATCATGGCTGAGACTAAGAACTACAATTATACCTACTTAGAGCCAAGACCGAAGCAAAAACTAAAATAAAAGGGCTGAAAAATATAGACATACAGGCAGATAAACAGACACACACACAAATATCTTGCCTTTTATATATATATATATATTATCGATTTTCTGCACTATTGTAAGAACTGCAACCTTGAAACTTCTGAATATCGTTTCTTATGTCTTTGTCTATCTGTGTATTAAATTTGATTAAAATCAGACCACTTCATCTATACCCGATTTTTTCGATTATCGATTGTCGATATTTATCGGGGTTACCTCGACACAATACCTGGCTAAGAACACTCGCAGACGCTTATAGTACAACTGTGTAAATTTTCAAGAAAATCGGTTCAGCCTTTTCGGAGTCTATAGGTAAGGGACACACACACACACACACACACACACACACAAAGTTCCATTTATAAATAAGTTTAGATTAGATTTTATTGTAGACGGCTTTCTGTCTTTAACTTTTACGATTTCCAGCCAGCCAGAAAAGGAGTCTATTTAAATTAGAAACAATCCTATATCATTAATCTGTGCATGGTCTCGTATTGTATTTTCTTTTACGTGCTCAATGTCAAAATCATAAACCGTTCATTTTACGGCTCATCTTAGAATCCTGGATAAAGTAACTTTTGTATCTCTTTTCTAAAGTTCAAAATTAACTCTAGAGTTTTATGGTCCGACATGAAATTCTTTCCTAAGTATTGTTGAGTTGTGTCTACTCCAGACAACGGCCAATGATTATTTTTCAGTATTTGAATATCTTATCTCTGCTATCGTCAATATTCTTGAAAGGTACATTATTAGATGGCGTTCTTGTGATAAATCTGCTGACACATTCTGGGATCCAAGGTTTTTACAGTGTTTTTTTTTTCCGTGAGTATCTATTTTAGATCCTCGAAAGTTAAGATTTGCCTTTCAGTTCCTTTGAAATCTCTTTTCTTTTTCCGTAGTTCAGCAGTTTTCTGTTAAATAGTTGTAATTTGCTTGGTATCTATATAGAAATTAACTAATCATAAAAAGGACATTAATTCTTTTTATTATATGTATATATACATATTTTTATATATGTGTGTGTGTGTGTGTGTGTGTGTGTGTGTGTGTGTGTGTGTGTGTGTGTGTGTGTGTGTCTGTATGTGTCTGTGTGTGTGTGAGAGAGAGAGAGAATGTGAGTGTGTGTGTTTAAGCGTCTTGGCTTTGTTCAGACTGTTGTTCACTCTAGATAACACGCTCTCTCCAAGAAACTGCAATTAAGGTCCGCTCAGCATAGTTGCAGCAAATACAGCTGATGGGCTCTGCGGGTATTGAAAAAGCGCAAATGCGCCTGAGCAGCCGTCTACAATGGGGATTAGCTAGCCTCCCCGGTAGACGAGTATCCTCGAATCCGAGTGGCTAGCCTTTATATATATATATATATATATATATATATATATATATATATAAGAAATGTTCTTAATATCTATTTGTTTAACGCATTTTATGTTTTTCTACTTAATCTGTCTTTGCTCAAAGGCAAATATAATCTTAATAAATAATCATCTTACTGAATTTGCCAGTTATTATTTTCCATTGCTCTCTGCAAGATCCAACTTGCTATTTTCACTCATAATCTTAATGATCCAACGGGGGTGTTTATTGTGAAAATTTCCTTGAATTTATGGCCAATCTGTATTTGATTAGAAGATGATTTTAAATATTATATTCCAAAACACTTCATGCACGATAATTTGTGGATAACGGTTTTGATATTGGGAATAGGAATAGGTCTTTGCATATTTTAGGATTTAGGCTTATTTTCAAATCAATATATATTCTTAAATGTCTTTCTGTTTTTTGCAAGACTACAACGGAAGAGCCACCTTTACTGCTGGGTGGAGGAAAACGCTCTAAAATTCCCTCCTCTACTACTTACTTTAACTTAGCAACTACCAAAGGTCGAAGGTTAATAGATAATTTATGAGATTCAAAATAGGAGGGAGTACTATTTTTATTTAATATCATATTCGCTTTATGCCTTTACTAGGAGTATAGGCCAGCATTGCTCAGGTGTAATGAAAGCTTTAAAACTAATCCCAGGTCCTAGAGCTCAGACTTAGCCTAAAGAATATTTGTTTGAAGTTTGGTGAGAATCGGATAAAAATTGTGGAATTATATATATATATATATATATATATATATATATATATATATATATTATCGATTTTCTGCACTATTGTAAGAACTGCAACCTTGAAATTTCTGAATATCGTTTCTTATGTCTTTGTATATGAGTGTATCAAATTTGATTAAAATCGTACCAATCTTTCTATAACTCGATGTTTTTGATTATCGATTTTTATCGGGTGTATCGCGACACAAAACCTAGCTAAGAACACTTGCAGACGGTTATAGTACAACTGTGTAAATTTTCAAGGAAATCGATTCAGCCGTAACGGACATACCTCACATACACAGACATACACAGACAAAGTTTCATTTATAAATAATTTTAGATAACACTCAATTTTTACTTTTTCTGATGAATTTTCAACTTATCAACATTGTGTATATGTATATCTTTTTATTTTGCATTTCACTTATGATGTGCATAATTTTAAATCTTTTGTAGATAAATTTTTCAACTGGAATTGTACTCATATTTTATATTTACAAAATGTATTAGCTATATTTCAATTAATAGTCATAGAACCAATGCATCCTCAAAAGTCAAATCTTTAGTTCTAAGTTTCTCAAATTCGCCCAATCTGCTTGCTTCTCTTAATCTATGAAGTTACTGCATGATTGATTCATACTGTTACTGTTACTGTTCATTGGACAGATATTTCGTTCTTATAAAAAGATTCTTTTAGGTCATAAACTCCTTTTTTATGAAGCTTTTTATGAAAGTTTTTCATATCTGGTCAGGTGTTCCTGCTATCCACCTAGGTGTCCTTGACCAAATCCAACTGACAATCTGTAATGTGATAGATCTCGACTTGGCAGCTCAGATACAGTCACTTTCTCACCGGCGTAATGTGGCTTCTCTTTGTCTCTTCTACAAATACTTTCGCGGCTTCTGCTCCGATGAACTTAGCTCACTTGTGCCCCCTATATATAAATTTACTCGAGCCACAAGATTAGCAACTAGGTCCCACCCTTTTAATGTGAAACAAATAAATTGTAAACGCAAATTCTACTCCATCAGCTTCTTTTCTCACACTTCCAGCCTGTGGAATTCACTTCCATTTACTTGCTTTTCCGACAGTACAATCTCCAAGAATTTAAATGTAAAGTCAATAGTCATCTCCTAGCTCACTAACCTGAAGCCTTTCTCTCATGCTCCCTTTCCTTCATCAATTATGAGGTTTTCCAGCATTATATTGAAGGACATACAACACACAATAATCCCATACTGTCTTCTTTGTTTCCATCGAAATTTTCCTGTCTCTTCATACTTTACTCAGCTTCCGGAATGCGTCCTTTTCAGCATCAATACTACTCAGTGTCACACTTTCCGTCCTCTCTTATAACACTTCTCATGCATTTCTGTACCTGCTTGATTTTAGTATTTTTGGCAGATACTTGACATTTTGAGCTCCTCTTTTTACAGATGACCATCCATTCATTTTCTTGTAGTTTATATATTGTCTTGTCTTTTCTTTTTTCTTTCACTATTTTCTGTAGGAGGCCTTGTAGTTTCATTTCCGTGTCTGCTATCAACACTCTATCATTAGTGTATCTTATATTGTTCATTTATATTGTGGCTTCCAACGACGAATCCTATCAGGACTTCTAAAGCGCTCAGAATTGTCTCGCTGTATAGATTGAATAGACCTGGTAAGAAAACACATATTTGTCTTACACTCCTTTAGAAGAGGTCAGTTATTTAATTTTCTTCCTCCCTTGATTTGTTTTTATTTTCGAATCTAAACTTCGGTGTAGACTGGGCTTCAAAACACCGGATCCAAGACTCAACAATTTCAGGTTCATCCAAGCGACTTTACCCTCCTATCGGCCAGGTCATATCGTTATGTTGTGTCAAGATCATGCCTGTTTCTTAGTTTACTATACAGTTTATATATTTCTATTTAACATATGCAAATAGATATAATCCTATTCACCAAGGCGCTAAAGAAACATTTATTTCAGACGTTCTAGACTCTTTTTAGGGTTCTGTCTTCAAGAGAGTTTGGACAAAAAGAGACTCTTAGAGAACTGCGTTTCACCCCTAATCTATGAGGCAATTTCTGAATGTACTACTAACGAGGAAACGAGGAAAGCTATTTGTTTACTGAGATCTCAGAACGAATACTTTCGGATGTTGAAGTTATTGAGCAAAGGTTGCAACTTCCAGGCACTGACAGCGGCTCGGTATTGTTAGGGATGCGTTTATCAGTGGTCTGCAATTATCGTTTTTAAGGCAGCGTCATTAGAACAATAAAACCTTAGATTTCATAACCATGTTCTACTAAGTGAAAGACTTGGATTTAGCTCAGAGACTGGTAAGCTGTGTCACTATCATGGCTGGCTCAAGGTACCAGCAGCTCGGACAATGGCACGGAGCGCCAAGACTTGGGATGGCATCATACCGCCATATCATATGTTTGAAATTTTCTAGAATTAAATCTTATAAAAACATACTCTAGGTCATTCATAACACAAAACAGATTAAAATCATCGATGTCGGAAAAAATGAAAACTTTGCTATAGTTTAAATTATCAAATGTAAATCTGACAATACTGTGCTCTGATACTGGGATGTGATGCATGATTGTGTCACTTTGAATTATGGGTAATCTCTACATTATTTACATTGGTCGAATTGTTGTCTTCTTTGTTGGCTGGTCCTGGGTATGACAGTAAACTGCATCCGGCAGCAAGGCCTCTGACTGGAAGGTCGTGAGGAGCAAGGAACCACTTCTTAATTGCTGTTGTTCCCAAGTCCACCCTGACCCGCAGTGGTAGCAACTGTTAGGACGTCAGCTATAGGCAAATAACTAACCCCCAGACTAGTGTCAAAACACTATGAAAGTATATAAATACACTTTTATAGAAATATATACATAAAAATAGACATTTATAGCAAAATATAAATTTTTGAAGTTAAAATATTAGAAAATATAAATTTTTGAAGAAAAAACTATTAACATAGCACATTTTTGAAGGAAAAATATTTTCAGCAAAACATTTATAAATACAAAACTAAAAGACATTTTCAGTTTTCAAAAATAAAAAAATAAAAACAAAAAGAAATCATTAAATACTGACTATATCAACCTACTCACTATAACCTAACATTAATATAAATACCTTAAAATCTCACCTTCTGGCATTAAATAACCCACAGAAGTGTTGATATGCCGTTAAATAAAACTCAAACTATTTGTTGAAATATTCACGGGGTAGATTGTTCTAGTTCCACGAGTAATTAATCTTTACAAGCTTAAGTATCAATTATCTCCCTTTATAGATAACCAGGCATTGCTTTCACTACTGTTTGGGTTAGGTCACTGGATTCAACCAACGCTTCCTTGTTCAGTGTAAATAATACCTTACAAAGTAATAAGCTACTCTGAGTACTGACAGCAGCTTCGACAAATTGAGACAGAAGGGTGCAAGAGGATAACAAAAATCAGAAAAACCACCTCGGTTAGTCTACCCTATGTAAAGAGATTATCGGAAAAATACAAAGTATCTGTGGTTCTCGACTCAGTTAAGAAGTAGGGGTTTTCAAAAATCGACAAATAAAAAAAATAGAATCGATTTTAGCTCATAAATTGCCAATATACTTTAGTTTTTTAAGTAATTTATGTTCATGAAAGTGTATGTGCGCATATATAAGTGTATGTAGGTATGTGTGTAGGCGTTTGTACGTGTGTGTGTTTGGGTGTGTATGTGTGTGTATTTGTGTGTGTTGTAAATATATATGTATGTGTGCATGTATGCGTATATATATATATATATATATATATATATATACAATTAAAATTAAGAAAATTAATAAAAATTAATAAAAATTAAAATTAAAATATTTAAAAAAATTTCAATTTAAGGAGAATATCAATTCAACAAGCGCACACACACACACACACACATACATATATATATATATATATATATATATATATATATATATATATATATATACATACATGTGTGTGTGTATGTTTCTGTGTACGCTTGTTGAATTGATATTCTCCTTAACTTAAAATCTTTTTTATATTGTAATTTTTATTTTTATTAATCTTTATTAATTTTCTTAATTTTAATTTTTAATTTAAATTTAATTTAAATATATATAAATTTAGATTTTATGACAAATTTTCCTAAAAGAATTTTTTTCTATAATATTTATTCCATTTTTTAAACCACAAACCTCTATGTTTTATTTTCAACATGGTTGTTTCTATGGATATAGACTTTTTCTTTTTGCTTTTTCTTTCCTATTCTTTTCTTTTCTTAGCTTTCTTCACTTTCAACCACCCCTTCCCCGCTTTTTACTTTCCCCCTTTACTTTATTCCTATTTCTTTTATTCTTCCCCCCCTTCTACTTCGACCAGACAAGGCTCAATATTAACTTTTAACTCTCGACTCTGTTGAAAGATAGCCACTATATATATATATATATATATATATATATATATATATATATATATATATATATATATAAGAATTATGGCTGATCTTTTTAAACAATTGATTTCTTGTATTCGATAAGCTTTTGTTTTTGCTTTTGTTTCTTTGTGTAAAATAATTTTAAATAATTTTAATATTACTAGCAGAAAATCTTTAAAAGCGAATATAAGTATAGACGTATTATGGATTTCCGGAGATATTTATAACTTTATGAAGCTTTCTAGAACTTTCTATAGCTTATTAGAACTTTCCATAACCATGTAAAATTTTTGGAACATTTTAGCACTTTATGAAAACTTCTAGTATTTTTTTGAAACTTCTAGAACATTCTGTAACATTCTAGAAATTTAATGAACCATTTGGACGTTTTAGAGCGCAATAAAAATATCCTGAGTGAAAGTTAACAGCAACTGCGAGGTCAGGTAAGCGAAGAATAAAAAAAAAGAAAAAAAAAGATAACGTAAAAAGAAAAAAAGAAAGAAAGAAACGACACGCACAACAGTGAAAGCATGAAGTGTACCACCGTTTTGCGTCAACTCACCGACCTCGAGACGCCAACCGACACATACGGACATTCCCACCGAAAACGTGAACGAGCCTAATTCGTGTAACAACTTTTGCTTTTTTTTCTTTAAATTCATACTAAACCATACAAAAATGGTTTGCATAGATGGCGAACGTTACGAAATTAAGAATAAAGCACTTTAATTCCATTTTCGAACTTCATTTTTCCGAATTTTTACAAAAATTCTGAATCTCGGTTAATGCCTGACTAGTCGACCGCGGCTACCCGTCCGACACGCGTCCGCTCACGCCAACGTGTGGTACCCCGATCTCTTCGACTTTAGCCTTTGTTGGGCGCTCCACCAAGACAAGAGAGTGGAAATTTGTTACGTGTATTTTCTGGGATTATATGAGGGTGAGCGCTAATTGCGAATGAGGGAATAGTTTCTCGTTAGCGCGGTTAATTTCATGCGACTTGGGGAATCTTTTCTAACAGATTGGCTATTGGCTGAAAGTAAATGACTCCTTTTTTATACTTTCGTTATTGTTTTCCTATAGATTTGTTTCTCAGTATTGTGTCATCGTCACTTGAAACAATTTTGTTGGATTCTTCTTTTATGTATAATGCCGGTGGAAGGCTACCATTCTAGTAGAATCCCTACAGCAACAACATCTGACGTCACGAAGAGCAGTACAAAAGATTTATGTCTGGAAATAAAGTTTTTGCAGTTCACTTCTAAAGGCAATCAGTACAAGGATCATTTCCCTGCTGACCACGGACATAAAATCAAGGAAACTGATCGATTTTAGCAAAGAGACAATGAAGGAAGCCCCAAAAAAAACTTCAAAATTGGGTATAAAGTATTAGTCCGCAGAAGTAATAACATGTACGAAAATCTGTTGTTGACAGAGGAAGAGGCGAAATCTCTCTCCAGAAGAATTCTACACAACGAAATCTGTGAGATTGCACACTGAATACATAGAAATCCGGAAAACGAAGGAGAACTTACACAGAGTACACTTGTACATCACCAAGGACCACTCGGGGCGTTTTTTTCCAAGTTTAGATAGATCATAGAGCACAAAGTCTTCGTGGAATTGAAGAGGGTCGGCATTAACAAATCTCCGGGATTTGATGGTGTACCTTATGAATTGTAACTGAGGCTGCTGAATATCTTCCTACCAATGTTGACTGTCATGTTCAACAACTGCTGTCGGCAGAGTTTCATCCCCTACGTGATCTTTAGTGTGTGATCATACAGTTAGAAACGAGAAAGTATGATGGGCGGAATTTAGATAATTACAGACTCATAACTCTGCTAAACGCAGATTTAAAGATTTTGGCCAATATTCTGATTGAGAGTTTGCCTTCAATCGCCGAAATTCTATTGGAACCCGACTAAACTTGCGCTGTGAAGGGCCAAACAATACAGAGAAACCTGTACAGGTAGTGAAAACGACGAGCAAGTCGCGCTGACCAATTTGGAAAAATTCAAACATTTGAGAGGGTAGACCATCGGTATCTGGCTGCTGAAGTCTCAGGCCACCGGATTCAAATCCAAATTCTTCAGGTGATTTAGCCTTTTGTATATCTCCTCCACTGCTGTAGTACATGTGAACGTAAGGCGTTCACACACTTTTGTACTGTTTACTTTACGCTTTAGCTATGGAACTTCTCTTTTGCTGGCAAAGGGACAGGGCTTGCAGCCCGACCATTAGTGAAATTGCTATCACTGGTGGACCTGGAGTTAATACAGAAAGCGCTTAAATGATACAAATATGTCACGAGGCCAGATTAACTGCAACAAGGCTTTCGGCTTGAGCTTATATGCCTGGAAAAGGATTGCTCTTTCTGGACCCTTTGTTTGAACTGAAAAACCCATCCCCATTCTTGGAGTGTAGTTCAAGCCCAGGCTCTAGCTAATAAAGAATTGGTTGTAAGGTGGCTTTCCTATGCCGCACATTGAAAGAGGACTCAATCTTGGAGGGTTAGAGATGCCTTCCTAGACCTTACCATCACTCCTTCCATTTTTAGGGCTGAAGACCTTCGTAAACCCCGGAATCAGTCAATCTTCTTCCGAGAGTGACGAGCTGCTTTGAGGGCTATTCCTCAGTCTAGTTACTTATCACGGCCTAGGAAATTCTTATATCAGAAAATAGTGGAAAGGGTCTTGAAGGATTCTCTCTGTGGGTGGCTTGGTTTGGTTTGTCAGCGACCGAGTCGGGCTTTTTCTGGACTTAGGCACCAGCAGCTGATTAACTCAGCAATCCTGAGTTTTTGCTTACCTGGTGATTGATTTGGAACGCACTTTCTTTCAATGATGTCGTCTTCAGAGTCGGATTTGCAGATTTCCATAAGTCTGATTTTGATTTAGAAGAAACAGCTTCGCACGCTTTCTTCTATTATTTTCAGGTCCGCCCGTTTTATCGCTATGCCTTTGAGTTGGCGGTTCGTATCGATCCGGAACATCTCATGTTCATTGATCTCACATACGTGTGCGATAATGAGTTCTCCCCTTGTTCTAGGGTTAAACAGATTGTGTTTCTCCTGTTGCTAACCGTGGTAAGAATAGTGATTCGGAAGATGCGGAAGGAAGGGTTTATACAATTCTCATCAGGATCTGGTCATATATCTTTTGGGTATCAGCTTACGATGAAGATCGGAACTGATAGAAAGCGTCCGTTATTAACAAATTTCAACAAAAAAAGGGTAAAAATTGGTAAAACTAGAAAGCTTGACGTGATAACAGAACCAGCGTTGACGTTATTTTTTAGACCACTTCCCCGAAAAAGGGCGGTTTCCTATTGAACCCTCCTTAATAAGATACACTCACTTTGTTTACCTAATTCCTGTGCGCATGTGTTGTTCCCTGACTATTCCCGCCATTCAATTTTGTTGTGATCTATCTTGAGGTTCATCGCGACAGGGTCAGTCGTTGATTTTACAACATCGATATTAATTTTATCCGACCGTCTGAGTGAGCTGAGTGAGACTCTTGTTATTGTCAGAATACTACGTGTACTTGTTTTGGCATTCAGCTGATTGGGTTGAGCCAGCTTCCTCCCGAGCGTGAACCACATCTCTGACCATCGCAGACTATGTTCGCCGGTCCTGAGCCAGGTCACACAAAATGCGAGCCAATCGCGGTTCTATCATCAAAGACCATCTACTTGTGGGACCGATGTCAGAATAAACCGGTTACTCATATTTTTGCGGGTTTGACGGGTCCTATTAAAATATGTTATTTTTTAGTCTAAATATTTTGTTATATTTTTGTTTCTTTCTGTAGTTCATCTTCTACTTTTCCTGTCAAATATTTTTGTAAGGACGTTTTGTACATAAAATAAATTTTAATGTTATACAGTGTTTTTGTAATATTCCTGTAAATAGGGAGCATTGGGATATAAGAAGGCTTGAATTGTGAAGGATGAATTCTTGTGTTGAATAAGTAAACTGTAATGAATGAAACTGATTGACTTGGTCGAGGATAGAATGTATTGACCAGCCTTATTCAACTTCCCATTTGGTTTCATGGGACAATAAAGTCAATGGAAAAAGCTGTTCTGTTTGTGATCAAATATTTATTTTTGTTTCAGAGTATATCCAATCAGTTCAATGCCATACGTGATACACACTTTGGCAATCATGTCTCGAAAGAGAAGGGCAGAAGGTGTATCGTGCAGTAGGTTGCCATTGCTTTTTGCAGTAGACTGGTTGCCGACCAAGGCTATAGACCTCAATCTTTCTTATTATTTAACCCATAACTGGAAGGAAGAGACCCTTTCCCAAGGGTATTTGTACGTAAATGAATGCAAGGAATCCAACTGAAATTCGAACTCGTCTCACCGATTTGTCATTCCGAGTTGATATCCATTTCACCACAACGCACATCCTATCCTAATTGAACAACGCTATGTGATTTGCTCAAATATCTCTGAGTGTTCATTTTTAATCATTATGCCCCAAAAATTGTTCCTTCCATCAAATGAACAGGACTATCTGGACAAAGAATTGCATTAGTTAGTTAGTTAATTAAGTGCCATACGTGAAACACGCTTGGGCGATCATGTCTCAAAAGACTGACTGGGCAGAAGATTATCCCGCAGTAGGTTGCCATTGCTTTCTGCAGCAGACTGGTTGCCAGCCAAGGCTATAGAATCCAATCTGTCCTGTTATTTAATCCATGAATGGAAGGAAGAGACGGATTAATACCTTTCCCAAGGATATTTGTGCGTAAGTGAATGCGATGAATTCAGCTGGAATTCGAACTCGGCTTCCCAATTTCTCTTTCCGAGCCGATATCCAGTGCACAGCAACTGAGGTTTCAAGAAAAGAAAAACTGATCTATTTGGAAAAAAAAACAGGATACCACACAAAATCCGAATCGTTGTTTGTTGTCTGTTCCTTAGAGCAACCATCAAAAGAAGAAAAGAATTTATAAAGGAACCACTACACAAGTAACATTTATCAACTCGTCATACAAACAAAACTGGATTAAGTGCTGAACACCTACGATGAATGCGTGAAGTGAGGAAAATGTGATTCATTGAATTAAAGGTTGACATCACAAAAGAAATTTTTGAATGTTTGTGCAGTGAGGATAGACGACTATGTAATCTTCAGATTAAAAGCATAGGATATGTTGGATATAAAACAAGAAAGATGGTGAGTTTCAAAATTATCCACCCATCCAAAAGAGAAAAAAAGTTATCTTGGAGCAAACTTCAACAAGAGTAGTAACAACAATAACAACAACAACAATATCAGATTCTGAATTAGAGATTCTGAATCAGAGATTGATTCATAGATTGAACCACAGACTGAACCAGACATTGAATTAGAGACTGAATAAGAGACCAAACCAGAGACTAAATCAGGGACCAAACCAAAGACTGAATCAGAGCCTGAACAAGAGACTAAAGCAGAGATTGAACCAGAGATCAAACCAGAGATTAATTCATAGATTGAACCAGAGACTAAACCATACATTGAATCAGAGACTGAATAAGAGACCGAACCAGAGACTTAATCAGGAACCGATCCAAAGACTGAATCAGAGCCTGAACAAGAGACTAAAGCAGAGATTGAACCAGAGATCAAACCAGAGACTGAAACAAAGACAAACAGAGATCGAATCAGAGTCTAAACTATAGACTGAATCAAAGACTAAATGAGAGCCTGAACCAGAGATTGTACCAGAGACTGAATCTGAGACCGAACCATACATTGAACCAGAGATTGAATCTGAGAATGAACTAGAAACTGAATCAGAACCTAAATCAGAGACTGAAACAGAAAACTAACCAGAGACTTAACCAGAGTGTGAATGAAAAAGCGAAACAAACAGCGGAACAAACACTGGATCAGAGACCAAACAAGGGTTCAAACCAGAGACTGAATCAAAGAGTGGACCAGAGAATTAATCAGAGACTAAATCATAGTCCACACCAGAGGCTGAATTTGAGACTGAACCAGAGATCGAACCAAAGGCTGAATCAAAGACCGAACCACATACTAAATCAGAAACTGAACTACAGACTTAATCACAGACCGAACTATAGACTAAATCAGAGACTTGATAAATGACCGAGTCAGAGATCTAATCAGAGACTGAATCTAAGACTGAATCAGAGACCGATCGAACCAGAAACTGAATCATAGAGCAAATTAGATAGGAATATGAACTGTCCGACTGATCGTAAGAACAAACCATAGCAAAAAACATTAAGCATAGCAAAACTAAAAACTGCAAACAAATTAGTAACATATTTAAACATATCAACCAGCAATTCTCAGATGTTTGGCTGCAGTTATCCCGAGAAGGGGTTGATGTTGAGACACCTTCTCAATCACTATTTAAAAAGCTGTTAAACTTAAAGAAGAAAATGCTACTCTGATAAAATTGGTAATTACATTTTGATGATAAACAAATTGATCGCCAAGAATATTAAGTACTCGTTTTAAAGAATGAACGAAGAACATTTAAATTAGAAGCATTCCATCTACCAAACGGAAAAGCGAATACTGTTGTTAAAGGAATAACAGCTGTTCTAACAGAATCTAAACTTATTTATAAGTGGAACTATGTCTCTGTGTGTGTCTGTGTGTGTGTCCGTTACCTACAGACTCCGAGACTGCTGAACCGATTTTCTTGAAAATTTACACAGTTGTACTATAAACGCCTCCGAGTGTTCTTAGCTAAGTTTTGTGTCGAGGTATCCCCGATAAATATCGAAAATCGAAAATCGAAAAAATAGGGTTATAGAACGAGTGGTCCGATTTTAATCAAATTTGATACACTCATAGACAAAGACATAACAAACGATATTCAAAAGTTTCAAGGTTGCACTTCTTATAATAGTGCAGAAAATTGATAATACATATATATAAAAGGCAAGATGTTTGTGTGTGTGTCTGTTTATCTGCCTGTATGTCTGTATTTTTTCAGCCCTTTTATTTTGTTTTTGCTTCGGGTTTGGCTTTAAGTAGGAATAATTGTAGTTCTTAGTCTCAGCCATGATACCATTTACTCAGAGGACTTATTTAGCCTTCAAAATTCAGTTTACGACGAAAAACTTATTTGATATCGATACCAGGAAATCAAAATTTGACGTACATCCATTCATTTTTCTTTCAGTCTACGGTTTCGCTTTAACTGGAAACAACTATTGCTTTTTATTCTTTCGTGCCAACGTCCAATGAGTTTGAGCTCCAGGACCATGAATTAGTTTTAAAGCTTTCATTACACCCGAGCAACGCCGGACTATAATGCTAGTACAATATATATTCAAGTGCATGATTGTTGCAGACATTACGAATGTGTACAATGGCAGCAGGAATTGTCATTCAGTTATAAAGATCATTTGCTAGAGAAAAAAAACAACTAGAAGAACTACAATTCACTGGCTGTTAACATTATTTTCTTGACCGAATACTTCACATACAACTGGATGAAAGGTGTTTGAAAACTTTTATCCATAAATTGTCTTAATTTTTAATAATTTATTGGTTTCGTTTTATATGTGCGTGTTTATTTTATAGCAATGTTTTCATTTATTTTTTATGCATAACAGAAAATATTTATTCCTACACATACAATCATAAAAATGTGCTAATAATCAACAATGTTTTTTTTTAAATCTTCATTACCTCTGACGTGGTATGAACATCTCAGA
The DNA here is from genome assembly GCA_037127315.1 of Ascarosepion bandense. Taxonomy (NCBI): domain Eukaryota; kingdom Metazoa; phylum Mollusca; class Cephalopoda; order Sepiida; family Sepiidae; genus Ascarosepion; species Ascarosepion bandense. The sequence goes on from JBBBDQ010029610.1 coordinate 1,276,491, forward strand.
TACGGGGTGGGTTGGTGGACAAACAACGTCGCCCTTAGAACACAGGTTCGAATCCTGCATGACTTACTTTTCTCTAATTAAATTTCTCAAATAGTCTAATTTTTAAACGAAAATAAGTCGATATATTATTTAATATATCAACTGAACGTTAACTCATGTACGAATATCTGCTACAAATAACGTTTTGGATATAAACATCCGTCAAACTAGTAAATAAAAATCCATCCCTTCCATCAAAAATTTCTTTTTTACATGTATACATATTAAATTTTAAAAAGATAATTAATATAAAAATAATAAAATTACTTTAAGTTTTAATTTATTTCTGTAAATAGTGTTCAGATGCAATATTCGTATGATTTCCCTTGTAAATTTCAACCCAATACCTAACCATTGAGCCATGTCTTATTTTTTTTTCTTTTGCAATAATGTTACTAAATAGTTGTCTGGGTGTTGCAATATTCTTTTCTTGCCTTAAGTAGAAGAAAACAATTTGCTCACTATTTCAAGATTCGACAGTTTTTTTCAAAACAAAAAGCCTGGGATTATAAATATCTTCAGGTCTCAGATGAACTTTATTATCTCAAGCAAAGGCCATATCCAGAACACGTCCTTTAGGAATTAAATGAACATTTTTTTTTAATTTTAAGAAATTTTATACATTTATTCAATTTTCATAGTATTTTCAGTTTTATCATTTTGTATTCTACTTCAATAAAAGTAGAAAATAGCAGGTTCAGTTTAACAGAATAAAGCAAAAAATACGAAAAGAAACAAAATAAAGCGAATAAATAAAGACATCTTTAGCACCTTCCTGAATATTTATTTAAAATTTTAGACGTATTTCCTTATCTGAATTATTTTGAAACAAGATATACTGAAATTAACAAAATTAACTATTTCCAATTTTCTTTTTTTGGTTATTAAAACGAGTTGTTTTATCATTATCGTCATGATTGTCGTAGTCATCATCATCAACACTTTATTATTATTATTATTATTCTTATTATTATTCATTTTCTCCAATTTTTGCAGTTAGGGAGAGAGGAAGGCGACTACTTAAAAAGTAAACAATTTCATCTGTACAAATAAATCAATAAGCAACGAAATAAGTACATTTAACATCTTAAATTAAATAAAATTTGATATAATAAAAAATTCAATAAAAAAAACAATAATAAAATGATATTTTAAAGTTGAAATCATTTAAAAGGGAAGCGATAATCATTAAATGAGTGATGGCCAAAAGGGGGATTTCCTTCTTAGTACCAAAGGCATGACGAGTGTAGTCACGTGGGCAGGAAATTCGCACTTCTCTGTTGGCTAGTGACAGATTTTTTTAATTCTAGACATGAACATGTGTTTAAAAAAAGAAAAAAAAAGAGACTTGAAGACAAGTTTAGCAAACTGCAGCAGGACAGATTAAACAAATTGGTTCTAATGAGATGGAACTATTGTGTCGCCGTTACTTGCCTGACAACTAGAACAAGGCTTCCGAACGGAAATCCTCCATGATTGCTCTGATCCAAATAATGTCCCCGATATAGAAAAAATAAATAAAAAAATAAAAATAAAGAAAGAGTCCCTAATTTTTTTTATTTTAAAATTTGAAAAGAGAGAGACTCAACTGACAAGATGCAGTTTAGTCAAATATTATTTCTCTTTTTTGCTTTCTATTTTTTCTCAAAAATAAAATTTCACAGGCCGAGGAAAAGAGGAAAAGGTGACTGCTAATTTAAATTTATAGTATGTCTCTCAGGTCAATTGAAGTGTTGCTAGCAATTTAACCTTGAAGGCTATTCAGTAGTCACAAGAAAAGATGATGACAGCTTGAGATGTACTCAAACATCCCAGAAGTGGAAAAGATCGAAAATAAAAAAAAACGGAGTGTCACAAACAAAAGTACATGTTTGCCTGGGAAAATAGTCGTATTTGACATTTAAAAGTGAATTTAAATGACTCATCAGTAAAGAAATAAACTCGAAGAAAATTTTTTTTTTCTTTTTTTAATGAGTAAAATACCGAATACAATGAAGAAATGTAAGAATATTACTTTTTGGTTGAATTTCTGATACAAAAAAGACCATAAACTTGAGGCTAGTAAAATACAAATATCGTGTCAGATTTATCTGTTTAAAAATTAAAATTAACTATGCTCGTTACTGTGAAGAGAAAGCTGAATTCATAGGTTGTATTTTTAGTAAAAGCCAAGATAACTGGTTTAAAATATTTTACGTATTATTAGTTCAACACCATCAGATCAAATTATAAAAAAGCCGTATTAACTTTCCACCGTCCACATGCTCATATATACAAATTCATTAAATACGCTTCCGAGGAGATGCTTTCTCTATCACTACAATCCTAACGCCTTTAAATCTAGTGTCAACCGTTATCTATAGAAAATATAGTAGCATTCACTTCTTAACTGGTCCCTTCCAAGAGAAGCTCTAGTGTAACGAAACAAAACGAATAACATAAATCTGAACGCGGTCAGTTAGGTTATTACACCGGTCATCACTGATCGGACTCTGAACTGCCACATCACTGTGAATCGATGTTCCCTCAGAGAGAGACCTCGTGCCCTGAGCCACTACTAGGCCTCGGACCTCAAGTGAAATTCATACATACGATCCATCGCTAAGGATGGTGGGAAAATGGTCCGTTCTTTCTATCGCTGCAGTATGTATCGGACTCCTCGTGCTATTCTCTACCCATACAAGAACCAAACCAGATCTTTCCGCCTGTGGAACTTCTCTTGCTACAGTCTCTAAAACATTAAATGCAACCTCAACTCCCACCTTCTAACTTCGTAACTCCCACCTATTTCTTAACTTTCCTACAACATTACCTATACTGTTTTTTCTCTGTCATATGTCTCCTCTCATTTTAACCCACCTGCGTACCAGTGGTAGTATCGCTTTGCTTGAGGTGACATGATTAAAAAGACATTAAGTAGGGTACTGGTTTGGTATGGCGAATGACACGTTCCAGAAGTTGAGTAAAGTATAAAGAGACAAGAAACTTTCACTAGAAAGTAAGAAGAGAGTACTAGATTGCTATGTGATGCCAGTTTTTCAATATGGCAGTGAATGCTGGACAATATCAACAAAGATGAAGGAAAAACTTGAAGCAACTGAAATGTGGTCCTACAGCAGCATACTGGATATAAAGTGGGGTATCAGTTCCATATTGCAAACAATGTATAAACTGATCCCTCACTTTGTAGTCACAGCAGTTACTATGCATTTATATTCCTGAGATCCAAAAGCACAAAGATGCATTTCAAGAGCTGAGTAGAGTATTAAGGGATAGGAAAATTTCACTAGAAACAAAGAAGAGAGTACTAGATTGCTATGTGATGCCAGTTTTTCAATATGGCAGTGAATTATGGACAAAGATAGAGGACAAACTTGAAACAGCGGAAATTTGCTTCTGCAGAAGAATGCTGCAGATATTATGGACCGAGCATACGAGTAATGATGAGGTTTTAGAAAGAATGGAAACGAAAAGGAAATTAATACTGTGCATCAGGAAGAGACAGCTAAAGTTCCTGGGACATGAAATGAAGAAAGTGGGCTTGGAGAATCTGATACTAACAGGCCAGATAGAAGGGAAAAAGACAGAGGAGAGCAGCGGAAAACATATTTGAATGGCATGAGCAGGCGCATGACAGAACGGGGGTTGTAAGTTCTTACAGGAGAAATGTGTTAGAAGCCACCAGGGAGAGAGAGAAGTGGACATCCATAGAAGAAGAAGAAGAAGAAGAAGAAGAAGAAGAAGGAAGAAGAAGAAGAAGAAGAAGAAGAAGGAAGAAGAAGAAGAAGGAAGAAGAAGAAGAAGAAGAAGAAGAAGAAGAAGAAGAAGAAGAAGAAGAAGAAGTAAGAAGAAGAAGAAGAGGAAGAAGAAGAAGAAGAAGAAGAAGAGGAAGAAGAAGAAAGAAGAAGAGGAAGAAGACGAAAGAAGAAGAAGAAGAAAGAAGAAGAAGAAGAAGAAGAAGAAAGAAGTAGAAAGAAGAAGAAAGAAGAAGAGGAAGAAGAAGAAGAAGAAAGAAGAAGAAAGAAAAAGAGGAAGAAGAAGAAGAAGAAGAAAGAAGAAGAAAGAAGAAGAGGAAGAAGAAGAAGAAGAAAGAAGAAGAAAGAAGAAAGAAGAAGAAAGAAGAAGAAAGAAGAAGAAGAAGAAGAAGAAGAAGAAGAAGAAGAAGAAAGAAGAAGAAGAAGAAGAAGAAAGAAGAAGAAGTGCTTTGTAGTACAGAATTAACTGAGAAGTATTTTGTCAACAAAACACAAGGGTGGTTGACAGATATATCCGGCTGTAGATTATGTCAACAAAAGGTAACGTAAATCACAAGAAATAACCGAAAAAATAAAAAAAATGATAGTATTTTAATACTATATCAGGTCTAGAATGTTTGGCTGAAGCTTCAGAGACTTATTCATGTGCGCGAACCCTCCATTGACTGCTCTACTGCTCCATGCAATCGTCACCGACGAAGAACAAAAATATAAGATTATATGTTTATATGTACGTGTTCCTTTTTATCTCTCGCGATCAAACGTAATACATAACAAATATGTGTATTATCAGCTTAGGTCGTTTACTTAAAAGTGGTTTCTCTAATTGAGAAACAGAATTCAATTGCAATTTATGTTAGTAGGGGCACTTACTTTCATAGCTTTTTAATTCCTCTGCCGGTAGACATAAATTCATTGTTTAAAAAAATCAGTTACAGTTTTAAATTAGTTTATCTTCAGTTAGTTAAGTGCCTTACGTGATATACACTTTGGCTGATCATGTCTCTTTCGAGACATGACTAACTCCGCAGAAGATTATCCCGCAGTAGGTTAACATTGCTTTCTGCGGTAGACTGATTGCCATCCAAGGCTATAGAACCCAATCTGTCTTCTGATTTAACCCATAACTGGAGGGAAGAAACGGATTAATACTTTTCCAAGGGTATTTGTGCATAAGTGAATGCATAGAATTAGGTGCTAGGAATTTCGAACCGTAGAGCCTCTTTTGGTAGTTACCTCCTTCTAACTCTGTAAGTTACTTGTTTACTACCGCTGTAGCCTGATATTGAATTCACAACTCTTCAGGTCAAGTCTATATCCACTAGGCCATGTGTCCTTAGTGACAAGAGCGACTGAATCTTTAGGACTTTAGGACTGAATCTTTAGGCTCTACACAAGGAAGATTATATGCCACAGCGATTGTAATAATGGGTATGAATCGAAATTGCTAGCACCTGAAGAACGCCACTGTGTACATGTGCAGAAACTTTGTACAAATGGCAACAAAGATTAGGACAATAATTCGTATATTGTAAATAGTTTGGGTTATGTAATGTTACGTTTTTGAATGTAAACTATCGTAACGATTAGGCTCCCCGTTAACGAGAATGAAAACAATATTTTTCCCAAAATTTCAAACGTGTTAGAAAGAATTTAGAAAAAAAAATTGAAAATAATAAAAAAATACTTTAATGTTTGCTCTTAAAAATAACATAAACATTTTGATGGGAAAATTGTTTTTATTAAATTTGGGAACTTTTTTCAGCAATTTAATGGAGGTAACTATTTTAATGTTATTTTTAAAAATAAATGTTTTCTCATGAGTTTAAAAACTATTATATTGAAAACATTTCATACCGTGTATTTGTTAAATTACTTATACATTTATATATTGGCATGAATAATCCTAATCTATTTCGTATTTAAAGTGGCGTTTGTAATTTTAAGGAACTCATTGCAGGTTGAATTGTCTGAGTTTTTTGTCTTTGAGTAGAGATTATCGCTGATTTCTCAACCAATTATTAGTCAAACTTTTTTTTAACTCTATTTGCCTGTAATTTCCTTTTTTAATGTTTATAAGTAATATTTTTTTAAATTTAGATGGGACCTATTTTCGAATTTGAGCGTTTCATATTTTAGCGTTTATTTTGAGTGTTCGTTATACTATAATATATTTTTGTGAAGATTTAAAGTAATTTCCTTTACTCATTGGATGTTTATCATTCTTTTTAGTTTTTAATTTTTATTTATTTTGAGTTTTCAAAAGTATCGCTTTACCTGTCTATTTGTTAATCTTTTATTGAATCAGTAATGAATTGCACTAAGTTTTTCTAATTCATAGTAAATTAAAACTTAGTGATTTATTCGTTATACTATAAATAACTTATTGTTTTGGAAGATTTAAAGTAATTTACTTTTTTTGAGTGCTTATAACAATTTTTGTATTATTTGTTTTCTTCGGTTTTTCAGTGGTATAACATTACCTGTCTTTTTTATCCTTTGTTAAAAGAATAGATTGTACTGAGTATTTCTGACTCATATTAAGTTAAAACTTAGTGTTTTTTTTTTTCAATTTAATTTGTTTTTCAATAAGAGTAAAGGCTCATCCCTTTTTTCCTGTTTTGGAAGGAGTTCTCTGTTTCTTTCCTCTGCTCAGGTTTTAATAGTGATGCTGTCACAAGTTTTTTTTTGTGATTTGTGTACTTACTGATTGTACCAGGTTAGCAGTTTTATGGTTGCTGTTTCGAACAGGTAGTTAGAAAATTGAATTCTTTTGTAGCTTCTTAAGAGCATGCACTGATCAGAAGTTGAATAATATCAGGGTTCTTGTACTGCCATGTGGCGCATGGATGGGTCTCCCTGCAAGTGTCTCCGGTGGGCAACCCTGAACTCAATTTATGCTGCAGTCTGCGCCAGTTCCTTTCCCACATATATTGCATAGGACGACCGACTTCTGCTGTTACTCTTGACCAATTCACCAAATAACTCTGAATAATGACAACTCATAATCAAAGATATAAAGCTAAACCAGCTGAACAAATCACCTAAACCCCTCAAAATCTCTTTCGCTAACGTCCCTGGTATCCTTACCAACTGTTGCGGGGTGTAATTTTTCTCTACGAAAGGTTCCCAGACATCTTAGCTCTCTGCAAGCTAACCTCACCTCTACAATTTTCTCCTTTGATTTCTCGATTCCTGGATACCGTACTCTCTTTAGAAATGACAGTAATTTCTGCATGCATGACCTGAGTGTTTATGGCAGCGAACATCTCCTTATAGCTAGGGAGATCTCTTTTGAATCTCCTGTCTACTCTTACATGTGTCTGCGTCTATCTCTGCTAAACTCAGTAAGCTATCTTTACTTTCTGTATCGCTCACCTGCATTTTCAGACTTCTGATTTCTAGGTAGTATTTCAGACAATACAGACAAGGCTATTTCTTTTCACTCATTTGTTAATGTATTTGTGTTCGGTGTCTTCAATGCCCATCTTGCCAAGTGGCTGCAAAACTTTGTCACTGACCTTACTGGAGTCAAAACGTTAAGTTTTTCAATCTCTCACTCTTTCCAGTGGTTGATTTCACTTTTTGCTTTCCCCGTAATAAAAAAAAATCACGCTTCTCATCTAGATCTCTTCTTGACTTCTATCCCAGATTCTTGCCATATTATGTAGCTCTGCCCTCTTGGCAACACTGACCATGATTTGGTGTCAGGAAATACATCATTCTACTCTTTTTCTATCCAGGAACCTCCAACCAGCAAAATCTCTTACTGCTATCAACGAGCGGACTCAGACTCGTTCGGTGATTTCTAATGCAATGTCCCTTGGAACAAAGACTGTGCGTCTGAAGTCACTTCCTGCTTGAAAGCCGGAATTGCAAGCCATAGAAGTTCTACTTAAACCGAGTTCATCCCCTTGGTTCTCTCCTGTTTGCTGGACTGCCATCATTGACAGGAATCAATATTTCCGTCTTTACCGGAAAGACACGTCTAATCATAGTAGGCACCTTCTTGTCTCTGCTCGTAATAAATGTGAGCGTGTTCTAAATTATGATAAGCTGTTGATTGCTGATAGAATGAAGCAGCATATATCATCTCACAAGTTTAGATCCTAAGATTACTGACAGATCTGTAAGGGTCAATAACAAAAACCTTCGTTCTTTCCTCTATTCAATCAATTCGAAATCATCATGTCCACCGCTGGCAAGGTCGAGTGCTTTGCTTGCAAATTCTCATTCAACTGAACACTTGTTTTGTCCAGAGTATCCACATTCATGACTTCTTTTGTATTATAATTACAAAATGCACACTTCAAGGACTTTGTAAAAAAAAAAGAAGTCATTTACAAAGCAAAACTACATGACTTAAATGGTCAAAACAAAATATATTTGAGGTCAATCAAAGATACATTTAAGACTAGATGGTTTAATCACAGATCTACATTTGAACTAGAAATCTTAAAAAAATGTAAAAAATTGGCTACCCACGTCAGGAAATTTAAATTAATATATGGAAAAAGCTTAGTGGTAGGATTTGTATCAAATTTTGCTTATGGTCCTTTATGGTGATATAACACTCTATCGCTTATTTTCAGACTTTTTCTTTTTTTGGGTTTCAAAAAGGCTGGGACACATAGAAATCTAAAAAAATGAATTCGTAGCAATAATGTATACATTGCACTTAGAAAAAAGTAAGTCTAGATTCCAGCTTAACAAATAGACACTTTTCCGTTAAGCATGAGAAAAACTCCATATCCCCCAACACTTAACCTATATTTTCAAATTTAAAAGTAGATCTTTCTCGTTAGTTAAATTAAAACCTGCAAAGAAAACCTATTTTCTTTTCTGTCTTCCCCTCCATATTTAACACTTTAAATAACTAACTTATTCTTTTCTACATTTAAATGTAAATTGTTTTCACCCTAATTATTCAAACATTGCCAGATGACGAAGTAAAATCACCAAACATAGAAATTTGAGTGTCGCAATGTAAATTTTAAATTTTAAATGCCGGAGAACTCAAGATTCGAAACGTGTTAATTCTCTTCAACTGATATATATATATATATATATATATATATATATATATGATAGTGTACGACTGATATAAAGAATTACGGCGAAATATTTGAGCGGATTATATATATATATATATATATATATATATATATGTGTGTGTGTGTGTGTGTGTGTGTGTGTGTGTGTGTGTGTGCACTCTTAAAGAGCTAACACGAAACAAGGTAAGGTCTTTATAACTGGTAGCAAAATTAATAATTGGTATTAAAGTGAATGAACTGAGACGACGTTGCCTCGCAATTCTCTCTCTCTCTCTCTCTCTCTCTCTCTCTTTGTATGAGTTTTTAATTTTCCTTCCACATACAACTAAAACAGCTTTACAAGATATTACTTACTAAACACTAGACAAAATGGCGAACATAAACTAGAGTTATAACAGATAAAATGTGTATCCAATATTTATGCGTGTAACTATATATATATATATATATATATATAGAGAGAGAGAGAGAGAGAGATATACATATATATATATATACATACAACCGTCAATGTATATATATATATATAGAGAGAGAGAGAGATAGAAAGATAGATAGATAGATAGATATATACATATATATATACATATACATACAACCGTCAATGTATATATATATATATAGAGAGAGAGAGAGAGATAGATAGATATATACATATATATATATATATACATACAACCATCAATGTGTGTGTGTATATATATATATATATATATATATATAGAGAGAGAGAGAGAGAGATAGATATATACATATATATATATCTATATATATACATACAACCGTCGATGTATGTATATATATATATATAGAGAGAGAGAGAGAGATAGATAGATAGATATATACATATATATATATATATATATATATATATATATATATATATGTGTGTGTGTGTGTGTGTGTGTGTGTGTGTGTGTGTGTGTGTGTGTGTGCACTCTTAAAGAGCTAACACGAAACAAGGTAAGGTCTTTATAACTGGTAGCAAAATTAATAATTGGTATTAAAGTGAATGAACTGAGACGACGTTGCCTCGCAATTCTCTCTCTCTCTCTCTCTCTCTCTCCCTCTCTTTGTATGAGTTTTTAATTTTCCTTCCACATACAACTAAAACAGCTTTACAAGATATTACTTACTAAACACTAGACAAAATGGCGAACATAAACTAGAGTTATAACAGATAAAATGTGTATCCAATATTTATGCGTGTAACTATATATATATATATATATATATATATATATACATATACATACATACAACCGTCAATGTATATATATATATATATATATATATATATATATATACAACCGTCTTTTGTTATTGAGAGGTTACTGTTTGCATATTGTGAGTATGTAGAAAAAATAAATCCGAAAAACACAAAAGATAAGTTAAACATGCTTTACACATTAAGACCAAGGCCTTTTGAAATGAGAAATTAAAATGAGAACCAAAGAACAAAGTCACTTGGTTATTACGAATTTCCTCCGAGATATCAGTGATTACGAAATAGTTTTCGGTCACATAAACAATTGACTTTAGGTGAAATATGCCATGGGTGCAATAAAGATAAGATTCGAGAAACAAGGACGTTTTAAGTAAAGTTGTGGCCCAGTAGATATCGGCTCGGAACGAGAAACCAGGGAGCCGAGTTCGAATTCCAGTTGTAATCCATTGTATTCACTTACGAGCATATACCCTTGGGGAAGGTATTAATCCGTCTCTTCCTTCCAGTTATGGGTTAAATAGCAGGACAGATTGGGTTCTATAGCCTTGGTCGGCAACCAGTCTACCGCAGAAAGCAATTCCAACCTACTGCGGGATAATCTTCTGCCCAGTCAGTCATGTCTCTTTCGAGACATGATCGCCCAAGCGTGTATCATGTATCTCACTTAACTGACTGATATAACCATAGTGGACTTTGATATATAAATCAGAAAGAGGTAGCTAAATTTTGTGGAACAAATACCAACGAAAGAAGACGGAAAAGCCGAGGAAAGCGCATGAGAGAATCATTAGCCCGCGAGATCTGGTTGAAAAGTGCATCTCATGTTATCATTTCTTATTCAAAATTTTACAAGGCAGCTAGAAAGCGTTTGCTTCGGCCAGCCAATAAGAAGAATAGACTAGCATGGAGAAGAGATCACAAAAACTGGACATTAGGACAGTTCATTTTGATGCACATATTACTGTGCAGTATTCCAAAGATATATTCTATTTTAATTTTGATTAATCCACTTTGCAATAATTACCAAACATTGTATGAAATACATAATTTCTTTTAAAAAACTGAGTGGCTTAATAATTATGGCCGGTAGTATATATATATATATATATATATATATATATATATTGATTGTTTAATAATTAGTTTTTGGTCCTAATAGGGTTAGAGCAGTACACATTTGTATTAAAAAAATGTTCTATACAATTATATTGTAGAACTTCTGAATATTTTTTCATTTATAAACGAGTTATTTTGCTACCTTGGTTTCCACCATGAGTGGTTTCTTCAGGCGATTTTTAATAACTTCAAATAAAGTTATTAAATATTTTTAATAACGGTTTGATTTCTTTGGACTAATACGTGTCACGTGTAATAAACTTTTAATAATATTTTGTTTTTAAAAATCGCCTGAAGAAACCACTCAAGGTAGCAAATAACTCGTTTATTTATATATATATATATATATATATATATATATATATATATATATATATAATCATGAGCCGTTCTAAACGTCGTATTTTTGGTTTAATTTCAGTTGAAAATAAAGACCAAAATTCTTCAACATTTGGATAATTATTTATTGGTTTTCTTCTAAGCTTTCGACTCACATGAGCCATCTTCAGAGAGGTTGTTTAAACTGAAATATTATAAAATCCACCATCACCGACGATTTTATTTTGTGTTGACATAAAACTCCGCTTGGCAACGGCAATAGTTACCAAAAATAATAAACGCAGTTCTTAAGTTTGCGATGCGTTTTTATGACGTCACGCCGCGGGATAGCGCGAAATAACAACAAAACAATCTAGTCAAATGCAATGTAATATGTTATTTTCTGTTTTATATATATATATATATATATATATATATATATATATATATATATATACAACAGTCTTTTGTCATAGAGTGGTTGCTGTTTGCATGTTGTGCGTGTGGGTAAGTAGAAAAAATAAATCCGAAAAATGGATGTTACACATGCTTTACACATTATGAACAAAGACTCTCGAAATGGGAAATTATAATGAGAACCCAAGAACAAAATCACTTCGTTATTACGTATTTCCTCTGAGATGTCTGTGATTACGGAACAGTTTCAGGACACATATAAGTTGAGTATCGGCATCGAAATCCGACAAGATTAATAAATTTGCGGGTAGAAAAACTTGTTTTTAATTTAACGTGTTTCATTTTAATAAGTTTCTTCAGAGATTTGTTAAGACGAATGATTTAAAAACAATTTAATTTTCTAAAAGATTCAAAGAGACAGTATGTTAAGTAATGTTTGATTTCATTGGTCAGATACGTGCCACGTGTAATAAAGCAGTAAACGATAATTTTTAAATGTAGGACAAATTGATATATGATTATATTTGTGTGTACAACATGTAATAAAATCAACAGATGCATATTTAAGTGCAATTGTATACATACGACAATAATAAATGTGTCTAGCGTATTTTTTCTACATTTAAAAATGACCATCTATTGTTTATTGCACGTGACACGTATCTAACCAATGAAATCAAACTTCAATCAACATATTGTCTTTGTAAATTTTTAATGTTTTTATTATTAAATAATTAATCCTAACAAATCTCTGAAAAAGTTTATTAAAACGAAAAATGATAGATTAAAGATATATTTTCTACCTATTCTTAACTTATTCTGTTCATATAATATATGTATATATATATATATATATATATATATATATATATATAGAAAGAGAGAGAGAAAGTTTTTGATGATTGTAGAAGCACTAAATATGTATAACATTATTAAGTCAACAGTATAAAAACTCAATATATAAATTATATATATATACACATACTCACACGCATATATATATATATATATATATATATATATATATATATATATATACCATGAGACTACCCTTGAAAAAATAGCGTCTTTGTACCTTCTGTAGCAAGTAAGTTTTTTCATGGTTCTTTTAATTAACAGTTGTCCGTCTCTTAGATTGATCCGCTTCCTCTTGCCAAATAAAATAAGAACATTCTGCTCTAAGAATAGATAGATAGATAATCCTCATTTTATCAGTCATATCTCTATTGTTAATCTCATAAAATGTTTTTGTTTTTATATCATATTTCCCATATTTTTCTAAAATATTATCCGCGCGAACAAGCAATGATTCCAAATACATTCCGATATTTTGGCCAGATTTTGTGATGTGGGTTGAACCAAAATCTTTACAGTGCACCCTCGTGCCACTGCATACAAATACTAATACTAATATATATATATATATATATATATATATATATATATATATATATATTACTGCGAGCGCAAATGTTTATGCGTGCGTGTTGTTCTTTACTCTGTTTCTCTTCCTAAATATCTACACCGATACACACATGTATGCATGAATCTATCTATAAATACTCGAACACATCCCCCGTGGCTGTAAACAACGTTATTCAAAGGTAAAAAAAAAAAAAAAAAATTTCAAACGCATAACAAAGAACAAAAGTTTTGAATTAAATGTTCATTCACAGATAAAAGAGTACTTATTGATCGGATTGAAACAATAAAGTAGTTGTCCGCTGTTTCTTTTTCAATGCTTTTTTTTTCACTTTCTCCTCCTTCTTTGTATCTTTTCTTGTATATAATCGAAATGTCTTTGGGTTGAAGCGAGAAGAAAAAAGAAAAATGGCCGCTGATTATCTTCTGCGCCTTCCAGTTATCCACCATTTTGTTTCAGTGTTTCTTTTTTTTTTTTTTTGTTTTGTTTTGTTTTTTACACATTTTTTTTTTTCATGTTTTTATTTCATTTAAGTCGCAATCAGTAGAATCATACCCGGAAGTAACAGAAACCATCTGAATAGTTATTGTGTAAATTTTCTTTTATTTTAGTTGGGTTGGGATTTTTAATTGTTTAAGGGAATGTTCTGCTTTTTTAAACTTTTATTTTTATTTCGCATTTGCCTAAGCTTTCTTCTTCTCGAAGACAAACTTTTTTTATTTTAAAAAGTTTTTAATCAAACATGCTGATACAGTTGCTTTAATTCTGACCTGCTCATTTGCTATCGGAGGAACAGAAGGTGGGTTGTAAATTTAGACGAAGAATTAGAGGAATGAAGCGACTTACGAGTAGAAAAGAAAGATAGAAACAAATAAGAACGAGAAGAAAAAATGAGAGACTTATAACAAGAAAACAATACGAAGAAAATGTATCCAAATAAAAGGACTTATAAGAAAGAAAGATAGAAAGAAAAGGGAAAGAAAAAAGAGAACGAAAGAATACAATACAAAGAACATTCGACAGAATAAAAAATCTCATAAGAAAGAAAGAAAGAAAGAAAGAAAGAAAGAAAGAAAGAAAGAAAGAAAGAAAAAGACATCGGAGGGTTAAAAGCTCAGTATAAAGAAATGTATCAGAATGAAGAGATACGAAGAAACAAAGAGAGAGAGAGAAAGAAAGAAAAAAAAAAGAAAGAAAGAACAAGGAATGAAAGAAAGAAAGAAAGAAAGATAGAGAAGAATATATCGGAAGGTTACAAAAAGTCAGTATAAAGAAATGTATCAGAATAAAGAGACTTATACGAAGAAAAAAGAAAGATAGAAATAAAGAAAGAAAGAAAGAAAAAGAAAGAAAGAAAGAAAGAAAAAGAGATGGAACAGACAGAGGATGAATGAGTGACTAAAGAAATCCGACAATCCGAAGAACGTTAACAAGAATAGAAAGAATAAAGATTATAAAATGAGAAACAAAAAAAAAAAGAAAAGAAAAAAAAGAAAAAAGAAGAAGAGGTGCATAAGAATGAGGGCCTTTACAAGAAGAAAAAATACTAAGATTATGCATTTGAATAAAACAACATATGAGAAGAAAGAAAGAAGGAGAGAAAAAAGGAGATGCGTAGGATGTGTAGAAGGAAAAAATACAGAGAAAATGCATCAGAATGAGGATACGTGTGAAAAGAAAGAAAGAAAGAAAGAAAGAATGAAAGAAATGGGAAGCGTACAAGAAGACAATTTGATTAAAATGAGTCAGAATTCATTTATAAGAACGATTGAACGAACAAGCGAGGGAAAGAAAGAAAGAAAAGAGAATAAAATTGGTTGAAAATTCTATGCGGTACAAGAAAGTCATTAGATGCTTTATAAGGAAAAAGAAAAAAACGAACAAAGAAAGAAAATATGAAAAGAAAGAGAAAGCAGTGAAGATATAAAAAGAGAAAAGATAAAAGAAGACAAGAAAATGTTAAGTCTAAGAAGAATTAAGCAAGATAAATGAAGAAAATGAAAAAAAAAATGGTAGAATAAAGAAAAATTAAATGAGTTAATTTCTAAACTGAAAAAGGAAAAAAGTCTGATAAAAAATCTTTTAGAAGCACTGATGATAGATAATAAAAAAACTAACACATTCATTTCGTCAGCTTTGACAAGACTGACACAAGGCAACAAGGGACTGCATAACAATCCATTGGATTAGCAAAGTGCATAATATTTCTATCACTTTTTAAGATTCTCTTCTGTACCGTCAAACGTTATTTTTCAGCAAAGTATCGGGATCTATTTATCTATCTTCCATATCCATAGATCTCAATCTTTATACACACACACACACACACACACACACACACACACACACACACACACACACACACCACGTTAAAAATGGACTTGTCTCTTTAGTTGATTTTTCTTTGCTTAATTTCACTTTATTAATAACTTAAATGTTCTATGTTCACTATATGTTAAATGTTTATTCTTTCATAATGACTTTTGTAAGCCGAAAGCTCAGACCGGATAAAAAAATCAACAATTACTGCGATTTCTTGTCGTCTTTTACCGACAGCACTGTCAATCTTATCAGATTATACAAAAGGATCCTACACAATATAAATAGACAAAAGTTGTCTATATTATTCAACGAAACCTGTATTAATATATATATATATATATATATATATATATATATATATATATATATATATATAACCAATTATACCATATGTATGGATGGAATCATATTCAGCATGCAAAGAAACACTATTCTTAATAAAAGCGTTCAATACGAAGTAGAGTTAATAATATTGATTTAGAATTTATAACATAAATATTTTATAATATCACTACAAAAGTAGCCATTTCGTTTCGATACTATCCGTGTCTTATCAAGTGATGAATTCAATTAGCAGTAAAAACTTGTAATTGAATTTATCACTTGATAAGACACGGATATTTGCATTTGAACAATTGGAGATTGCCGCTATCAGCGAAGCAAGGATGAGGAAGGGAGTTCCACAGGTGGGAGTTTGAGGGAAGAAACTGCTGGAGTAAAATTGGCGATTACATTTGCCTGTTTTGAAGGTGAAAGTGTGAGAACTAGTTGCAAATCTATCTGCACAGGTAAAGCGATGAGGGCAGGGCACCAGGGAATGAAAATTGTCAGAGCAGTAGCCGTGAAAATACTTGTAGAAAAGACAGAGGGAAGCCACATTCCGTCGTTGAGCAAGTGGGTAAAGACAATCAGACAAATAAATACCAATTAAATTCTTCTTTGGATTTTGTCGAAAATTCCGAGATGAAGAAGCACCCGACCAGGTTGGGCTACAGTACTCAATGAACGGACGAATAGTAGATTTCTAAATGTGCCAGATGTATTCAGATGAGAAAAAAACTTTCTGGCTCGGGATAGCGACCCAACATTTTTAGCTATTGATTCAATGTATTTATTCCATTTGAGAAAGAGAACTAAAAATGATAGGAAGATGTCGAAGGCCATGATCGCCTACATCTTGAAGATACACGGCACATTAAAGAAAAAGATACAAGTGCCATCTATAACAGCTATGCTGGTGGGAAAATTTATTCTAAAAAATAACAATGCTGATTCAAATAAACGTTCCCCAGGAAGAAGATATTTGAGTCACCAGAAACGTGGTTTTACAGAAGGAAAATGAGAATACTAAGTACTGAAAATTTAAACAACGACAAAGTTTTAGAGAAAATGAGAATAAAAAGGGAAACCTAAACACCTGGGAAGTGCGAAAAAGGTTCGAAAGCGAAATGGCATGGCGAAGGAAGCGTTCCAGAAGCTGAGTAAAGTATTAAGAGACAGGAAGATTTTGCTAAAAACAAAGAAAAGAGTACTGGATTGCTATGTGATGTCGGTTCTTCAATATGGCAATAAATGCTGGACAATATCATCAAAGATGAAGAAAAAACTTGAAGCAACTGAAATGTGGTCCTACAGAAGTATACTGGATATAAAGTGGGGATCAGTTCCATATTACAATCAATATATAAACTGATCCCTCACTTTGTGGTCACAGCAGTTAGTATACATTTATATTCCTGAGATTCAAAAGCACAAAGATGGATTTCAAGAGCTGAGTAGAGTATTAAGAGACAGGAAACTTTCACTAGAAACAAAGAGGGGGGTACCGGATTGCTATGTGATGTCGGTTCTTCAATATGGAAGTGAATGTTGGACAATATCATCAAAGATGAAGAAAAAACTTGAAGCAACTGAAATGTGGTCCTACAGAAGCATACTGGATATAAAGTGGGGATCAGTTCCATATTACAATCAATATATAAACTGATCCCTCACTTTGTAGTCACAGCAGTTACTATACATTTATATTCCTGAGATTCAAAAGCACAAAGATGGATTTCAAGACTGAGTAGAGTATTAAGAGACAGGAAACTTTCACTAGAAACAAAGAGTCGGGTACCGGATTGCTATGTGATGTCGGTTCTTCAATATGGAAGTGAATGTTGGACAATATCATCAAAGATGAAGAAAAAACTTGAAGCAACTGAAATGTAGTTCTACAGAAGGATACTGCGGATATCATGAATCGAGGATGTGAGCAATGATGAGATTTTGCAAAAGATGGAAACGAAAAGGAAATTAATTAATTAATCAGGAAAAGACAGCTGAAGTTCCTGGGACATACAATGAAGAAGTAGAGTTTGAAGAACCTGATACTAACAGGCCAGATAGAGCAGTGGTTCCCAACCTTTAGGCACTCGCGACCCCTTACCTAAAAGTTTGAAACCCATGCGGCCCTCTACTTAGCGCTTACTATTAGCAGCTTAATTTTATTTTTATTTTCTGTGAAGGACAGAGAAAGAAACATCTAAAAATATTTTAAAATTCTGTAATTATTTATTACCAAATTAAGCACATTGGTCCAACCTGAATTCATAAAAAGAACATACATTTCTTAAAATAATATTATTATAGGTTTAAAAAGCTATCTAACCCAACTAGTGATATACTTGATGTTGCATTTCAGTAGCAATCTTTGAAATTTGTGGCCGAGTCTTTGTTAGAGCCAGTCTTAACATCTCCAACATCCAATCTGTTCCTATTACTTGTTTTTTTTTAAATTTTGAAGCGGGTACTTAAGACTTAAGAAAAGAAAGATGGAAGCCGGGTGGGAGGAAAGTTGCAATTCTGAGAATGAGACCAGGCGTGGAACAGAGAAATATAGTATACAGTGTTAATGTAAAAAAAATGTAAGAGCTTGAAAAATGTAATTGATTAAATACAATTAATGTTATCCCAAGCTATTTCTAACAAGGCTACACGCTCCCCTACCAAGGCGTCTCGAACCCCCTGCCAAGGATTCGCGACTCTCCAGAAGGTCGCGACCCACTGGTTGGGAACCTTTGAGATAGAGGGGGAAAAAGACAAAAGAAAGCAGCGGATAACATATTTGAAGGGCCTGATCAGGTGATTGACAGAACGAGGGTTGTGTGGTGTAACAGGAGAAAGCGTGCTAAGAGCCACCAGAGACAGGGAGACGTGGAAAGCCAAGATCGCTTCCGTCCTGAAAGGACAACGCACATAGAAGTATAAATGTTGCCCTTTTAACTGCTCTCCTAACTCCTGTCCTGAAGAAGATGCTCGGTATTAAAAGGAGATAATTTTAATTTCAAGAACGATTAATGAGAAAAGAGAATTGAAAATGGTCGCATTACCTACCTTATCGTCTTGCGTGTTTAGTTGGCTGAACTGGAATTAGGAGTGATAGCAAAAAGGCAACTATTACTTTGGGCTACAAAGGACAATTAGTTCTGGAGAGCCTTCATTGGCCATATTCTGAAGAGGCACAGCACATCATATCAATAAACTTGGGATACATATCAATAAACTGCAGAGAAGATTATTATTTGAAAAGTAATAAGCAGTCTGTAACAAATATGAAAATGCCGGAAGAAGCTTTAAGAAAATAATTTAATCGCAGTCATTTTAAACTTGTTACACAAAAGACATCAACGATTATAATCAAGTTTTATACCTAAAATAAGAAAATTATATTTACTGACACATTTGTACATAGAACCAAAGAAAATAATTCGAGAGTGAGTAAAAAAAGTTGCAATTTATTTCATTTAGAATCTATATGAGAATTATATATATATATTTTTTTTAATCATTTCACCCCGAGCAAGGCAGAAACGCCACTGATGTGCAGGGGGTTACATAAATGTAAAAAGATTAATTAGAAAAGAGTGAGGAGTACAAACTAGTTAGAAAGGAACAATAGAAAGCTGAGAAAGCAGGTGCGATGACAGATACATAGGTGGAGAGAAAGGGAAGGTTATACAGGGGAGGGGAGAGAGCTAGAGGCCACTGAAGACAATCGCACACATCGTAAGTCAAGATATAGCTCTCCATCCCAGGTTCTTAGTAGATAGTCTCGCTCTGGTTCATACTCCAGTTCAATCTCCTTGTCTATCATCCGGTCCACATTCCTCCCAATTCTAGATGTTTCTCCCCTGTTTCTTGTTTTGGATTGGCCTTTCGGTTTCTTTTAAAATCTGCTTCTTCTCTGTACTCCGTACGTCTGCGTCTAAACAGTCAAATTTTATTCAATATTTCTTTTGTTTTTGTGTATATTTCTGATATGAGGCAGTATTTACATTATTCACATTATTCGATTAGTAAATATAGTCTTCACTTTGTAACTTGCCAGCCTAACGACTACAAGAAGCGGAAATATTTTTAAAATATTTTAAAAAGTTTGTAAATTATTGTAATTAAAACAAAAGTGAAAGCATTTCTTTTTAAATTTCATTATTAATTTTTTCTTCAAACAATAATGTTTGATATTTATACTATTTATTAAAGCAATTAAAAGCTTATCTAATTAAATAATGTCACAGTTTTATTGAATTTTTTTTTTTTTTTACTATTAGGAGCAGATTTTCCGTAATAGTGGCTGAATTGTTTTAAAAAATAAGACATAATTTACAGGAGTCCTGCATTTAACTAATGAAACCATTTTTGCCTATAAAATGTAATATTTTGAAATTTCATGAATTTACATGGAGTGGGAGTAACATATGCAAAAGAAATACTTTTACTAAGGTTTATTAAAATAATAATTTTAAAAATAATTTCATTCATTTGTAAATAAGCCTTGAACGTTTCATGAAAATCCAGCAATTATTTCATTATTGCAAGAATTTCCAAAGTAATGTTTTTGTCACCGGAAAAAAAGTGAGTTATGTATTTGTCTACTTTTTTTAGATGAGGTAGTATTTAGAGTATTTACATTATTCGGACTATTGCTCACATCTTTGTTGCCATTTGTACGACGTTTCGGCTGTTGTACGCTCCGGCCTTCTTCAGGTTCTAGGAATTTTGAACCGAACCTTTATTACAATCACTGGGGTATATCATTCTCATTCTCTGAGTAGAGCCTCTTTTGGTAGTCATGAGTTATCTCCTTCTAACCCTGTAAGTTACTTGTTTACCACTGCTGTAGCCTGGTATTGAACTCACAATTCTTTGGGTCAAGTCACAGCATTTAATAAAGTCTATAGCCACTGTTTTTTTATTTATCTATTTTTGGTCTCCACTCCATCAAAACGATTAGAGGGTATTTCCCTCGTTTCCTGTTTACAATTCCAAACAATAACCCACTACTTTGAGTGGCTCTTGGGCATTGAAGATTAGCAAAAAATATCTGTCAGCTGATAGAACTAATTTCTTAGAGCAGTTTTTCCTTCTTCATCAGCAGTATGATATATGTCTATTCGTGCGAGTTTCATTGGACCGAAGAGAAGGAAGTCTGAGGGACTAAGTCAGATGGTGATGAATAAGTGAAAACTGATTTAAGAAACGTGCTCTTTCAGCAGTCAGCCAAGTTTTACAAAGATGGGATACAGTGAGATGCGTATAAGTGTATAAAGAATGTGAAACGTCAGAATAAAAGACAAAGTAGATAAAAAATAAAAATGTCGACCGAAGAAGAAAAAGAAAAGAAAGAAAAATAGGAACGTAAAAAAAGTCGAAAAATAAATTCAAATAGGGAAAATGAATGAAGAAGAAGAACAACAAATAATTACAAAAATAATAAAAGAGATAAAATATCGTAATGTTAGATTAAAATAGGAAGAGAATGAGTATGAATTTTGCAAAACGGCATATCAACCTCTGTCGGTTATTTAATGCCAAAAAAGCGGTGTTATAAGATATTTTATTTTAATGTCTGGTTACAGTGACAAGGTTGATTTAATCATATTTTAATGAAAATTTTTTGTATATATTCTTTTTTATTTTATAAAACCGAAAATATCTCCTGGTTTTGTACTCAAAAATGTTTCGTTGAGAAGAAATTTTTCCTCCAAAAATGTGTTATGGTAATATTTTGTTCTTCAAAAACATATTGTTGGTAATATTTTTCCTACAAAAAAGTATATTTTTCTAGAAAAGTCCATTTTTATGTTTAAATTTCTATAAGGGCGTATTTTTACACTTAGGAAATTAATATTGAGCATCAGGAAGAGACAACTAAAGTTCCTGGGACATGCAATGAGGAAGGTGGGCTTGGAGATCTTGATATTAACAGGCCAGATAAAGGGAAAAAGAAACAGAGGAAAGAAGCAGATAACATATTTAAAAGGCCTGAGCAGGTGGATGACAGAGCAGGGGCTGAGAGACGTTACAGAAGAAAGCGTGCTAAGAGCCACCAGCGATAGGGAGATGTGGCAGGCCGTGATCGCCTACGTCCTGAAGAGACAATACATAAAAGACGAAATGTTTTGACCCCAGTTTGGGGGTTAACTATTTACCAATCGCTGGGCTCCTAGCAGGTACTACCACGCCGGGTCAGGGTGTACCTGGGAACAACTGCAATTAAGAGGTGGTTCCATGCCCATCACAGCCTCTCTATCAGAGGCCTTGCTGCAGGATGCAGTTTACCGTCATACCCAGGACCCGAAGAGGAAGAACTAAAGAATATTTGTCTATATTACTGAAATGAGGTATTATTACAATATTTACTTTATTCAAACTCAGGAATGAGGATGATATACGCTAGTTAATACAATAACGGGTTCGGTTCGAAATCCCTAGCACGTAAGAAAGCCGGAGAGTTTAAAGGCGGAAACGCCGTACAAATGGCAACAAAGATGAGGACAACTGTCCGAATAATATAAATACTGAAGAACTAAAAACGTTGGAAAATAAAGAAGAAATGTATGTCGAAAGCAAAGGAGAAATGAATGTGGAAAAACATGGAAGAAAAGAGAGAGGTTAGTAATTCAAGAAGAAGAAGCAATAATAATAATAATAATAATAATAATAATAATAATAATAATAATGAAACTGAAGGCTTTATTCTTGCAGCACAAGACCAAAGTCTTTTCACTAGAAATTTTCAGGCAAATATTATGCATAATAATATGGATCCAAAATGCAGGTTTTGTGATAAACACCAAGAAACAATAGACCACCTAATCTCAGGCTGTTCTGTGCTTGCTCCAAATGAATATAAAAATCGCCACGATAGAGTTGGGCAATATTTACATTGGGCAATGTGAAAACATTATGGAAAAGCTGTAAACAAACAATGGTATGAACATCACCCAGCACCGGTTACAGAAATAGAAGATGTAACCATTCTATGGGATTACACCATCTACACAGACAGAAAAATTGAAGCAAACAGGCCAGACATTATTGTTAAAAACCAGAAGGAGAAAACTTGTCTATTAATTGATATGGCTTGTCCAAGGGATTGTAACATAGCAATCAAGGAATTTGAAAAACTGTCAAAATATAAAGACCTGAAAATTGAAATAGAAAAAATGTGGAAATTGAAAACAAGAGTTGTGCCAGTGATAGTAGGTGCACATGGAATGATAAAAAATGGAACAAAACAACACATTGAAAGAATCCCTGGAAAACCCAGCTTAAGAGATATACAAAAAATTGTCTTATTAAGTACAGCCCACACACTAAGGAAAACTTTATCTATGTAATGCTAGGGATGATAGGGAAGATAGAAAAACATGAAATGGAGTCATAACAACACGCCACGACCTGCCTTAGGTCTCCCCGCAGACTTGGTTGGTAGTGAGACCAAAGCAGAAATCGAAATATGATGAAAAAATGACATAATAATATTGTATATCTGTAAAAATCAAAGGTAGTTAATTATCTGAATTGTTTGTTTAACGGCATATGAAGTCCTTATTGATCATTTAATGCAGAAATTTTACTTTCTTGGGGGGCTTTGAAGTATTAATAATGTATATACGTTATTCTTCTTTCACATTTGAACACATGGTAGATGTTATCCAGCTTTTGTTCATATACATTTTTGTGTGGACATATAATTACAAGAGGCAGTTTCATGTCTTTTATGTTATAGCTTTGATGGATTTATAATTTTGCATGCAATTTGATTTCTAACAAAAATTGTAAGATATTCTTTGGATTAAAGATGCTGCGGATATCATGAATCGAGCATTGAAGTTTTGGAAAGGATGGAAACGAAAAGGAAATTAATACTGAGCAGTAGGAAGAGACAGCTAAAGTTTCTGGGACATGCAATGAGAAAGGAGAGTTTGGAGAACCTGATACTATAGAGGATAAAAGTGACAGAGGAAAGCAGCGGATAACATTTGAAGGGCCTAAGCAGGATAACAGAACGGGGGTTGCGTGGTGTTGTAACAGAAAGCGTGCTAAGAGCCACCAGGGATAAGGAGAAAGTTGAAAGCCATGATCGCCTACGTCTTGAAAGGACTAGGCACATAGAAGAAGAAGAAGAAGAAGAAGAAGAAGAATCATTAAAGTGTTCTTTTATTTTTTTTAGTTGGGTGGTGGATTTTGTTTGCCGACAAATAGTAGTAAAGATAAAAGTAAAGAAAAGAAAATCCTGTAAAAAAAAATAATAATAATAATAATATAAAATCGTTAAACCAAGAAAAAAACAAAGGATAAAAAGAAAAAGAAAACGAAGAAAATCCAAAAGATAATAAAGAGATAACAATGTCCGTCGAAGAAGAAATTTGAAAAATCAAGAAGAAATGTGTGTTGCAAGAAAAAAGAAATGACTGCCTTAAGGATGGGAAACAAAGGAAGAATTAAGCGAGAAGAAGAGGAAGAAAAATAAACATGCTTTATGTCGTTAAAAAAGAGGATGTGAGTAGAAAAATGAGGATGTCGGCCGAAGTCGGAAAAGAAACGAAAGAAAAATAGGAACGAAGGAAAAAAGTAAAAGGTGGTAGTAAAAGAATAGAAAATAGCAATATTGGAAAAAGAAGTCAGAGAAAGAAGTCAGAAGAAGAAGAAGAAGAAGAAGAAGAAGAAGAAGAAAAGACGTCATTTGAAGAGGAAGTATGAAGTGGAAGAAAAGAAGAAAAAAGAAAAAGAAGTCAGTTGAAAAAAGTAAGAAAAAATAGTGCGAAATCCAGTTGAATCTTTGTATTCACTTACGCGCAAATAGCCTTGGGAAAGGTATTAATCCATCTTTTCGCTCCAGTTATGGGTTAAATAATAGGGCAGATTGGGTTCTATAACATTGGCGGGCAAGCAGTCTACCAGAGAAAGCAATTGCAACCTACTGCGGGATAATCTTCTGCCCAGTCAGTCGTGTCTCTTTTAAGACATGATCACACGAAGCGTGTATCATGTATGGCATTTAACTGACTGACTTTAAAAATATAACAACCGTTTCTGAACAAATATACGCCCAGTAACTACAATCTTAACCACTCTGACCATATAAATTCTTAACCTCTTCAAATCAAATTCCAATCAAAATGTATAAACAAGGATCTGCAATGTAATCTGTCCATGCCATCTCGACTTCAATCACTTTCTTACCGACATGTCGTGGCTTCCCTCTGTCGTTTTTACAAATATTTTCATGGCAACTGCTTTGATGGGCATTTTCACTACAGACCCGATCACGTGAGTTTAAGCGTGAAAATAGATTGGTATCTAGATCCCACACTTTTACAGTATAAATAGTTAAATGTAACCGCATTTTCTACCCGAAAAAAAATTTTCTCGTACTTCCCGCCTGTAGAATTCCATTCCGTTTTTATTCTTCCCTAACAACTACAATTTCCCCAAAATTAAATGCAATGTCAATTACCATCTTTTGTATTATAGAATCATGTTCATATATTATCCAATTTTCAATTCACCAGTCTTTTCTCTCACTGTAACCTCCTGCGAATTAGTGGCCTTTCCGTCTTGCTTCGGGTGAAATAATTACGATGCGCCTATGTCCTGGTGGGTGAATATCCAACTGCTCTCAAATTGAGGCAAAGCGGTTTATCTAGCAGGACTGAAGAACTGTGATACAGATTGTCTGCGAATGATATAATGACAATATACACGCTAAAGAGTCTGCCTCCTTCTACCGAACGCTCGTAGCTCAGTGTTAGAATTGCCGACTGACGCCAATTCGGTCGGGTTTCAATCCTGGGTAAAAAGCAATCGGCTGTCTAACAGTACTAATGAGCTGTAATACAGCGAAACAGATCTGTCTGCGGATGACTATATATATATATATATATATATATATATATATATAATTGGCTCTGTAACTAGAGTATAATATTTGCATCGAGCTCTCCAGCTTGATCAATTTTAATATTAATGAAATACATATTAATTAGGATCGGGTTTTTGGGATTTATCTATTTGATCGTCCTTTTGGATTTAATATATATTTTTTTTAATCATTTCACCCCGAGCAAGGCAGAAACGCCACTGATGTGCAGGGGGTTACATAAATGTAGAAAGATTAATTAGAAAAGAGTGAGGAGTACAATCTAGTTAGAAAGGAACAATAGAAAGCTGAGAAAGCAGGTGCAATGACAGATACATGGGCGGAGAGAACGTGAAGATTATACAGGGGAGGGGAGAGAGCTAGAGTCCTGTGGTTAGTAGGTGAGTATTAACTTTGCTTTTAAATTTCTGGAGGTCGTAGCCGTCAGGAAAGCAAGAATACGGGAGTGAGTTCCACAGGCGGGAAGTGCGAGAGAGGAAGCTGCAGGAGTAGAATTGTCGTCTGCGTTTGGCTAACCTGACCGTGAATGGGTGGGACCCAGTTGCCAGTCTGGTTGCACGGGTAATATATACACACACACATATATATATATATATATATATATATATATATGTGTGTGTGTGTGTGTGTGTGTGTGTGTGTGTGTGTGTGTGTGTGTTAATCACCATAATTTGCTAGTACCTGATATAACAACTTTCTTGTAAATCTTATGCCTCAAATCGATTTTAATAGTAGCCAACTACTCTAAGTGTCTCTTGAGCCTTGTATCAAGTGAATTCTATTATAAAATACAATGAAAAGAAAGTATAATTGTTGAGGGCTAAAAACAAAAATCTGAAGAAATAAAGTATTTAACAAAGTTAACAATAACATCATTGTAATCTGAACGAATTCGTTTCATTTGTACTCTGTTGACTCTATTAAGGACAAGTTGATTGAAGCATTGTTTCTGTATTTATTACCTGCGAGTTTTTGACATCCACTATACGTGAATGGTTACGTTCAGCTGCGGCAAGAGGGGATTAAATTCCACTCATTAAGAAATGCATTAGATTTACAAGACAAAACAAATATATACACAAATTTGACAAAGATTATTTCAGTCGTCAAATATGAAAGAATGTTTTTTTTTTATATATACTGATTAAAATTTTTATCCCCAGGATGTGATAAATTTTATCCTCAGGATGCGATGAATTTTATCCTCAGGAGATGATAACTCTGGGAAAAATTAAATAATTTTTTTTTACATATTTTTTTAAAATTCTACTGTAATTAAAGCCTTACATTATGCCTATACATTTTTTTAAATTTTTTTTCATTTAAATCTCTGAAATATATTCAGCAAAGTTATTTTATAAGTGTCGGTCAAAAAGTGAACCTTCTAATTTTAAAAGTATGAGTCAAAATTTCTAGAACTCCAGTGAAAATTTGGTGAGTTGATTTCACTTTTCCTAGCACCAGTTCTGCAAGAAAACCGAATGCATTGTTATTAGTAAAAAGATTAGCCCACTATGCCAAATACAGTTCGAGATACTAAAATCACGCAGATACAAAAATTTAAATACTTGGGAAGTGTTCTAACAGAAGACGGAAAGTGCGACTTTGAGACTCGAAGGCGAATTGGCATGGCGACGGAAGCATTCCAGAAGTTGAGTAAAATATTAAGAAACAGGACAATTTCGCTAGAAACAAAGAAAATGGTACTGGATTGCTATGTGATGTCAGTTCTTTCATATGGCAGTAAAAGCTGAACAATATCATCGAAGATGAAAGAAAAACTTGAAGCAACTGAAATGTGATTCTACAGAAGGATGCTGTGCATATCATGGATCGAGCATGTGAGCAATGATGAGGTTTTGGAAATGATGGAAACGAAAAAGCAATTAATACTGAGCATCAGGAAGAGACAGCTGAAGTTTCTGGGACATGCATTGAGGAAGGAGGCCTTGGAGAACTGAATACTATCAGGTCAGATAGAGGGAAAAAGAGACAAGGGAAAGCAGCGGATAACATATTTGAAGGACCTTATCAAGTGGATGATGGAAAAAGTGTTACATGGTGTAAGAGAAGGCGTGCTTAGAGCCACCAGTGGATAGGGAGACGTGGAAGGCTATAATCGCCTACGTCCTGAAAGAACAAGGCATATAGAAGAAGAAGCTCCAGTTCTCTTCCAAAATAGCTAGATGAAGGTATATCACAAATAGCTGTAAGAGATTACTTTGAAAAAGGTCTTTGTTGCAA
Source organism: Ascarosepion bandense (assembly GCA_037127315.1). Lineage (NCBI taxonomy): Eukaryota > Metazoa > Mollusca > Cephalopoda > Sepiida > Sepiidae > Ascarosepion > Ascarosepion bandense. Next base: position 1,304,620 of record JBBBDQ010029610.1, read on the forward strand.
GTGTTCTCTGATGATTAGTGAAAATCTGCAATTCTTGATAAAACGAAAGTCAAGAGAATTAAGGATCAGATCAACCTCACATACAAGCAGACTGATATCATCAGACCATAAAGGCCCCAACTAGAATACACACATACACGCACACACACACACATACAGAAGCTAGAATACACACACATACACGCGCACACACACACACACACGCACAGACACACGCACATACACACACAACACACACACGCGCACACACACACACACACACACACACACACACACACACACACACACACACACACACATACAGGAGCAGCAGACAGCCAAGAACAGTCATTCTTTGAGAGCCCGTGAAGATACCCGGACTAAAAAAGCTTCGCTGCCCTTCGAAGATGAGATTTTGATCTCAAAATATTAGTGTTTAATAAATAGGTAATACCCAAACACTTCTTTACCTTCCTTTATTTTACTTAACGCATTGTGACAGCCTTCAAGACATAACCCATGTAAATTCAATAGTAATTCTTACGATAAAGAAAAAAAAAGAACTTTGTGATAGCTACAGCTTTAACAGGCCAATTGCCACTGGCCAGAAGATTAGTTCAAATTAGGTTGGGCATTGGATTTCCCCACTTGTTTTGCCAATAAACGCTTAGGTCTCAATGTTTAAGGGCTATAAAAGAAATATCTCTATTTCTCTTTCTTTCTTAATACTTTTTTATGTTCAAAGAATCCTGAAATTTTATTTACTAATTATATTTTTTTAAATATCGTCCAGTTTATCCTTCTGCCCGGCATGTTTTTTAGTTTATCCCTTGTTTAAGACTGGGTTTCCGGTTCATTTTAAAGACTATACTGCTAACATCTCTGACCTAACTCTGAAATTTTACTTACTAATTTTTCCTTGAATGAAGCAATTAGATTCACTCTTTTAAAACAGGAAAAGGTTTATCCCTTGTTTCTTGATTCGGATTGAACTTCCGGTTCCTTCTAAAAGTTACATTAACTCTATGCATCTAATATTTCCGTATGAATTCTCAAATTTTATTTATTAATTATATTTATCTAATCAATAAGAACAGATATTTTAGCCTATCGTCCGGCTCACATTTTATCCCAGTTTTTATTTTTTTTTTTTTTTTTTGAGGGGGGTCAATAAAGGTTTATCCGCTGTTTATTGCTTAGGATTTTGCTTGCAATTACATCTAAATTATATTCATTCACTGTCACACCCAGTAGCCTATTGCAGCTTAGTGATATTATCACCATGCTTGCAGTGAATGGATTAAAGAAAATATGCATGTCTGTTTAATTCGAAATAGTCAGTTCAAGTCTAACGTCATCTACTTTCCTTTGACTTTAGTATTAAAAAAAAACAGATGAAAATCTTTTCTGTAAAAAAATAAGCTCCAATACCAGCCAATTGTCTATACCTTAGGCAAGTTTCCCAACAATGTTCTTTTTTTTATTCTTTGATTCTTTTATGATTCGTATTGTACGACATTTTGTCTTTTCTTTTTTTTAGACAAATTATTTTGTTTTATCGCATTGTTAAAATGGCTAGCTCAAAAATTATTTTTAAAAATAAAAAACCCGCTAGCAACGGACAAGATTTTATGTTGACTGCAAATAGATGATTGAACGTAGAATGAAAAGAATCAGGACATATATATATATATATATATATATATATATATATATATATATATATATCCTGAATATTATCAAATATATATGCACATATATGCATAACGAGGTAAATAAATAAATAAATAAATATATATATATATATATTTGTGTGCGTGTGTGTTTGTATACGCGTATATACACATCAATATATATATATTAATCAGGTGTGAACAAAAGAGTGATGAGTGCTGGATAACAGGTAAAATATATATTAATAAATATAAATATTATCCTAACGACGCTGAATTTCATATTTTTCAGCATGATATGATAAACACCGAAAGATTTCTAAAATGCATGATATTCAGATTCGTGTGTGAAATGTAGGATAACATGTATGCTTAATAACACACACACACACACACACACATATATATATGATGGATTCTCCCGTCGTGTTCAACGTATGAGGGTCCAACCTTTTTCCAGCAAGACAACCACACAGAGATTTGTTTATAGTGGTGAAGGCATTGTGTAGTACCATCCACACTTCTTGGAACTGCTGATAACAAACAATTGGTGCAGATGACTGCCACAAATCGCACGAACAGCAGACCTCAATTATTTAACCCATAATTGGAGGGAACGAACGGATTAATACCTTTCCCAAGGGTACCAGTGCGCAAGTGAATGCAGCGTGCTCGACTGAAATTGGAACTCGGCTCACCGAATCCCCCTCCAAGCCGACATCCACCGCACATCCGTGAGTGCTAACAGCACCTGGTATTCTCAAGTGGTCACCCACCTAAGTACTGACCAGGCTCAACTTCGGTGATCGAGCGGGAACCGGTGTATCCAACGTGACATGACCGTTATATATATATATATATATATATATATATATATATATATATATATATATATATATATATATATATATATATATATATATATATATCCTATTGGGCGTGTATAATGATATGCGCTAAAAAGTCTGCCTACTTCCACCAAACGCCCATAGCCCAGGGTTAGAGTCACCAATTGAACCATTTCGGTCGGGTTTCAATGCTGGGTAAAAAGCAATCGGAGTCTAACCGTACCGATGAGCTTTGATACGGCGAAACAGATCTGTCGGCGAATATATATATATATATATATATATATATAAAGAGAGAGTGAATCATAGAGATGCTCAACACATTATTCTGAATATTATTTCTCATAATTTGCTCCGGATAATATCCATTAATATCTCTATTTTTATCTAATTAATAATTTATATGAATTAGAAAAATTATTTGGATTATCATCTCCGTCTTCACGGATTGCCATTCTCCTCTCTCTCTCTCTCTCTCTCTCTCTCTCTCTCTCTCTCTCTCTCTGTATATATATATGCATCTATATATATATATATATTTATCCCGAATCTTTTCAAATATATATATATATATATAGAGAGAGAGAGAGAGAGAGAGAGAAAGAAAGAAAGAAAGAAAGAGATGCTCAACACATTATTCTCAATATTATTTCTCAATATATGCTCTGGATAATATCCAGAAAATAAATTGATAATTTAATTTTAAAACATCTCCGAAATAATAAACATCCATGCTTATGCCAGTCGACTAACTCAATTCACTAAAAACAAAAAAGGCTAAAACTAATCATATGGTGATGCCTTTTCTTTGGCTCCTGAATAGACAACTCTGCAAAAATCATAAAACCTAAATCAGTGTTTCCCAACCTTTCTTGGCAACGCCCTACCTAATCACTACTAGAATCCTGATGTCCCCACTCTTATATGTTGATATATAATTCTTATGTAAAAAGTGAACTCCGTTTTAGATGATGCTTAAAACGCCAATGCTTTGATTTAAGCTTTATTTTAAACTTAAAGTTTAAAGTTTATTTAAAGTTCAAACTGCCTTAAAGCCTTAAAATGGCTTAAACAAACTTAGAATCAACATCGCATTCATGAAAAACAAAAAATAAATAAAAGACAATTAAAGAAATTACCAAAAAGTAAAATATTAGGGATTGTTTCATATTATTTTTACGTTTATATGAAACAATCAAATAAAGATTCAAGGCATGTAATAAAGAATTGAAATATTTAAATTTATAAACAAAATCTAATTTCAAAGGAAGTTTTTTTCTGTAATACTTTGATCAGTACTTTTAAATTAAATTGTACATTGTACAGTAAAGTAAAGATATCAAATGCAAAATATCATTCATTTTATTTCAGAAAATTTTTTTAATGCCATGAACACAGAATATACGAAGAATTTGGAAGCTTTGCAAAATGAAGTTCTAAAATTATTGTAAAATGGAAGTTATTCACCAGGTGGCAGTGTAATCGATGGTAATTTAAAATTCCAAGACAAATGAGGAATGAAATGTATGTAACATTGCTACATTTTTGTTTATTGGAATGTTAGAGATAATAGATCGTAAGAACAAAGACTTTTATTAGCAAAACAACTAACAACTAATTGGCCCTTAAAAAATCAAATTGCCCCCCCCTGGGGGGCCGTACGCCTCACGTTGGGAATCACCGACCTAAACGGAATGGTCCATTAATTATGAAGTATTAACTGGAGACTTTATACACTTCTATCTTTCTTTGTTTCTTTCACTGAAACCAATATCGTCTCTGATAGTTATTTTGTCTTAGAAGCTTTTAAAACTGAATGGTCATCAATTTTTTCCGTTTTTATTGAATTTTTTAGTTCATACTTATTATGCTATGCTGATTCCGGATATAATATCTATTCCGCCTCATCACGTCTAGAATTTTCCCTAAGGATGGCCATTTTTCTTTTTTTTTTTTCTTTTTTTTTTTTTTTTGTTATTTGTCAAAATATATCCATATTGGCCGGATTTCGAACTTGATAACCAAGAAGAAAAATAAACTGGAATAATCCCAAAGTCTATAGTATCTACTGCTCTCGTGATAAAAAAATACTTCTATGTGTTATGGAGGAAAATGTAGTTGATTTTGGGTAAAATATGCAAAAACACACTAAAGACGCACTGTTTCCGTATATCACGTTCTCTATAAAGCCCATCAAAACTTCGTTGAGCCTAGTCTGTACTTACATGGGTGACCGCATGGGAATACCAGATACTGTAAGCGTTATTGACAGATGTGCGTTGTGGTGCAGTGGATATCGGCTCGGAAAGAGAAATCGGTGAGCCGAGTTGGAATTCCAGTTGAATACCCTGCATTCACTTAAGCACTGGTACCCTTGGGATGGTATTAATCCGTCTCTTCCCTCCAGTTATTGGTTAAATAACAGGGTAGCACTTAGGGAACATGCCCTTAAAAACAAATCCCAATGAATCTTGATACTCGAAAAAAAGAAAAAGTATTACTAGGCACAAAACTTATATAAAAAACAACAATAAATTGTTGAAAGAAAAAGGTTTTACTAACTATAAATAGATGACATTTAGTTGGCAATAAATGATCCGCCGAGGTTGATATGCCATAATATCAAAACAACCAACGAAAAACATCAAAACTTTATTTAATAAAATGTAACAAACTGTTCTTAATAGAAACTTGTGCATATTTAATTAAGCTGAAAAAAATTGCTAGAAACTCGTCTTTCTTGAATGCCAGGACTGCTGATGTGCAGTGCCTCTTTTTATACCCCAGCAGTAGTCTGCCATCATTCTGATGTTCCAACGATCTTCTTAAATTTCGTCCATTAATTTGACGTTCCAGTGGAATCGCTAACCATGTTCATCCTCATATTTTTCGGGAATATTTCCATGTGGCTATGAAGGAAATTTATTTTGATGCTCAAGTTAGCTTCAATGATACAAAGTATTCCTAAATATTTGCAACAAGATTTTTTTTTTTTTAATCATATCACCCTGAGCAAGGCGGTAACGCCACTGAAGCGTAGGGGGCTACGTAGGAATGAAAAGATTGGAAAAGAGAAAGCCGGAAACCACATCCTGAACACGGAACAAGGGATGAGCCTCTTCACCTGTTCAATAGACGTGGGTGGAGTGTGAACCGGGCGATAGTTTAGTCTATCCACTCCAACTGAGAGAAAAAAAAGAAAACAGTGAAAATATTGGAAAAGAGGAAGCCGGAAACCACATCCTAAACAAGGAACAAGGGGTGAGCCACTTCACCTGTTCAATAGACGTGGGTGGAGTGTGAACCGGGCGATAGTTTAGTCTATCTACTCCAATTAAATCCTTGTAGTTATCGGACTTGTAATAATCCAAAACGTTTTTCAAAACCGCTACAAATTAATTTCATACATTTGATTCATTTAAAGTGATATTACTTACAAATTGACCGAAAATGAATTTTCATGTGGTTCTACAGAAGGATGCTGGGATTATCATCGATTCAGCCTGTGAGCAATGATGAGGTTTTAGAAAGGATAGAAACTAAAAGGAAATTAATACTGAGCTTTAGGAAAAGACAGATTGACCATATGGTGAGGAAGGATGGTTTGGAGAATTTGATACTCACAGATCAGTTAGAGGGAAAGAGAAATAGTGGAAAGCAGCAGATAAGATATTTGAAAATCCTGAGCAGGTGGATAGCAGAGCGCGGTTCAGTTGTGGTAGCAGGAGAAAGCTTGCTAAGAGCTACTATGGATTGGAAGACGTGGAGACCATTATCGCCCAAGTTATTAAGGGACATGGCACATAGAAGACGAAGAGGAATGTCTGGACTGTTGAAAACTACTGATTTAATCTTTTTAATACTCAAGCCTGAAAAGACTTCACTGATATACTCGAAACAACGACCTTTCTTATCAAGAGCTTTTACAAACTGTTTCATCATCCCAAATTTATGTGGAGAGGTGGAAAAATTATTTTTTTCTGGGTATCTCTCCAACTGTCAAAGTTTCCCGAATAGGCCCCTTAGTTATTTGCTAATGTTTATACTTGGCATGACTGTCCTATAAACATAGAAAACAGGGATACTTCGTATAGCCTGTGTGCTGGCCGAGTAAAAAGTTAGCCATCTTCAAATTCACACAAATAGACTAGTTATGGCCCGTGATGTGCGTTGAGGAGCTGTGGTCATCGACTCGGAACGACAAATAGGGGAGCCGATTTCGAAATCCACTTTCGCACAAATACCCTTGGGAAAGGTATTAATCCGTCTTTTCCCTCCAGTTATAGGTTAAATAGTAGGATAAATTGGACTCTATAGCTTTGGCAGATAACCGGTCTACCGCAGAAAGCAATGGCAACCTACTGCGGGATAATCTTCTGCACAGTTAGTCATGTCTCTTTCGAGACATGATCGCCCAAATCGTGTATTACGTATGGCATTTAACTGACTGACTGATTGCCCGAGAAATCCAGTTTCTCAATTATCAGTTTCCTCGGCTTGTACTTTTCCTTGAGGGTTGTGGAGTGTCCAATAGGTATTGATGAATAACAGTTTGTGTTGTAAAAAAGGGCGCATTTTAAGCTTAGCATGGAACTGTCAATGAAAATTTGCCATGAAGTAGGATTATATTTTTCTACTCCAAGCCTGACAAGAAATTATTTCACGTCATTGCAATACACAAGACCTTCACTTTGCCAGAACCACATATAAATGAAGAAAGAGCTTCTATAAATGGATGGCAAAACATAATTCAGGAGATTTTAAAAATGTAACATTTGCTAAAAGCTACAAACCGTTAGAATAATTTTTCAACCGTGATTGACAACGTATTGATTGGTCATGGGACACAGAATAGCGACAATGTATATATAGAAGGCAGAATAAGATTTACAGCCAATAGCAAAAACTAAGAATTTAGTAAGAGCTACATTGGACAGGATACCGCTGGGAGTTTTTATGTTTATTTTATCATATCACCCCGAGCAAGGCGGTAACGCCACTGATGTGCAGGGGACTACATAAGAGAAAAGATTAGAGGAGATTGAAGAGAAGGGCGAACCAGTTAGAAATGAGCAAGAGAAGGTTGGGAATGCAGGTGTGATGACAGTTGCAAAGGTGGAGAGATATACAGGGCGGTGCGGAAACAATTTGGGTCAAGTCGTTAAGAGATGAGTAATGACCTTGCATTTAAGTTCCTGGAGGTTGTAGCCTACAGGAAAGCAAGAATAAGGAAGCGAGTTCCACAGGTGGGAAGTGCGATAAATGAATTTGCTGGAGTAGAATTGTCGTCTGCATTTAGTTGATCTAACTGTGAATGGGTGAGATCCAGATGCCAGTCGAGTTGAACGAGTAAACAGGCGTTGCGGAGGTACCAGTGACTTAAGTTCTTTCGAGCAGATGCCAGTTAACATCCTTTAGAGACATGAAAGTTACAAGAACGATCTGGTATTACTAAATAGCAGGACAAGGTTTAGAAGAGCTAGCAAAAGTGGCAAATTTTATTCTTCTTCTTCTATAATCCTTGTCTTTTCAAGACGTAGGTGATCATGGCCTTCTACGTCTCCCTATCCCTAGTTGCTCTTAGAATGCTTTCTCCTGAAACACCACGTAACGCCCGTTTTGTCATCCACCTTGCTCAGGCCCTTCAAATAAATTATCCTGCTTTCCTCTATCTCTTTTTTCCCTCTATCTGGCCTGTTAGTTTCAAGTTCTCCAAGCTCACCTTCCTCATTGCAAGACTGAGAAACTTTAATTGTCTCTTCCTGATGCTCAATATTAATTTCTTTTTCGTTTCAAACCTTCCCAAAGCTTCATCATTGCTCACATGCTCTCTCCTTGATATCCGCAGCATCCTTCTGTAGAACCACATTTCAGTTGCTTCAAGTTTTTCCTTCATATTTGATAATATTGTCCAGCATTCGCTGCCATATTTAATAACTGATATACCATAGCAACCCAGTACTCTTTTCTTTGTTTCTAGTGAAAGTTTCGTGACTCTTAATACTTTACGCAGCTTCTGGAACGTGTCCTTCGCCATGTCAATTCGCCTTCGGATCTCTGTATCGCACTTTCCGTCTTCAGTTAGAACACTTCCCAAGTATTTAAATTTTTGTACCTGCTTGATTTTAGTATCCCCACCTGTATTTAGCATTTTGGGGTGCTCATTTTGCTGATGACCATGAGCAGCTACAAACAACAGAAAATTGGGGAGAGCCGTAATTGCCAACATCATGTAGAAGTTTTGCACAGAGAATAACAATAGCATCCATGTATCAATGGATGGTACAACTGGCTTGAGGAAAGATAACAAAAAGTGTAAATGAAAAATATTAACAGCTACATATGAAAGAAAAAGAAATATTGTGGAGTCGTGATTGCAAACAACTTGAAGCGACACCGCACATAGAGGAACATGCTTTTATAAACAGAGGACAAAGCAGCAAGTATGTTAGATAGCAAAAAGCCAAAAGTAAAATCTAACAGTACAGGAAATTGTACAGAGCTGTGATAGCCAGCAGCTTGAAAGGGCATCCCACATCGCAGAAGAAAGAAGCTTGAAAAAATTATTAACAGCTTCAAACGACAGGAAAATATTGAGAGCCCTGATTACAAATGTCCTGAAGGGTTGCAGCACAAAGAAGAACGAGCCTGTATAAATAGATATAGGAAAGATAGCAAAAAGGCAATATTCACTAAGAATTAAAAAGGGACTGGACATTGTGGAGATACCCGACTGGCAGCATCTTGAAATGGCACCGCAGAGAGACGAACAAGAAATTCTTGTGTAAATGTAGACCAGAACAGGATTTAAGAGCGACAACAAAAAGTTTGTAAGATCTAGAAAAAACAAGAAAAATTTTAAAAAAATAAAAACATAAATACCAGAATATAGAATTAGAATAATGAGATCGTATAAATGGATGATAGAACAGGGTTAGAGAAAAATAGAAAAACGACAAAATATATCTCTCTAATCTAAAGTTATTTATGAATGGAAATTTGTTTGGGTGTGTGTGTGTGTCCCTTACCTATAGACTCCAAAACGGCTGAATCGATTTTCTTGAACATTTACACAGTCGTACTATAATCGTCTGCGAGTGTTCTTAGCTAGGTTTTCTGTCGAGGTACCTCAGATAAATATCGAAAATCGATAATCGAAAAAACCGGGTTATAGAAGAAGTGGTCCGATTTTAATCAGATTTGATACACTCATAGACAAAGACATAAGAAACGATATTCAGCAGTTTCAAGGTTGCAGTTCTTGCAATAGTGCACAAAATCGATAAGATATATTTAAAGGTAAGATGTTTGTGTGTGTGTCTGTTTATCTGTCTGTATGTCTGCATTTTTTCAGTCCTTTTATTTTAGTTTTTGCTTCGGTTTTGGCTCTAAATAGGTCTAATTGTAGTTCTTAGTCTCAGCCATGATACCATTTACTCACAGGACTTATTTAGCTTTCAAAATTCACTTTACGACGAAAAAACTTATTTGATATCGATACCAGGAAATCAAAATTTGACTTACATCCATTCATTTTTCTTTCAGTCTACGGTTTCGCTTTAACTGGAAACAACTATTGCTTTTTAGTCTTTCGTGCCAACGTCCAAAGAGTCTGAGCTCCAGGACCGTGGATTAGTTTCAAAGCTTTCATTACACCTGATGAACGCCGGGCTATACTGCTAGTGAAAATATAAAAATAAACTTTTATAGAAATATATACATAAAATAGACTTCAATAGTAAAATATACATTTTTGAAGGATAAATATTACCAACAATACATTTTTAAGGAAAAATTATTACCATGACACGTTTTTGAAGGAAAAACATTATTGCCGTAATACATTTATAAAGAGAAAAAAATATTGCCAGCTATCCATTTTTAATTAAGAAACTAGAAGACATCTTCAGGTTTAAAAACAAAAACAAAATATTTTCATCAAAATCTGACTAAATCAATCTTCTCACTATAACCGAAAATGTAAAGATACCTTAAAACCGTACGTTTTTGGCATTAAATAACCCACAGAGGTTGATATGCCATTAAGCAAAAGTTAAACTCAAACTATAAAGGACAGAAAATTGTACAGACACGTGATTGCAGGAACTTGAAAAGATAATGTATGTAAAAGTTATGTACGTTTCTATAAATGAATAACAGAACAAGATTTAAAAGAGAGCAAAAATGCAAAACTTAGTAAAGTGTTACAAAGGACAAGAAATTGTGGCGATTCCTAATTGCCAGTACCTTGAATTAGTACTTGCTTATAGAAGAATAAGGCGATTGTGTAAACATATATCAAAAAAGAATTATCAGAGTGACAGCTATAATGAAAAATTCTAGAGTCGTGATTGCCAACATCGTCAAGAAACACAGGACATACGCCCTTGTGCAAATTAATTAAAACAACTGCTTCGTTTCACCATGCGGTCAATTTTAGACCCACTGGTGTGACAGGGTGTAATTGATTTCGATTTTTTTCTCTGATGAATTCATTTGTATCGATGCGCATTAATATGAATCTATTATCGGGAGGTATAATGAAATTTGTTTACCCTTGAAAAATATTGCGTCAACCTTGGATACATCAGATTTTTTATCTCGCCCAGACATTGCAGAGCGACGTGATGGCCATCATGTTGAATGAGTATTGCTAAAAACCTGACCCACTCGCAAGTTGGAACACGATAGCACGTTTAGTCCTCCGACATTACAATACATACTTACTCATCCAACGGAGATTCTGTAATGTGATTGATCCCGATTGGCAGCTTGGATACTGTCACTTTCTCACCAGCGCAATGTGGCTCCCTTGAATCTCTTCTACAAATACTTTCTTGGCTTCTGCTCACATGAACTTAGCTCACTGGTACCCACTATACATGAATTTACTCGAAACACAATTTCAGCTACTAGGTCCCACCCTTTTACTGTGAAACCAATAAATTTTAAACGCAAATTCTACTCCGGCAACTTCTTTTCTCGCACTTCCCGCCTGTGGAACTCCCTTCCGTTTACTTGCTTTCCTGACAGCTACAATCTTCAAGAATTGAAATGTAAAGTCAATAGTCATCTCCTATCTCACTAACTTGCATTATCTCTCTCTCTCTCTCTGTCTCATGCTTCTTTCTTCGTCCACTCCACTCTCATCAGTATTCTCATCCTTCTGCTACCCTCTCCTTGACACCCCCAATAACCTGTCACTTTTTCTCATAACTTCCCTCCTATGTAACCCCCTGCTCAACAGTGGCAGTAAAATGTCCTACTTGGGGCGACACGATTATAATTTTTTTTGAAACTACATTTGTTCACACCAGCTGGTCCAAATTGGTTCGCATTACGAGAAAAAGTGAAACAAATTGAGAATGTTTTCTCAACCAAATAAATTAAACTTTATCACGTTTCCTCAAGTAATTATTTTCTATCTTATTTCTAAAATGGATGCATTGCTGTATAATATTTAGAAATAGAAAATTTGCCAACAATGAGCAATATATCGCTCATATGATTTACCCATACAAACACACACACACACGCAAACACAGACATACACACACACTTACAAATACACACACAGATACGTACTCACGCACATATGTGTACACACATATAATTCAGTTTTTTTTTTTTATTTTTTGTTACTTCGGTTCGAAATGGATACATCACTGTATAACATTTAGAAACAGAAAATTTGTCAACCAATGAGTAATATGTATCGCCCATTTGTTTACCCTTACAAGGACAGACACACACACAATACATACACACACAAATACTCACAGATAGGTACTCACGCACATGTACTGTTATATATATATATATATATATATATATATATATATATATATATCTTTTTGTTGTTGTTTTTGGGGGATTTTTTTTGTCTTTTTTGTCTTGGTTCTGTTATGGTACACTACTACGAGGAAAGAACTCTTTCTCTTGCTATTTACGTGCGTGACTTCTAAAAAGCAGTGAAGAGGAGTTGAGAGCAGTTACGTGCAGTCAAGTAGAGCAGTTAATGACACCTACTCGCCAGACAGCGTAATAATACCCTCGGGCTTACTTATTTCTATATTACTGTTTATTAAAACTTCTTTAAATATCTTGTATCTTGTTTTTTTTTGTTGTTTTTTTAATCATTTCACCCCGAGCAAGGCGGAAACGCCACTGATGTGCAGGGGGCTACATAAATGTAAAAAGATTAATTAGAAAAGAGTGAGGAGTACAAACTAGTTAGAAAAGAACAATAGAAAGCTCAGAAAGCAGGTGCCATGACAGATACATATGTGGAGAGAAAGGGAAGGTTATACAGGGGTGGGGAGAGAGCTAGAGTCCAGTGGTTAGTAGATGAGTATTGACTTTGCATTTAAATTTCTGGAGGTTGTAGCCGTCAGGAAAGCAAGAATAAGGGAGCGAGTTCCACAGGCGGGAAGTGCGAGAGAAGAAGCTGAAGGAGTAGAATTGTCGTCTGCATTTGGCTAACCTGACTGTGAATGGGTGGGACCCAGTTGCCAGCCTGTTTGTACGAGTAAACACCTGTTGAGGAGGTATCAGTGACTTAAGTTCGTTTGAGCAGAAGCCATGAATGTATTTATAGAACAGACAAAGGAAGGCCACATTTCGACGATGGGGAAGTGGCTGCAGTCGAGCCGCCAGATCAGTACCTATCACATTACAGACTCTCCTTTGGAGCCTGTCAAGAACACTGAGGAGAACGGCAGGGGCACCTGACCATAAATGGCAGCAGTACTCCATGCACGGACGGATGGTTGACTTGTATATATGCAGGGATTACTAATACACTGTTTTGAACCTACCTTCTTGTTCCGCGTCTTTCTTTCTGGCACACCCCGGTCACTACAACTTTGAGGCGAAGTTTCGCCACATCTTCACAACAAATTAGCCTCAACAAGTTATTTTAATCTTTTCACCCCATGCATGGACACAATATTGCCAAGACGCAGGATTCGCAGCTCGTGAAATTGAACAAAATGACTTTACTGTGAAGAAATGCAGAATGGATAATAAAGGAATAGTTTTAAACAAGACAGTAAATGGCAAATGACGTTTCATTTAAATTCTTAAATACTGTAGTTTTCAGGGAAGAAATAAAATGGAAAGGATTTGCACAAATGAGAAGGGTGAGAAAAAATTTTTTGGAATAGTACTGCGGTTAACTTCTAGCTACTTCCGTGGTTCAGGGACTAATTTGATTCTGAAGGGTGGCAATTCTAAAATGTGTTATTAAGAGTATTTTTCTCATAAGTCTCAGTTAAAGTGGGTGTACGAGTTTATATATACGGTGCGTAAACAGAATGTCTACATAAAATATATGTGAATCTATGTATACTGTAATTAACAATGTACAGTATAATACAAACTCACATACACTAACACATATATATTAGTAACAGGATATTGATATAAATTAAATGATAATGATATTTCGTAAATTATAGTCTCAAGTTCTTAAACTAAATTAAGTTAATAGCATTTTAGACATTCTCCACATGAATAGTTCTCTTTTTTGAATAATGAGAATTATACATCACAGTAGGGGGCATCATGATTATAGAGATGCTTAAATGTACCATGGACAATAAAGGCTTTGGAATTACTGATTTAGACACAGTCGCGAATTGGATCTTACCTATGCTTTCTACTATTATAGCCTATATCGAAACTCAAGAAAGTTTGGGCTCCACTGATTTACGCTGTGTCATGAATTCGATTCTACCCATGTTTTCTACTATTTTAGCTTATATCGAAACTCAAGAAAGGTTAGGAACCACTGATTTAGACTGTATCACGAATTTGATCCTCCGTAGGTGTCCCACTAGTATGGACTAGAGCGAGACTAAAAAATGGTTCGCACCACTGGTTCAGATTTTGTCATGAATTCGATCCTCCCTATATGTTTTAATATTATGGCTTTGAGTCTAGCCTATAATAGTATTAAAACTAATTTAATGAAAATAAACTTGTATTTAACAACTAAATTCTATTGAAAATTATGCACGCAAATAAACTTGCTCATAAAACATTTTAAAATATGTAAGTAATTAATAAGTTTTTAAAAAGTGCAGATTTATTCAATAAACTCCTTGTGGTTGATACTGCACTGCGATATTTTTTTATAATTGTTTTTTTTTTTTGTATTTGGCTTCATCGATGAGTTAATGGGCTTTTAGGCGTCTTTTATTTGCATTGGAATTTATTTTTTGAATAAGAGTTATGTTACGGCGAGGGAGGGGTTCTGTTTTTTAATGATGCTCGGGCGTAGACTTTGTTCATCAGTAAAAGCGAGAGACCTAATTGCCAGTCTAATATTATGCTTAAGTTCATGTAGTCGCAGCACCAGGAAAATGCTTATCTGAACATTTGTGATAAAAAGAATTGTAGAAATGACAGAGAGAAGTCACAGGAGTAATTTTTTAACTGTAACTTTTAATGTGCAAGCAAGAAATTTCTTTCTTTGCATCTTATAGTCGCCATTTTCAAGAATTTTAGAAGTGTAATTTTAAATGGCGTCTAAGAAATACTCTGGCCATAATAGTAGTTAATTATGTTAAATATTGTGTATTTGCACTTTATGATAAGTCCTCCTGTTTATTGCACATTGGGTGTTTATTATGGTTAAAGGGGTGCATATATTTGTGATTTCGACAAATATGTTGTACTAGCAGTATAGCCCGGCGTTGCTCGGGTGTAATGAAAGCTTTAAAACTAATCCATAGTCCTGGAGCTCAGATACTTTGGACGTTGGCACGAAAGAATAAAAAGCAATAGTTATTTCCAGTTAAAGCGAAACCGTAGACTGAAAAAAAAATGAATGGATGTAAGTCAAATTTTGATTTCCTGGTATCGATATCAAACTTTCTGCACAATTGTAAGAACTGCAACCTTGAAAATTCTGAATATCGTTTCTTATGTCTTTGTCTATGGTTGTATCACATTTAATTATAATCGAACCACTCTTTCTATAACCCGATTTTTTCGATTATCAATTTTCGATATTTATCGGGAGTACTTCGACACAAAACCTAGCTAATAACAC
Organism: Ascarosepion bandense; assembly: GCA_037127315.1. NCBI lineage: Eukaryota > Metazoa > Mollusca > Cephalopoda > Sepiida > Sepiidae > Ascarosepion > Ascarosepion bandense. The sequence goes on from JBBBDQ010029610.1 coordinate 1,320,177, forward strand.
TCGCAGACGCTTATAGTACAATTGTGTAAACTTTCAAGAAAATTGGTTCGGCCGTTTCGGAGTCTATAGGTAACGGATACACACACAGACACACACAGAGACAAAGTTATATTTATAAATAATTTTAGATTTAGATAGATTAGATACAGAGTTTCCTAAGTGCTCGTACTGGTGTAAATAGTACCATTTCCAACCACCGTCAACAGTAATCAAGTTAATGAAACCCTCTTCAGAGAAGCCAAAATAGATTATGTAACGATACTGTAAAAAAAAAAAAGGGTTTTCAACAATACTTGCATACAGAGCAAGCAGTACTAAAATGTTAACAGGAAAAGAAATAGCATATGATTGAGCTCAATCAAAACGTAAAAATAAATATAGGAAAAATATTCATTAAACATTACACAAACTATTCTCCTCGCATCAAGCACTCCCGACATGATAACGCATCACTCAATAAGTCCAAAGCTTGACATATAAATAGCGACACTAATAAAAAATCCATATGGTTTTTATGAAGCACTAACCTTCAAATAGCACGCGAAAAATAATTGGCCTAAACAGATTATTAGTTTACAAATGACATATTTGCCTATATTTCTGGGATGAGGTAGTATTTACATAATTCGGACTATTTTCTACATCTTTGTTGCCATTTGTACAATGTTTCAGCCGTTGTACGCTCTAATCTTCTTCAGGTGCTAAGAATTTTGAACCGAACCCTTTATTACAATCACTGAGATATATCATTCTCATTCCTTGTGTAGTAATGCCTCGATTGAAATTCATGAGTTATATCCCTGTAACCCTGCAAGTTACTTGTTCACCACTGCTGTAACCTAGTATTGAACTCAAAAGTCTTTGGGTCAAGTAACAGAAACTAACCAACACATATATCCACTGGGCCATGTGTCCTTAATTACAAATTACATATGTTTAAGTGAACCTATGGTTGTACATTTTCAAAACAATAAAAAAAGCTTGATAAAGCATTCGTTTCTGAAGGAAAAACTACTGTTCACACAAAGCAAAGGCTTGATAAGAGCTACTCGGACTCTGCTCCGTCGGAAACGACTGTTAAGAGGTGATATGCTGATTTTAAAGACAGTCGTCTAGACACAAATGATGCTGAACACTAAGGTCGCTCATAATCGGCAGTTGTCCTGAAAAACACCACAAAATTCCAAAAAATTCATTTTGACCGATCATAAATGGAAGATGTTTGAGCTAGCAGAGGAATTGAACATATCAGAAAGCAGTGTACTCGTCATTTTGCATGAATATTTGTCAATGCGGAAGCAGTGTTCAAAGTGGGTGCCGCAACACCGCGTCAACGATTCAGCGCGTTGATTGTACTTGTTTCAACGAAACAAGAAGGAGGTTTTGCGTATATATATGACAATGGATAAAACATCGCTCCACCACTTCACTCAGGAGTCAAATTAGCAGTCAGCTGAGTGTACAGCAGCAGGTGAAATCCGTTCAGAGCGACCAAAGATACAAACAACATTTGCTCAAGCCTATGAGAGATGTATCTCGCTGCTTTTCCCTGTCTCTCTTTCACTTTTATCTGTCCTGTGAACATTAGATTCTCTTGGCCGTATTTCCTTATTGTCAATTAAGTGCCATACGTGATACACGCTTTGGGCAATCATGTCTCGAAAGAGACATAACTGACTGGGAAGAAGATTATCCCGCAATAGGTTGTTAATGCTTTCTGCAGTAGACTGGTTGGCAGCCAAGGCTATAGAACCAAATCTGTCCTATTATTTAACCCATAACTTGAAGAGACGGATTAATCACTTTCCCAAGGGTATTTGTGCGTAAGTGAATGTACGGAATTCAACTTGATTTGTAGTTCCGAGTCGATATTCACTGCACCACAACGCACATCCCTTTCCTCATTATGTGACCCCAAAAACCTCAGCTGTCTCTTCTTGATGTTAGTTATGTGTTTTCTTTTCGTTTGCATCCTCTCCAACACCTCATCTTTGCTCCCGTGCTCAGTCAATGTTATCCTCAGCATCTTTCTGTAGAATCACATTTCTGCTGCTTCAAGTCTCGCCTTCATTTTTTTTTTTTAGATCATCCAACATCTACTGCCAAACAGAAGGACAGATATCACATAGCTATCCAGCACTCTTGACTTTGTTTTCAATGAGATTTTCCTGTCTCTCAGTACTCTGGGTAGCTTTTGAAATGCATCCTTGTCAATGTCAGTGCGTCCTCGGATATCAATGGTACACTACCCATCCTCTATCAGAACACTTCCTAGATTTTCTAATTTATTTACTTGTTATATTTTAGTTTCTCTGGCCTGGAGTTGTCATTTTAGTGTCTTGTTTTTGGTGATGATCATACATTCAGTTTTCTTGTAGTTTATGTTTAGTCCTTTCATCTCGCTTTCCCGAGCTACCTTCTGAAGAAATTCCTGTATTTTTTCTGTGTCTGCTATCAGCACTGTATCATCCGCTTATCTTATATGGAGCATAAAGAAAACTGCATTAGCCTAAAAAAAATGAATTCATAAAATGTAAATTTTGTTTGGAGAAGAAAACACGAGTGTCATTCAATAAATTAGGTGAATTTTCCGGTATAAGGGCATCTACGAGGGTCATTCAATTAATAGGGTGAATTTTTCGGTATAAAGGTTTCTGATACAGATAGAAGCTTACTTTTTTTTTAAATTTTCTTTCCTTTTTTTTTAAAAAAACGGATTTAATTATTTTTGCAGACTGAAAAAATACTTTGAGAGTTTTGGAGATTAACAAAGATGGCCGACCAAGAAGGATGCTCCAGGATTGAACAGAGGTCAGTTTTCAAGTTTTTGGGTGCTGAAGGGTGCAAACCAATTGAAATTCATAGGAGAATGTCAACTGTGTATGGTGCCACATATTTCAGCCAAAAAATGTCTACAAGTGGGCTAAAGAAGGACAGAACACTGTTGAGGATAAAGACAGGCCTGAGAGGCCTACAGAAGTGAGGTCTCCTGAGATGATCGAATCAGTCACTGACCTCATTCAGTCTGACAGAAGGGTAACAGTGGATGACATTGCAAGGACTTTGAGCCTATTTGTTAGAACAGCACAGAAAATTGTCCATGATGACCTTGCTTACTCGAAGAAACCGCAAAGCCTTACACAGGCTTAAACTGCTCCCTCATCCCCCTTACAGCCCAAACTTTCTCCTGTTTGGTTATGAAGTATCTACAGCACGATCAGTCAGTCAGTTAAGTGCCATAAGTGATACACGTTTGGGAGATCATGTCTCGAAACAGACATGACTGACTGGGCAGAAGATTATCCCGCAGTAGGTTGCCATTGCTTTCTGCGGTAGACGGGTTGCCAGCCAAGGCTATAGAACCCAATCTGTCCTGTTATTTAACCCATAACTGGTGGGATGAGACGGATAAATGCCTTTCCCAAGGGTATCTGCGCGTAAGTGAATGAAAGGAATTCAAATGGAATTAGAACCCGGCTCCCCAACTCCGCGTTCCGAGTCGATATCCACTGCACTACAACGCACATCCTTAGTGCTAATAAATATAAGTACTAACAAGCAAACGCCGATAAGACAGATCAACAATAATTAAAGAGAAGAGAGGTTAAGTTGATAGAGTCACATGGAACACAGATAATAATCGTCAATGACACTCCTAATCATTTACAACCACCCCACGTTTACAGAAGCCCGAGGTAGATGCAGAACAAGGCCAATTAACGTAGGTAAAACCGAGCACGTAAGGTCGGACAAAATGTCTTGTCTATTTTATTTCTCTAGCCTTCGACGGAGCCTCGTCTGGTTTCATCTCCGCCCGAAGGCAGAGTCTCCGACAAAATGAAAGACTGACGCACGCAGTCGATCCCCTCATAATGTCTACGACACCTCGAGGTATCAACCACCTCTCCACTTAAGCGGATGCCCGAGGTAGATGTGACAAAAGGCCAAGTAAAGTGGGTAAAATCGAGCCTGTAAGTTCAGACAACAAGTCAGGGCATACTTTTCCCTAGACGATACACTACTCTTTGGTGGAATCTCGTCTGGGTTCCCCTCCGCCCGAAGGCCAACTCTGACAGTGAACGACCGACGTACACAGTCGATCATATCAGACTGACAATGACAGTCCGAATTTCTGATTGCTATCAATATTTATCCCCCAGAACATTCCATATTTGTGAGCTAATGAGAGGTGTCAGCTGTTCCACAACAATAATAATTAACGACAAATAGTTCTATAATCTAAATCTAAACTTATTTATAAATTGAACTTTGTGTGTGTGTGTGTGTGTGTGTGTGTGTGTGTGTGTGTGTCCGTTACCTATAGACTCCGAATTGGCTGAACCGATTTTCTTGAAAACTTACACAGTTGTACTATAAGCGTCTGCGAGTGTGCTTAGCTGGGTTTTGTGTCTGGGTACCCACGATAAATATCGAAAATCGATAATCGAAAAACTCGGGTTATAGAAGAAGTGGTCCAATTTTAATCAAATTTGATACACTCATAGACAAAGACATAAGAAAGGATATTCAGAAGTTTCAAGGTTGCAGTTCTTACAATAGAGCAGAAAATTTGATATCGATACCAGGAAATCAAAATTTGACTTATATCCATTCATTTGTCTTTCAGTCTACGATTTCGCTTTAATTGGAAACAACTATTGCTTTTTAGTTTTTCGTCCAAAGAGTCTGAGCTCCAGGGCCATGGATTAGTTTTAAAGCTTCCATTACACCAGAGCAACGCCGGGCTATACTGCGAGTATATATATATATATATATATATATATATATATATATATATATATATATATATATGAAGTGCGATTGGTAAATTGTCGCAATTATTTATTATTTCAATTATTCTTTAGGCTGAGTCTGGGTTCCAGGAATATGGATTAGTTTTAAAGCTTTCATTACGCCCGAGCAACGCCGGGCTATGCTGCTAGTCTTTAATAAATAATGAGTCAAAAGTTAACAACGTTACAAATAACTGCATTCAGATTCACATTTATTTTTTCATTTATTTATTATATACAATTTTTTTTTAGTCCTGATTCTTTTTTTCCAGGTAATTTTAAAAATATATTGTTACTCATAACTCAAATGAAAATGGTTATATTACATTAAAAAACTGCCGTAAAAATTACAAACTGGGAAATGATTTTTACATCGGGTCATTATATGCGATATGAAATAGATATTCTTTGACTAAGAGAATAGGCCAATGATTAGACGCTGAATCACTGAAGGAATACCCAACCCAAAACCTCCACTGTAGTCTAAAAAGTTAATGGTTACCGTATGGTGGTCTTTTAAAGGGGTTATTCTTCATTCATTATTACCTAAAAAAAAAAAGAACAATAACTGAAACCTTGTATTGTGGAGAACTTGAGTGTCCGAACAAAAATTTAAAAAAGAAACATCCTAAATATAGGAATGAGTATGCCCAATTTTGCTTCACGACAACGCACGGCCACACGCTTCTCAATCAAGTGTTCAAAGGCAGAAGAGCCTGAATTAGGAAATTTCGCCTCGTCCTCTATATTCACCTGATATCTCTCTTACGGATTATCACTTATTTTGAGCTTTTCATACATATTAAAATATTATCCAATGAGGAAGTGATAATCGAAGCATTTAAACTGTTTATCACGCTAAATGATAACAGATGAAATTTAGAAAAAATGTCATTCTTTAAAGAAACGGTCGTTCAACATGATTTTTATTTCAACTGTTATTTATTTAACATTAAAGTTACGTTAATTTCATACAAAGTGCTTAGTTTCGCGCTTGACAAAGCAAGTATTTGTTTTTGTTGTATTTGTAAAACGGGATTCATGCTTCGTCGATATTGTCAGTAAATAAGAATAATGCACGTAGAACTGGAAAAACGGAGGCGGTCGAGACGAGAGCCTGTAATGTAATGTGATGACGTTGTGACGCAGAAGAAGTGGATGCATTGTCTCTGCAAAGTTGGAGTGGTTGACACCTTGTAGAAAACATGAAATTTTTATTGTATATGATAGGTAGGAAAATAGACTATTGCAAAAAGCAAACCTTTCTTTTAACTTTTGCACTATGTGTGTCAAACAAAATTTTTGTTCACATATCAAGACATCATACTTTGATCTAACTGTGATCCGATTTTGGCCGAGTTTAAGTGAAGCGTCTTGAAGAAATGCATAAAAGTGCGTAAAAGACCAAGCGAAAATATGTTTGGCGTTGAATTTTAACGAACCCTGTACATTGATTCGAAACGTTTTTGTGTACATCAAAAATTAGGATCTTGATCCTCAAGTTACCGGATTTTAGTTGATTTCGCATAAGGCGTCTCTGAGGGGAAGAGTTCGTAAATTTTAAGCAGTGATTTCTGCCGTACCCTCTAAACCGATTCGAAAAAAATTTGGTTGAAATTGAATCAAGGGTTTCGGAGGAGAAGGGTTCGTGAGAATGGAGACACGCACATATTCACATATTGTAATTTGTACATGTTCTAAACTATAATTTATTATATATATATATATATATATATATATATATATATATATTAGCAAATAATGATAATATATATTAGCAAATCGATGGATTATTTATGTTAATCTGACACGTTTATATTGCTTAACATTATTTTTAGTGGTGACTCGTATATGAGTAAACAATTCTTTTATTAAACAGTATATTTATTCATTTTCGTTTACTAGCCTGAATACAACTATCCAATAAAAAAGAGTTTATGTAATATATATATATATATATATATATATATATATATATATATATTTGTAAAGTATACTATATTTATGGGTTAAAGTGTTCAGTATCAGATATAGCGCACATGACAATCTAAAAGACTACATTCAAGCCAGCACCCAGCGTGAGAGTTTGTTTCATTCTCATATGCATTCATCAGGCCATCATGGTGTGATTATTGAGCCGCGTATTTTGAGTTTGAGCTTGAGTTTTGTTTAACGGCATATCAACACCTCTGTGGGTTATTTAATGCCAAAAAGGTAGGGTCTTAAGGTATTTTTTTAATATTCGGGTATAGTGAGAAGATTAATTTAGTCAGATTTTAATAAAAAAAGTTTTGTTTTTAGTTTTTCATCTTAGAAAACTAAAAATGTTTTCTAGTTTTGTATTCAAAACAGTTTTGTTGGGAATTTTTTTCCTTCAAAAATGTGGCAAAAATTTCTTCAAAAATATTTATTTTTGTATAAAAGTCTATTTTCTGGTATATATTTTTATAAAGGGAAGTTTTATGCTTTCATAGTGTTATACCCCAGTTTGGGGGTTACCTATTTACCCATAGCTGGGACCCTAATAGTTCCTACTGCTGCTAGTCAGGGTGGACCTGAGAACAATCGCAGTTAAGAGGTAGCTTCATGCTCCTCCCAACCTCCCAATCAGAGGCCTTGCTGCCGGATGCAGTTTACCGCCATGCCCAGGACCCGCACCGCGGAGTTTTGACTTCAGTGTTCTTCTGTTTGTCGCCTTTCTTCAGAAAGATGGCGATTTTTGCTCTCTGCCGCTCTGTTTCTCTGTCTCTCCCTCCCCATTCTCTGTCTCTGTCTCTCTCTGTCTCTCTCTCTTTATCTCATTTGTAGCACTGAGTGAGTTTTTTCTTTGATGCTACCCCACTTCATTGTTCAGTGAACTATTTCCACAAGAACTTTTGTTCCGCTATTGTCTCCTTTACCCTGTACCTATTGTAACCAATATATTCTGTGTGAGTACCACCAGGAAGAGACAACTAAAGTTCCTGGGACATGCAATGAGGAAGGAGGGCTTGGATAATCTGATATTAACAGGCCATATAGAGGTAAAAAGAGACAGAGGAAAGCAGTACATAACATATTTGACGGACCTGAGCAGGTGGATGACAGAACGTGAATTGCGAGATGTTACAGGAAAAAGGGTGCTAAGAGCTACACGAGATAAGAAGACGTGGGGGGTCATGATCGCCTATGTCCTAAAAGAACAAGGCACATAGAAAAAGAAAATCCTTCAAATCTTTTCTCGTCATGTGCCTTAGAATGTTAGTTGTCTCTTTCCGATTCTAAGTTTAAGCCTCCCTTTTATCATTTCCTTTCAAAATTTACGCGCAGGTTCAAACCATGGCATTCTAAGCATCCTTTCGTAGTACCACATTTCAGTTTAATTATCTGTGAAATGCTTATCCATCATTCAATGCCATATGATATTACATCATCGTTCCGCACTATTCGTTTCTAATACAATTTTCTCTTTTTATTAATACTTTGCTTAGCTTTTGAAAGCGTATTTTAAAATTGCTACCTTGGTGTTACATCTTCCGTAATCTGTCAAGATTCTTCCAAAAATATAATTTTTTTACGTGTTACACCGTCTTTACTAAGGCGTATCAGCTTTTCCAGACGTTTGCTTAATTTTATCAAATACTTCGCTACAGCTTAACTGTCTCGAGTTGGTATTACAAAATTTATCATTTTTCCAACACCATAATAATAATAATAATAGTAACAATCGGAAAGATATTGGAACTGCAACTAAAGACATTAGAACTCCAACTAAAGACATTAGAACTGCAACTAAAGTCATTGGAACATCAACTAAAGACATTAAAACTGCAAGTAAATACATTAGAATTCCTACTGAAGACATTAGAACTGCAACTAAAGACATTGGAACTCCAACTAAAGACATTAGAACTGCAACTAAAGTCATTGGAACTCCAATTAAAGACATTAGAACTGCAACTAAAGTCATTGGATCTCCAACTAAAGACATTAAAACTGTAAGTAAAGACATTAGAATTCCTACTGAAGACATTAGAACTGCAACTAAAGTCATTGGAACTCCAACTAACGACATTAGAACTGCAACTGAAGTCATTAGAACTCCAACTAAAGACATTAGAACTGCAACTAAAGACATTGGAACTCCAACTAAAGACATTAGGACTGCAACTAAAGTCATTGGAACTCCAACTAAAGACATTAGAACTCCAACTAAAGACATTAGAACTGCAACTAAAGTCATTGGAACTCCAGGAAAGGTTGGAAAATTCTCCGGGAATAAATATCCCTTTTACGTGTTTTCAATTTGGTAGATTTCATTTATTAGTTACGCTTTGGGATTCTTTTTGCGAATGGAACAAGCAAAAATGAAAATCTGGTCTTTGGTATCGACCCAAAAATTAGTGGCTCGCAGGAGCAGTCTCTTTTCATTTCCTGTAATGGATAGAAAAAGAAATAGCAATATCTTTTATTTGACTGATCACTTGTATTGTTATGTTAAAATATATTCACTATGTCTGAACATTTCCGCTCAAACCAAAAGATATTTTATTAAAAAAACATATAAAAGACTAAGCCAATTACTTTCCTACATAAACAACATATTCGTTATCTCACGTCTATAGACATTGTTTCTCATCTATTAAATTTCGAATAAACTTTAAATTTAAATTCCTTCTGAATATATATATATATATATATATATATATATATATAAATGAATGAATAAATGAATGAATGATAAGATAAAAAAGAATAAGAAACGTTTATACATGTAACATTTTTTCGGTTTCATTAAAGCCTCGTCAGAAAGAGAAACTGACAGAAAGTTTGTTTTTTTAAATTTTGTTTGGTGACTTGTCATTGGTCAGATATGTGTTACGTGTCATGTGCATTAAAAACGTAGATAATGTTTTTGTAATTTCATCAGTTAGTGAAAATTCTTGTATGTCTATGTTGGCATTGGATGGTACTATGTTTTCGTAATTGTGTATGTGTGGCTGTCTAGTTGGAGTTCTAATGCCTTTAGTTGGAGTTCTAATATTTTTAGTTGGAGTACCAATGTCTTTAGCTAGAGTTCTAATGGCTTTAGTTGGAGTTCTAATGTCTTTAGTTAGACTTCTAATATTTTTAATTGGAGTTCTAATATCTTTAGTTGGAGTTCCAGTGTCTTTAGTTGGAGTTCCAATGACTTTAGTTAGATTTTTAATGGCTTTAGTTGCAGTTCTAATGTCTTTAGTTGGTGTTCTAATGTCTTTCTTTGGAGTTCCAATGTCTTTAGTTACAGGTCTTATGTCTTTACTTGGAGTTCCAATATCTTTATTTGGAGTTCTAATGTCTTTAGTTGGAATTCCAAAGTCTTTATTTGGAATACCAAAATCTTTTGTTGGAGTTCCAATGTCTTTAGTTGGATTTTTAATATCTTTAGTTTGTGTTCTAATGTCTTTAGTTGCAGTTCCAATATCTTTAGTTGGAGTTCCAATGTCTTTAGTTGGAATTCCAATGACTTTAGTTGGATTTTTAATGGCTTTAGTTGCAGTTCTAATGTCTTTAGTTGGAATTCCAATGACTTTAGTTGGATTTTTAATGGCTTTAGTTGCAGTTCTAATGTCTTTAGTTGGAGTTCCAATATCTTTAGTTGGAGTTCTAACGTCTTTAGTTGTAACTTTATTGTCTTATTTGTAGTACCAATGTTTTTAGTTGGAATTCAAACATCTTTAGTCCGAGTTCCAATGTCTTTAGTTGAATTTATAATGTCTTTATTTGGAGTTCTAATGTGTTTAGTTAGAGGATCCAATGTCTTTAGTTAGAGTTTCAATGTCTTTAGTTGGAGTTCCAATGTCTTTAGTTGGAATTCCAATATCTTTAGTTGGAGTTCCAATGTCTTTACATTTATGCAGTCAGTTAGCCCAGCAGGGTGGGACTTCATTCTAATTATTTGTATTAGATATAAGTCTAATTCTTAAAAATTGGCTCAAAGAAAGATGGCGACATAATGTAATGTTTTAAATGTGTGTTCATAGTCGGTTATAATGTTATTATTAAGTTTTCAATGTATTTTTTAATTATGTAATTTTTCATTAGAATGGCATTATTGAAATCAAGATAGTTACATAATACACATACTACAACAGCAAGATCCTAAAAACAAAAGCAACTGCAAATGCATTAGACTAAATACAGAAATGATGGCAAGATATGCCTCTTTATGGTCAATACTCTGCCCGTATCAAGCAAGCTGATATAGACGAACTCCGTATCCATAAGTGTTTACGTACTGCTGAGTTAAAAGCCAAGATTTTATTCTTATTGCATAGACTCAATCATAACCAGACGCCCAAGGCGTGGCTTGACCAATCCTTCTTGACTCTTAACCAGTCCGCCCACGTTGTGTTAGTTTTGATCTCAGACCAGCCAAAGTATGATTGGCCGTTATTATCTGGCTAGATTAATCCTAACATGTGAGAGGTCGAGTATATTTTAAGACCGGATTTACGCGATCCGCGATACGGAGTATAAAATCAGTAGACCACTGCAAAGCCACGGTTGTAATTTTTATATATATGTATATAACTATATAGCTTTATATATATGTATATATATATATGTATATAACTATATATAAGCAGATCTAATAAACAAGTGAAACTGGTCACACCGAACTGGTAGATGAAACTCTGTGAAAAAAAAATGGCGAGAAGTACGATTTAATTCTAGCTGCAAATAAACCCAAATTTTTTCAAGGTAGAAAAGATGTTTATTGTATACTTACGATGTTCTAGTCAAATGATGACACTATGTTGGCGTTTCCTTAAAATTAGATAAAATCGTCAAATTCAAGAGGAGATAAATTTTCAACTTCTGAATTGCCTAAGCATTTCCGGCCATTGTAAAACAAACGCGAGGAGAAGTAAACTTATTGGATTACAACTCCGTAATAGTACTTCCAATGGTCGAGATCTGACTATAGTTACAAACGGTGCGAGATTTGAAAGAATTCATCTGTTTCATCGCAAAAAGATGTATTCTTTTTGTTCTTGCCAACATATCTCAACTGCAGGCACTTAATATAGCTTGGAAGTTTTTTACATTTAATTCCATCTTTTTGTAAAATGTCATTTCAATATATTTGTTAATATTCATTTGTTTAACTCTTTGCATTATTTTCCCGGGTACTCACACGAGTCCGCTAAAGGTGTTTCCTGGTCAGATGTATCAGGGGCATAAATATTTCATCAAAAACATTGATACCCACAATAAATTAACAGAATCCTTACAGAAGGTTGTGAATGAAAGCGAGACGTAACTACTAAACATCAATTACAGATTGCATGGTCGTTAGCAAAAAGGACAGCCCATCAGGCAAATTATAAATTGTCGATACCAAATGAAACAAGTACAAAAATTTAAATATCTGGAAAGTCTTTTAACATAGGACAGAAAGGGTATGACTGAAATCTTAAAACGCATTGGGAAGATGAATCAGAATATTAAGAAACAGAAAAATCTTGTACTGAACAGTTCTACTATAGAGCAGTGAATGTCGGACAATCACCGATAAAGAAGATACTTGAAACAACAGAAATGTGGTTCTACAGAAGGATATTGAGGATACCATGAACCAAACATAACGACGTAATTTTAGAGAAAATTAAAGAAAGAAAATTAACGCCATAAAGAGATAGTTGAAATTTCTGTAAAACTAAATGAGGAAAGAAGGCTTGGAATATTTTATACACACTGGAAAGATTGACGGCAATAGTGATAGAAGAAAACAAAACATTATCTACGTTGCGTGGTTGAGTAAATTAATGGCGGGACAAAGTTTAGGGGATATAACAAAAAGAAAATTTATTTAGCGCTTCCGTTGTGGAGAGCCATGATCCCCTACGTTCTGAAAGGACACGGCATATAGAAAAAGATGAATTTTTATTTTTCTTCTTCTTGAATCATTGCTATAGTTTAAGAAGAGAGTTAACTTTGTTGTTGTTACCCCTTTTGTGGGGAATATATACAGTGAAATTAAATGTATTTGCAGAATTTACGGTGGTCTACTACAAGAGATTTGAGGAACCAAGTAAGTTTTAATAGTAACTAAGTTAATCATTTAACGATAAAACATAAAAGCTTTAGCTAAACAGAAGTAAGAAAACCGATGTAACCGACGCTGCTGGTGTCCACACCTTTAATTTTTCGATCTCCTAATCCCTTACGCAAGTGGTGGACTTCCTCACGCGTTTCTCCAATAGCCCTAACAGAAGGGACTCGCTACTAGATCTCTGCTTCACTTCCACCCCAAATTCTTGCTCCACCAGACAGCTCTGCCCTCTCGGAAGCTCTGACCACGCCGTAGTTTCTGTCAACATCTCATTCCACTCCACCCCTACCCAAGAACCCCAGACCAACAGAATATCCTACTGCTATCAAAGAGCAGACTGGGATTCGTTCCGTGACTTCCTCTGCAACGTCCCTTGCAACAATATTTTTAGTCTTCCCATCGAAGACTGTGCATCAGAGGTCTCCTCCTGGGTTAAGGCTGGCATCGTTGCATTCATCCCTGCCAGGAAATTTCAGCTTAAATCCCATTCGTCTCCCTGGTTGACGCCCACTTGCTCGGCCGCCATTGCCCACCGGAATCACTTCTTCCGGCTTTATCGTAGCCACGTGTCGGACCAAAACAGGCGCCTTTTCGCCTCAGCTCGTAATAAGTGTAAAAAGATACTTAACGAAGCTAAAATGCTGTTTGCTGCCACGTTAAAACAGCGCATAGCATCCTTCAAGTTCGGTACCAAGACTACTGGCGACTCTGCAAACGCGTGCTTAGCAAGAGTAAGTCCTCAATACCCCCACTAATAAACGGGTTTGAGGTCCTCACCTCCTCAGCGGACAAGGCTGAATGCTTTGCCCATAGATTCTCGACCAATTCCACCCTGGATTCCTCTGGAATCTATACACCCGATTTCCCATCTAGAACTGAGGCCCAATTGAATGACGTCCACATCACGCCCTCGCTGATTTCTAGCATAATCTCAAAACTGGACCCTCACAAAGCGAGTGGTGGGGATGTAATCCCAATCATAGTTTTGAAGAATTGTGCCCCTGAACTCTCCTCTATCCTTTCTAACCTCTACAACCTCTGCCTATCTTCCTTCTACTTTCCTGCCTGTTGGAAGTCTTCTTCTGTGGTTCCAATATTCAGGAACACTGGTGAACCATCGGACCCCGCAAATTACCGCCTCATCAGCCTTCTTACGATCTTCGGCAAAGTGTTCGAAGCCATTATCAATGCCGAGGTCGTTCAGCATCTGACAGCTCACAGGTTCCTCTCGGACAAACGGTATGGCTTCCGCTTCACCAGGTCCACTGCTGATATGCTAACGACCATCACCGAGTATATATACCAGGCTCTCGACAAGAATGGTGAAGCCCGAACCGTTGCCATGGATATCTCTAAAGCATTCGACAGAGTATGGCATGCCGGCCTTCTACGGAAACTGCGAAGCTATGGCATAACTGGACTTTTGTTGGACTTAATCCGGTCATTCCTCTCTAACCGCACACTGAAGGTGGTATTAAACGGACATGCCTCCCAGAACTACCCTACAAACGCGGGTATACCCCAAGGCTCTAGCCTAGGTCCTACGCTCTTTCTAATCTATATCAATGATCTCCCCGATACCATAAGATCACAAGTAGGCATGTACGCCGATGATACCACAGTTTACTCTCGCCTTGATAAAAATACTGGTGTTGGTGACAAGGCGAACCTTGCTGCCGAGCTTGAGAAGGACCTCCAATCCGTGGTGGATTGGGGTAAGAAATGGCTCGTAAAATTCAATTCTTCCAAAACGAAGCTGCTGTCAATTAACCACCACAGACAACCGCACCTCCCTCTCATTAACATGGAACAGAGAGTAAATCACTACCCCTGCTTGGCCTGACACTCTCAGCGGACCTCAAGTGGAATGACTACGTCGAATCCATTGCTAAATCCGCAGCTATGAAAGTCGGCTCTCTGTTCAGGGCCCGAAAATTCTTTCCGCCTGAATCTATCCTGCAATTATATAAATCCACCATCCGCCCGTGTAGTGAGTACTGCTGCCACATCTGGTCGGTTGCCCCTTCTATTCTCCTTGGGATTCTTGACAAAATACAGCGAAGAATCTGTAATGTGATTGATACTGACTTGGCTGATGGCCTGCAGTATCTCTCTCACCGGCGTAACGTGGCTTCCCTGTGCCTTTTCTATAAATACTTTCATGGCTTCTGCTCTGACGAACTTAAATCACTGGTGCCCCCTAGATGTGAATTTGCACGAGATACTAGATTGGCAACTATGTCCCACCCTTTTACTGTGAAACCGATGAAATATAACCGCAACTTCTACTCCAACAGCTTCTTTCCTCGCACTTCCCGCCTGCGGAATTCCCTACCGCATGCTTGCTTCCCCGACGGCTACAACCTCCAGGAGTTTAAATGTAAGGTCAATAGACACCTCCTAACACACTAACTCACACCCACTTTCTCCAACTCTCTCCCTATGTACATCCTAAGTCGTCTATCACCCTCCTTCTGACATTTCCTGTACCCAGTCCCTCTATGTAACCCCCTGTGCTATAGTGGCAGTGGAATGCCTTGCTTGGGGTGACACGATTAAAAAAAAATTATTTTTTCTCTAAAAATGTGTTAATGGTAATATTTGACAGTAATGTACGGCTGGAATTATTTATTATCAAAAATGTATTGTTAATCATAGTTTTCCTTAAAAAAAATTGTTTGTAATGTTTTTTTTCGACAAACAATGTAAGATCTTTCCCCAGAAATGTATTGCAGGTAAATTTTTTTCTTAAAGCCCTTTATGTTTCAATTACATTCAAAACTTATTCAGAAATAATAGGTTTAAACAAAGTTTGAATTATCATTCTCAAGTCTAAATTTTCGGTAGTGGTGACTTGACTTTTGTAGCACTTAATGTCACGGGGTTTTCAAATAAAAAAGCGAAGAAATTGAAATAGAATAATTTGGCTCCTTTTAAATCAGCGTGTAAAGCTATACTCCTCTCTCTCTCTCTCTCTCTCTCTCTCTCTCGCTTTCTCTTTCCCTCTAGTGTTTTCTTCTCTCCTTCCTTCCTCTCTCTCTCTCTCTTTCCGTCTAGTGTTTTCTTTTCTTCTCCTTCTTCCTCTCTCTCTCTTTCCCCTCTAGTGTTTTCTTCTCTCCTTCTTCCTGTCTCCCTCTCTCTCTCTTACCCTCTAGTGTTTTCTTCTCTCCTTCTTCCTCTCTCTCTTTCCCTCTAGTGTTTTCTTTTCAATGAAATGGTTTTTAAAAATTCTTAAAAAACATATGTATAAAAACTCCCTTGTATTAATAAAAACTACAAAATTTAGTTTCTAGTCAAATTTAAAAGAATTTGCTTTAATTACCATGAAATAAAGCGTCTGTCTTAATTTTTCTTATATGTATATAGTCATCCGCAGACAGATCTGTTTCGCTGTATCACACCTCATCAGTACGGTTAGACTCCCATTGCTTTTTAACCCAGGATTGAAACCCGACCTAATTAGCGTCAGTCGGCGATTCTAACTCTGGTCCATGGGCGTTCGGTAGAGGAAGGCAGACTTTTTAGCGTGTATATTATCATTATACGCGCCCAATATATATGTATAAGATTGAGCAGAACTATACCGACTAGAATGTTTCGGGAAGGCACCATTACTTTTCAGGGCTGTTTTACTTCATCTTGTCTGAGAAATGATAACATTACAATAGTGCCTTTGAAAAATTTCGAAGTCGACATGAGTCTGATCAGTTCAGGGACAAACTTGTCCATGTTAATCCCACTAACGTTCTAATTTTATCTCGATATCGAACACTTTACCAAAAAACCTTGATTGCAAAAATCACCAAACTTGGCACAAATCAACATATATATATATATATATATATATATATATATATATATAATTATTATCATTATTTAATTACATAGTGTTTGGTTATAATAAAATTAGGTCAGTCCACTGTTCTATTAAACACTTTTAATACAATTATATTGTAGAAGTTTTGAATATTCTTCATTTGTAAACGAGTTATTAAGCGACCTAGATTTCTACCATGTCTTGTCTTCAGGCGATTTGCAAACAAAGATGTGAGAGATTTATGCATATAGATTTTTGTGTATGTTATATGCATAAACTTTTGATATGTTTATTTATGAGTAAAACAAAATTAATTCTTCATAATGGCTAAAAGTATAACCGAAAGCGTTCGAAAGTACAAAAGTTTTGGACATTTTTTATATAATTTGAGTTCCAAAAAAAATATATACGGATACATGAAAAATTATTTAAAAAAAACTTAATGATAATACTTTCTCTGTCATTTTCAATGAAATCTGTATAAAAGAGAGATTCTTGCCCAAATACATAATATATATATATATATATATATATATATATATATATATATATATATATATATATATTATAAAACAGTTTCCACTTTTGCAATATATGCATTACTCGTTAGGAATTAATTCCTTCGGTGAATGGCGTGTATATACACTGCATATATACAACACGTTAAAATTTCCGTTTTCTGATTCCATGCGCTAATTAGTGGATAGCGACTCTGACTCATATCAAATAGGTCGAGTTTCGATCCCGGCCAGAAGTTAGTGGATGAGTCTAGCCACACTGATGAGCTGTGATGCAGCGAAACAGGCTTGTATGTGAATGACTAATATGTACATTGTTTATTTAGTTCATTAGTTTTGGGTCGTAATAAAATTAGACCATTACACAGTTGTATTAAAAAGTGTCCAATAGGATTATAGTGGAGAACTTTTGAATAATTTTTCCTTTGCAAACGAATTAGTACGTGACCTTGGGTTTCTACCATGTTGTGTCTTCAATGGCCTTTTACAATGCTGGATTCAAATTTCTTTTTCTAACTTTTTGTTCCTGCGCTTTTCGTTGAGCTGAAAATTGTATAGTTTCTCTTTTTTTGTTGGCAAACTCATTTTAAGTTAACAATATGCCTCAGCCAGTTGAGCCTTTCTGTTGAATTAACGCACTTCTAGCTAGATTTAACAGAGCATATTCTTAAGATTGAATATCTAAACTTATTTATATATGTAACTTTGTCTGTGTGTGTGTGTGTGTGTGTGTGTGTGTCCGTTACCTGTAGACTCCAAAACGGCTGAACCGATTTTCTTGAAAATTTACACAGTTGTACTATAAACGTCTGCGAGTGTTCTTAGCTAGGTTTTGTGTTGAGGTACCCCCGATAAATAACGAAAATCGATAATCGAAAAAATTGGGTTATAGAAGGAGTGGTCCGATTTTAATCAAATTTCATACACTCATAGACAAAGACATAAGAAACGATATTCAGCAGTTTCAAGGTTTCAGTTCTTGCAATAGTTCTGAAAATCGATAATATAGATATAAAAGGCAAGGTGTTTGTGTGTGTGCGTTTGTTTATCTGCCTGTTTTTATTTTTTCAGCCCTTTTAGTTTAGTTTTTGCTTCGGGTTTGGTTCTAAGTAGGTATAATTGTAGTTCTTAGTCTCAGCCATTATACCATTTAATCATAGGACTTATTTAGCCTTCAAAATTCAGTTTACTACGAAAAAAACTTATTTGATATCGATACCAGGAAATCAAACTTTGACTTACATCCATTCATTTTTCTTTCAGTCTACGGTTTCGCTTTAACTGAAAACAACTATTGCTTTTTAGTCTTTTGTGCCAACGTCCAAAGAGTCTGAGATCCAGGACCATGGATTAGTTTTAAAGCTTTCATTACATCCGAGCAACGCCGGGCTATACTGCTACTGATCAATGAAAGTTACGCGAGAACGATGTAATAAGAAAATATACATGTTTACTTTAAATAGCTATGATAATTTGAGCCCAATAAATTTAACAAAATATTGAAATAAAATTATAAATATGAATGCAAATCATTATTTAAAAACTAAGATTGATATATTTGTTATGGTATATAAACCATTTTGAAATTATTGAAAGACAGAATATATTTTATATTGTAAGTATTTTTTTAAAAAGAGAATAACGATTTACTGTTACGTCTTACTAATTAACCCATTGCTGGATTACAAGGGAAAGATTCATACCTTTTCTACGTGTATTTGCGCGTAAGCAATTATAACTTCCCCTTCAGGGATGCGAATTTGGAGAGCAGAGTTTTAACTGTTACTCGTTATCCATCATACGACCCGCACATTCAGAGCACCTGGTATTCTCAATTGGTGTAGGCACTAACCATGCTTGGTGTTGCTAAATTTAAGAGAACGAGTGTTTTATAAAGTAGTAACAGTGTACGATGGAAAGAATAATATAGAAAATCTTCTATTTCACTGACACTGATATTATTTACGTGAGAGCATTATCGGCTCCTTCTTCTTCACATTCTTTCTTCCTTTAATTTTTATTATTAATATTATGTATGCTTACTTTTTCTCACTATAATATAATTTGTTGCCATTTGTACGATGTTTCGGCCGTTGTACGCTCCGGCCTTCTTCAGGTGCTAGGAATTTTGAACCGAACCCTTTATTACAGTCACTTGGGTATACGATCGTCATTCCTTACCTAGAACCTCTTCTGGTAGTCATTAGTTATTTTCCTCTAACCCTGTAAGTTACGTGTTCATCAGTACTGTAGCCTGGTATTGAACTGACAACTCTTTGGGTCAAGTTACAGGAACAAACTAACGTCTATATCCACTGGGCCATGTGTTCTTATGGTTTAGAGGGAAACAACTCATACCTACTAGAAGAGGTTCAATGAAAGGAATGGAGATCATATACCCCAGTCTTTATAATAAAGGTTTCGGTTCGAAATTCCTAGCACCTGAAGAAGGCCGGAACGTACAACGGCCTAAACGTCGTACAAATGGCAACAAAGATGAGGACAATAGTCCGAATAATGTAAATACTGTAAATACTACCTCATCTCAGAAATATAGACAAATACTAAAATCAAATAGTGTCTCTGATCTTATTCTTACGTCTATACTTACAATCAAAACTCAACAGGTTAACTGCATGGTCATGACGAATGTGTTAACTTACTAAGAAAGAAGCAAGTGGAATTATAATATGATTTTACAAGTATAAAACTTTAACTACAGACATACATTTGCTAATATTTATAAACAGAGCCGTAACCTTGGCATCCAAATTCAGACATACAGTTACTCTAAAACATATCGGACTCAGCCATGGCAACCTTTTTGAAACAACAAAAACTGACCCGAACTGCACCCAAAATAGAGAAACATTAGAAGATCAGGATTATTGTTCGCGTGAAAGATCTTGCTCAAGGTCAATTCAGCTATTTAGAAATCCAACCGAAAAGAAAGCATTTTTCAATTGTGGTAAAAGCAGTTCTCTGTCGAAGGTATTCTAACGCTTCCATGATTACACACATTCACGAAACTCTGCGTCTACAGCCACCCCAACCCTGACTGCAACACCGTTCGTCCTTAGCGAACGAGCTTTAAGCAGTCTTAATACGACTGTCAAACGGTTGATCGAACAACGGGGGTGCTTAACTGGGTGTTACGGTTGGCAAAACTAGCACGGTTTGTGGTGCTTTCCGGGAACCGCGCCGTATAATATGCATTGATGGAGACGCGTCAAGTGG
Organism: Ascarosepion bandense; assembly: GCA_037127315.1. Taxonomy (NCBI): domain Eukaryota; kingdom Metazoa; phylum Mollusca; class Cephalopoda; order Sepiida; family Sepiidae; genus Ascarosepion; species Ascarosepion bandense. The sequence goes on from JBBBDQ010029610.1 coordinate 1,340,619, forward strand.
GTGTGGGTGTTAAATATTACAATGGTCTGGATTTACTCGTGTATTGAGAATGAGTCTAAGATGTTGGTAGGGTAAATACAAGTGAGAAACTGAAAGAAAGAGAGAAAAGAACCGATAAAAAAAAAGGAAATGAAAGAAACAACGAAAGAAAAGGATTGATAAAAACATAGAAAGAATGAATATCTAAACTTATTTATAAATGGAACTTTGTCTGTGTGTGTGTGTGTGTGTGTGTGTGTGTGTGTGTGTGTGTGTGTGTGTCCGTTACCTATAACACAGAAACGGCTGAGCCGATTTTTTTGAAAATTTACACTGTTGTACTATAAGCGCTTGCGAGTGTTCTTAGCTAGGTTTTGTGTCGAGGTACCCCCGATAAATATCGAAAATCTATAATCGAAAAAATCGGGTTATAGAAGAAATGGTCCGATTTTAATTAAATTTGTTAAACTCATAGACAAAGACATAAGATACGATATTCAGAAGTTTCAAGGTTGCAGTTCTTACAACAGTGCAGAAAATTTGATATCGATACCAGGAAATCAAAATTTAACTTACACCCATTCATTTTTCTTTCAGTCTACGGTTTCGCTTTAACTGGAAACAATTATTGCCTTTTAGTTTTTCGTGCCAACGTCCAAAGAGTATGATATCCAGGAACATGGATTAGCCTAAAAGCTTTCATACGCCCGAGCAACGCCGGGCTAAACCGCTAGTGATTGAAAAAAAGGATAGATGAATGAGAGAAAAAAGTATTAATGAAAAAGCAGAGTAAGAAAAAATGATTGATGAAGAATGAAAGAATGAAATGATATAGAATAGAAGAACGGAAAGAAAGAAAATGGTTGAAGAAAGAGAGAAGTAAAAATAGAATTAAATAACATAGAAACAAAAGAAAGAACGAATGCAAAAGATTGATGAATGAAGAAAAAAATAACAGGAAAAATGAAAGGAAAGAAATGATTGGCGAAAAAAAGTAACAAAGAAAGAATGAAATTACTTAAAAATGAAACGAAATGATAGAAAATGATTGACAAAGAAATGTCAAAAAGGAAACAACATAGAAACAAAGGAAAGAAAAGAAATAAAAACATTGACGAAGAAAAAGTGAAAGAAAGAAAGAATGATCATTGATGAAGAAAAAGGGGGAAAATGGCACTGATGAAAAAAATAGATAAAAAAGAAAGTAAAAACTGAAAGAAACGATTGATGAAAAAACAAAAAATAAATATAATGAAGGATTTGAATTAAAGAATGAATAGCTTAAAAATAAAAGGAAATAAATGTATGTCTATTAGGAAAAAATGAAAAATTATTAAAAAAAAAGAAAGGAAACTACATAAGGAAAACTGAGAAAGTATTTTTCAAAAAGAAAGCAAAAAAAAAACGAGAAAGAGATTTTTTTTTATAATCGTGTCACCCCAAGCAAGGTATTTTACTGCCACTGTTGTGCAGGGGTTTACATAGAAGGAAAGTTATGACAAAGAGTGACAGGTTATAGGGGGTGTCAGGAAGAGGATAAGAAAAGGATGAGAATACTGATGAGAGTAGAGTGGACGAAGAAAGGAGCATAAGAGAGAGGATGCAGGTTAGTGAGATAGAAGGTAACTATTGATTTTATATTTAATGCACGGGTGGGTCGTAGATTTGTATATTTGCAGGATTAAAGTCACAAATGTAGAAATGTTTTTCTTTGATTTTTAATTTTTTTCTTATTGTATTTATTTCTAATTATTAAAATTCAAAGAAAAACAAGTGAATAAAAAAGAAAAAAAAACAATTTGAAAAAATTTAACAAAATGGAAATATATGACGGAAATAACAATGGTTAAGGTTTTAATTAATAAGCAAGTGAGAAATGAAGGAAGAAATTTTATCGCAAAAG
>JBBBDQ010029610.1:1347500-1450000 GCA_037127315.1 Ascarosepion bandense
AGTACTATATATATATATATATATATATATATATGTATATTAATTTTCTATTTTTTATTGGAGATACATTCTCCCAAGGGACATTTGAATTGATATATGATGTTGGCTTTACACAATACACCAGTTGGTTAGGTAGAAATATTACGGATATTTAAATTAGTAGTATTTTATTTTTTATAATATATTATTAATTTTAAATTTGATTAAATTTAAAATGAATAATATTATTAAATTTAATTAACCGTAATAACTTCTCTCCACCTCCTGATATATTACGTAAAACCAACAATATATTATATAGTTTTATAATAAATATTCTCTAGTGCAAGGCTAATAAGATGAAATAAACCAATTATTTTAGGAGAAATGAATTTTAGATTAATTAACTTCCAAATTTATGGCGCTAACTAATAGTAAATTATATATTTTAATTATAATTAATTACGCTGTTAATCAGCAGGGCTAAGTACTTTTCATCATTTCATTCATTCATACGTGTACCAAAACACAATCATGAACACTCAGGTATCTTCCATCGTATTTATCTTATATTCTTCGTACTTTTCAACATGTTTCTTTCTCATTGTTTCTTTCCTTTTTTCTTCCTTTCCATCATACTTTCTTTCATTTTTTCATTGTTTCCCTCTTCGTTCATTCGTTCTTTCTTTTCTTTTTCTTTCTTTCGTTCCTTCTTTCTTCCCTTTTTTCTTTTCTTTTTCTTTCTTTCGTTCCTTTATCCTTCCATTCCTTTTTCTTTCCTTTTTCTTTCTTTCGTTCTTTATTTCTTTTTTCCTTTTTCTTTCTTTCTTTCTTTCTTCATTTTTCTTTCCTTTTTCTTTCTTTCTTTTTTTCTTTCTTTCCTTCTTTCTTCCTTTCTTTCTATCTTTCCTTCCTTTTTCTTTTTTCGTTCTTTTTTCCATTCTTTTTTTCCTTCTTTCCTTCATTTTTACTTTCTTTTCTTTGTTCTTTCCTATCTCTTTTTTTCGTACCTTTATGTTTTACTTCCTTTTTTCTTTCCATTTTCTTTCTGTCCTTCTTTCTTTTTTCCTTTTTTCTTTCCCTTTTTTTTCTTTCTTTCCTTAATTCTTCTTTTTTTTCCATTATTTCTTTCGTTCCTTCTTCCGTTCTTTCCTTGTTTTTTTTTTTCCTTTTTTCGTTCCATCTTCTTTTCTTTCCCCTTTTCCTTTTCCTTTCTTTCCTTGTTTCTTTCTTTCCTTTTTCTTTCCTTTTTTCTTTCTCTCGTTTCTTCTTTCTTTCTTTCTTTCTTTTTTTTCGTTTTTCTTTATTTTGTTTTTCTTTCTTTCATTTTTCTTTATTTTTCTTTTGTTTCTTTATTCTTTCTTTCTGTTATGATTTTCTTCCTTTTTTACTTTCTTTCATTTTTTCTTTCCTTTTTCTTTTCTTTTTTTCTTTCATTCTTTCTTTTTATTTCCTTTTTATTTCTTTCGTTCCTTCTTCCTTTCTTTCTTTTTTCCATTTTTTCTTTATTCCCTTCTTTTTGCTTTTCTCTCCTTTTTATTTGTGTTTTCTTTCTTTCTTTCGTTCCTTCTTCCTTTCTCTTCTTTCTTCTCTTTTGTTCCTTCTTTCCTTCTTTTCTTTTTCCTTTCCTTTTTCTTTCTTTCCTTATTTTTTTCCTTTCTTTTTTCTTTTCCACACGTTGTTTTTTCTTTATGTTTCATTTATCTTGATTTACGTTTCTTTTTTTCCGTGCATCTTGCTACTATTTTTCTTTGTTTCTTTGTCTTCTTCATTTCTCAGCCACTTAATATCTCTTTTTTCTTCTTTACGCGAGCTGTGTTTTTCTTTTATCTTTATCTTATTTTTATTTTATTTTTTTTTCTTGCTTTTGTGTTTTTCATTTGTTAGGGACATTCTCTTTCTCAATGAATAAATTCGTTCATTTTTAATTTTCCGATTTTATTTTTTACTTCTTGTTTTGCTCTTTCTTTCCTTTGTGCTTTATTTCATGTGTCTATTTATTTTTCATTTTTCCTTTTCTTTTTCTTTCTTGCTTTTTTTAGTTTATCTTTTGTTTTACTCAGTGTTTTTTTTTTATTTTCATTCATTCGTTCTTTCCTTCATATGCTTATTATTTATTTCTTTTTTCCCTTTCTTTCCATCAGTTATTCACACTTTATTTTCTTATTAGTCTGTTTAAAAAAATTCTTTCTTTAAGAGTCCGGTGTTTTCATTTTTTTCTTCTTTTTGTTCTTTTGTTCTTTTATTATTATTGGTTTTTTTTTTTTTTTGTTAAGGCATTTTTTCATTCATTTATTCTTTCATTCATTTTTGTCAATTTTCTTTAACTCGTTTCTTCCTTACGTCTATTTTTACAATTTTCTTTCTTGTGTTCGATTTTATCTTTATTTCTTTTGATAAAAACTTTCCTTTCTTTCTTCTTTCATCAGTTTTTTAAAATCCTTCGCTACTTTTCCCTCTATTTTTCTTTACATTCTATCCATCGTGTTTCCTATTTAAATAATGATCTATTTCATTCTTTTTTCTACCCAACAACATATTTCCTTCCTTATTTTTTCTTTCTATTTTCCATTCTGATACATTTTTCTTTTTTTTTTAATTTAGTTTTAACGTGCATTTCAGTTTTTTCTTTCTTTCTTTCTTTCTTTCTGTCTTTTGTTCTTTCCTTTTTATTTATTTCTTTCTTTCTTTCCTTTTTCTTTCTTTCGTTCTTTCTTTCGTTCTTTCATCATTCAATTTCAGTCTCAAATTTCTTTCCATTTTCCGTCTTTTTCTCCGAGTCTTTCTTTCTTTCTTTCTTTCTTTCTTTCTTTCTTTCTTTCTTTCTATTCCCGTACATCTTTCGATACAATTTCTGTTTCTTTTAATTTCTTTCTTTCATCAGGCTCCATTGAATCTTTCTTTCTTTCTTTCTTTCTTTCTTTCTTTCTTTCTTTCTTTCTTTCTGTTCCCGTACATCTTTCGATACAATTTCTGTTTCTTTTAATTTCTTTCTTTCATCAGGCTCCCTTGAATCTTTCTTTCTTTCTTTCTTTCTTTCTTAATTCAGTTGTAATCTCACATTTCTTTCCATATTTCTTTCTTTTTTTCCGAGTCCTTGATTATTTCTTTTTTTCGTTCTTTCCTTTTTCTTTCTTACCTTTTTCTTTCTTTCTTTCTTTCTCTTTACTATTCTGTTTCCCGTTTCTCTCCCACTTGATATTGTTTTTATTCTTTCATTTTTCTTTATTTCTGTTTCTCATTCTGATACGATTTTCTCTTTATTTTTCGGTATTTCTTTCTCTTCTTTTCTTTCGTTCTATTTCAAAAACTGACAGATTTCACTTTAACATGTTTTTCTTTCTTTTTATTTGTTTTCTTTTTTCTCTCATTTACAGTTTCACCACATCTCTTCCCCTTTTATTTCTCTCTCTCCCTTTCTCTCTCTCTCTTTATCTCTCTCTCTCCAGCTTCCTCTCTTTGTTTTTTCTTTCTTAATAATTTCCTTGCCAATCAGTGAAGGTGTCAACCAGACAAGCCCTTTGTCAATCTTGATCTCTCTTCTTGTCAGAGGTTAGAATTGTCACCGGAAACAGAAGATTTTGACAGATTCAATAATGAAAAGAGCAGGAAAAAAACAGAGCCGGTGCCTTCAGTCACCATCCCCTATCTCACTAGGATCAAACAGGCGTCCAAAGAAGCTGAAGCAATGTGTTAATCCGGAAGACAGTTGATATGGCTGTAAATGTCAATCAGCCCCGGTAGGGTGGCTTCATGAAAAAAGGTTTTAGAGTTTGGTGAAGAACAGAATGCATACGACAGTAATGGACAATTGTATAGAATCAGTTCCCTGAAATGAAGTCGGAAATATCTGGAGAAAAAAAAAAGAAAGGATATGTGACAAAAGAACAAATAGAGCACAGTGAAAGAAAAATAAAACGAAAGAAACAAACAAACAGTGTGATAAAAAAATGAAAGAGAACAAATGAAAATAAATAGAACAAAGAAAGTAAACCAATGTTGGAAGGGAAGAAAGAAGATGCATCGAAAAAGAAAACGAGAAAATAAACAAATGAAAGAAAGAAAAAGCAAAGGAAAGTAACCAAACGAAAAAGAGAAAGAATAAAACAAAAACAGAGAAGAGAATCAAAAGAAAAATGAGTGAAATAAATAAACAAAAAAGAACGAGATGAAACGAAAGAGAAGAAGAATGAATGAAAAAGTAAAAATGAGTGCGAATGAACAAAAAAGAAATTGAGTAAATTGTGAGAAAGAAAAATGCTAAAGAATAAAGAGAGCAAATGAAAGAAAAAAGTAAGAGCAAATGAAAGACAGAATGAAATAAATAATAAAGAAAGAGTGTAAACGAAAGAAGTATATGAAGAAAGAATAAAGTAAATAGGGTACAAACAAAAGAAAACAAGACAAAAGAAGTTTAAACAAAATAAAGCAATAAAAAAAATGAATGAATGAATATGAGAATGACGAAATGAAAGAAAAAACATGGAAACAAATATTAAGAAACTCTGCCTGTGTATAAAAAAGAAAACGACGAAACCATAAAAGTGAACGAAAACAAAATAAAAGGAGTCAAGAAATATATATATATATATATATATATATATATATATATATATATATATATATATAATGTAAAGAAAGGACAATAAGAAATCTTCTGTTCCTTCACGTTTATTTTTAAATGTACAGTGCTCAACAGTTAAGTAGAGGTAAATATTTTTGTAATATAATTAATTTTACATTTTCGAGATACAGAATTTTCGATGTTTCGGAATCAGATTTTTACTATGACTCCACCGTACAGCGATAATATTTGGGGTAAATGACGGAAAAAAAAACTATTATAAGTATTATAATGTTAAAAATATGAGTCCCAAACATGGCAATTTCTGTGTCGCGAAAATATTTAATTGATCATATTGCAATAATATATATATATATATATATATATATATGACGCCATTTCGGTCGGGTTTCAATTCTGGGTAAAATCAATCGCAGTCTAATCGTACTGATGAGATGTGATAGGTGAAACAGATCTATCTGCAGATGACAATATATATATATATATATATATATATATATATATATAACTTGTTTACAAATGAAAAATATTCAAAATTTCTAAAATATAATACAGTATTACACCCATTTTAATACAAATGTGCACTGGTTTAACCCTATTGTGACCAAAAACTAAGTACCAGGCAATATATATATATCTATATATATATATATAGAGAGAGAGGGAGATAGATAGATAGATAGATAGATAGATAGATAGATAGATAGATAGATAGATAGATAGATAGATAGAATCATGAAGTAAATGTACATTTCGATACGGAAATTTCTATGTTTCGAAAACAAATTACATTTGTATTGAGCACTGTTTAAAAAATAATGCTAGAGAACTCATATCGTAAAACCTTGGGTCATTTATTACAATTAAATTAATTTAACACTTCCATGTTTTCATTAATCATATTTCATTTACGCTCTCACACCCTGATTGAGCACTCTGGAAGAATGGTAGACGTTGAAAAGCATCTGCTATATATATATATATATATATAGCAGATGCTTTTCAACGTCTACATATATATATATATATATATATATATATGGCAGTGACAATGACAATATATATATATATATATATATATATATATATATATATATAATATTGCAATATAATTAATTTAACATTTTCGCGACACACAGACACACACACACACACACATATATATATATATATATATATATATATATGATTGTGTCATAATTTCAAAAGTTTGTATTTGCATTTATTCGTGATTATGCACGAGTATTTAAAAAGAATATTCCTTACTTGGGCCTACCTGTTTCATACGCTCGAAGCCATTTTCAGTGATTGATTTAAGAAATCAGTTGAAAAACGAAAGGTACTAGGAAAGAAGCCAGAGGATGCAACAAAGGGGAAAACAAGAGAAGAGATGAGAAAGAGAAAAGAAATTGGTGAGAAAATGAAAGTAAGAAGAGTTGAGAAGTAGAAAAGAGAGTGAGAAGAGAAAACGATTAAAAATGAAAGGAAGAAGTGTCGAGCACGAGAAAAGAAAGTGAGAGAAACTAACGATGAGAAATGAAAACGATAAATAGCGAGAACGGGAAAAGAAAGTGAGAGGAGATAGCGATGAGAAATGAAAACGAGAAGAGGCGAGAACGAGACGAGAAAAGAAAGTGAGAGAAACTAACGATGAGAAATGAAAACGATAAATAGCGAGAACGGGAAAAGAAAGTGAGAGGAGATAGCGATGAGAAATGAAAACGAGAAGAGGCGAGAACGAGACGAGAAAAGAAAGTGAGAGAAAGTAATGATGAGCAATGAAAAAGATAAATAGCGAGAACGGGTAAAAAAAGTGAGAAGAGATAGCAATGAGAAATGAAAACGAGAAGAGGCGAGAACGAGACGAGAAAAGAAAGTGAGAGAAAATAACGATGAGCAATGAAAACGATAAATAGCGAGAACGAGAAAAGAAAGTGAGAGGAGATCACGATGATAAATGAAAACGAGAAGAGGGGAAAACGAGAAAAGAAAGTGAGAGGTGATCACGATGAGAAATGAAAACGAGAAGAGGGGAAAACGAGAAAAAAAAGCGAGAGAAAATAACGATGAGAAATGAAAAAGATAAATAGCGAGAAAGAGAAAAGAAAGTGAGAGGAGATAAGGATGAGAAATGAAAACGAGAAGAGGCGAGAACGAGAGAAGAAAGTGAGAGGTGATAACGATGAAAAATGAAAACGAGAAGAGGCGAGAACGAGAAAAGAAAGTGAGGAGACAAAACGCTGAGAAACGAAATCGGGAATGAGGCGAGAACAAGAAAAGCCTGTGGTGATTTGACTTGGGAAGAAATTAATGGAAAATAAAACAGAGAAAATAATGAGAGAAGGAATAATGTAAACAAAGCATATTGCGAGGAGATAAGAGAGAATAAAAAAAATTAGGGGAGAAGAGAAGGAAATATTTAAGCGAGGAAAGATATGACAAAGAAGAGAAAAAGAAAGCGAGAGAAGACAAGAAAAAGAAAATAAAAGGAGATGAAAAATAGCGAAAAGAAAGTGGGATCGGATAAGACAAAAGAAAGCGTCAGATTTGAGTTTGAGTTTTGTTTAATGGAATATCAAAACCTCTGTGGGTCATTTAATGGCAAAATGGTGGGGTTTTTAGTTATTTTTATGTTCAGTTATAATCAGAAGGCTGATTTAGTCAGATTTTAATGAACTTTTTCGTTTTTATTCTTTTTTATTTTAGAAAAATGAAAATGTCTTCTGGTTTTGTATTCAAAAATGTTTTACTGAGAATTATAGTATTATTTTTTCTTCTAAAATTTATTTTTGGTAATATTTTTCCTTAAAAATGTATGCATTTCCATAAAAGTTTATTTTTATGAATATAATTATTTTTTTAATCATCTCACCCTAAGCAAGGCATTCCACTGCCACTGTTGCGCATGGGGCTACATAGGGGAAGGTAAAGAGAAGGAGTGGTTAGACATACGGAATGTCAGGAGGAAGGTGATAGATGAGTAAGGATAGCGAGGATGAGGGTTGGGCAGATGGGAAGAGTGTTTGATAGAATGGGAGCAGGTTATTGTGTTAGGAGGTGTCTATTGACCTTACATTTAAACTCCTGGAGATTGTAGCCGTCGGGGAAGCAATCGTGTGGAAGATAATTCCACAGTCGGGAAGTGCGAGGAAAAAAACTGTTGGAGTAGAAGTTGCGGTTGCATTTTATCGGTTTCACTGTAAAAGGGTGGGATCTAGTTGCTAATCTAGTATCTCGTTCAAATTCGTATTTAGGGGGCACTAGGGATCTAAGTTCATCGGAGCAGAAGCCGTGAAAGTAGTTATAGAAAAGACACAGGGAAGCCACGTCGCGCCGGTGGGAGAGAGACTGCAGGCGATCTGCCAAGTCGGTATCTATCACATTACAGACTCTCCTCTGAACCTTATCTAGAAGCCCGAGGAGAACAGCAGGGGCACCCGACCAGATATGGTAGCAGTATTCAATGCACGGGCGGATGGTAGATTTATAAATGTGCAGGATAGATTTAGACGGAAAAAACTTCCGGGCCCTACACAGAGAACCGACTTTCATAGCAGCGGATTTAGCAATGGATTCGATATAGTCATTCCATTTGAGGTCCGCTGAAAGTGTGAGACCAAGGAGGCGCAGTGTTTTACTCTCTGGGAGGCAAGCCTGGTCCATGCTAATGGGAGGTAGGTGAGATTGTCGATGATGGTTAATTGAGAGTAGCTTCGTTTTAGAAGCATTAAAATTTACTAACCATTTCTTACCCCAGTCCAATATGGATTGGAGGTCTTTTTCAATCTCGGCTGCGAGGTTAGCTTTGACGCCTACACCAGATTTTTATTAAAGGGTATTTTTATGCTTTCATAATGTTTTGACACCAATATGGGGATTAACTATTTTCCCATAATTGGGACCCTATCAGGTGCTTCCACTCCGGGTCAGTGTGACCTTTGGAACAACAGCAATTAAGAACAGGTTCCATGCTCCTCACAACCTGCCAATCAGAAGCCTTGCTGCCGGATGCAGTTTAACTTCATGCCCAGGAACGAAGCAATTAGAAACAGAAAAGAAAGCTAGAGGAGATAAGGAACGGAAATGAAAATAAGACGCAAAACTTTCGTGTTTGGTGGTCCATGGAATTTCTAAAAACAACTAGAGACTCACAAAGCCAATAGCTGATGTGAAAGAAAACCTACAGATTAAATATGTAGTCCAAGTCAAGGACTTAGGTGCCGTAGCTGCAGTTGTTTCTTTTACCCAGCCAGTTCCAAACCCAAGAAGATACAGTTTGTTGAAAGAGGTTTCTGATTACTTACACACAAAATTCTCATCCTCTACAGTCGAGAACTGGACCCGTCAGACTCAACCCTTGTAAAGAGTTTTGTAATAAGCCATCAGTACCACCAAGGCTGCACTTAAAGATAAGTGGGCTAAGATTTTGAAGTACTACGTTTCTAAGAGTGTTTCTAAGTAAAGCCAAGTTGAATAAATTATCACTCTTGATAGTTAACAAGGTAACACCATTTTTTCAAGTTTTACTTCCACACTTTTATACTTATCTTCATAAATAAGTATATAACGATAAAAAAATGAATCTTAAACATAATTTTTCTATGTGCCATGTCTCTTTAGACGATCATGGATTTTCTATAATTTTCAATCTTATGTAGCTCTTAGTAAATGTACTTTCTTGAAACCTATTCTTTTATTTATTTACACAAACTTGTTAGTTAGGTTACTAGCTGATTTCTTTTGTCACTCAGGCCTTCAAATTTACGTGTGAAAATTAAAAACTCAAAACACTCTTTTCTTTTTAGGTGAGCTAAAAGTTCAACTCACTTTTGATTCTTAGTATAAGTGACATTTTGTTTCCACTCTACTTAAGACTTCATCATTTATCAAATGTTCGCTTCATGGTATTCTTAACAACTTTCTGCATAACAACATATTTCGGTTCCTTGAAGTTTCATTTTCGTCTGTGAATTCAATGTCCAGCAATCACAGCCATATGAAAACATTAATATTACATAGCGGTTCTGCATATGTTTTCCTTGTTTCTAAGAAAATTTTCCCGTTTCATAACGTTCGGCTTATTTTTTTGGAAGGCATCTTTGTTTATGCTTACTTGTTTTTGTTTGTGTTCGTTATGAATTCGCGGGTGGTTTAATTGCTTACGGTTCTTAATTCTGTTCCGTTATATCCACTTACGCCCAAATAACCTTGAGAGATGTATGAACCACTCTATTTCCCCAGCTATGGATTAAATAGTAAGATTTCTCTCTGGAAAAACTAGTGTTATTTTCAGAGATTTATTATTTCATTATTACGCTGAAACGCCGGTTCCCGTACGATCAACGAAGTTAATCGAATTCAAGTCTGATTCGTACCTTGATGGGTGAGTTCTTGGGAATACCAGGCAGAGTAAGCTCGAATTTGCGGGTAGTGTAATGGATAACGGTTCAATATTGTTAATCTGAGAGCTGTGTTTCAATTCTTTTTGGGTTCTTCTTCTTCTTCTGTGTGCCCTGTTCCTTCAGGACATAGGCGATCATTGTTATCCACTTCTCCCTATCCCTTGTGGCTCTTAGTATGTTTGCTCCTGTTACACATCGCAATCCCCATCCGTCATCCACCTGATCAGGCCCTGCAAATATGTTATCCGCTGCCTTCCTCTGTCTCCTTTTCCTTCTCTCTGGCCTGTCAGTATCAGGTTCTCCAAGCTCTCCTTCCTCAGTACGTGTCCCAGAAATTTCAGTTGTCTCTTCCTGATGCTCAGTATTAATTTCCTTTTTGTTGACATTCTTTCCAACACCTCATCGTTGCTTGCATGCTCAGTCCACGATATCCGCAGCATCCTTCTGTAGAACCACTGCTTCAAGTTTTGTCCTCCTTTTCGATGATATTTTCCAGCCTTCACTGCCGTATTGAAGAACCAACATCACGTAGCAATCCAGCACTCTTTTCTTTGTTTCTAGTGAAATTTTCCTGTTTATTAGTACTTTACTCAGCTTCTGGAACGCGTCCTTTGCCATGCCAATTCGCCTTCGGATCTCTGTGTCGCACCTTCCATCTCCTGTTAGAATACTTCCCAGGTATTTAAACTTATGCTCAAATACCCTTTGGAAAATATATGAATTCACCTATTCTCCCCCCCAGACAAAGGTTATTTAATAAGACTAAGTATTACTCAGTCTTTATTATCTGTAAAAAATCTTCCAATCTAAAACTATTTTCTGGCCTTAAATATTTGTGTTTAAGGACGCAGTGAGTTAATCAGGGGATGTGCGTTGTGGTACAGTGGATATCGGCTCGGAACGAGAAACCGGGTAGCCGAGTTCGAATTCCAGTTGAATCCATTGTATTCACTTAAGCGCAAATACCCTTGGGAAAGGTATTAATCCGTCTATTCCTTCCAGTTATGGGTTAAATAACAGGACAGATTGGGTTCTATAGCCTTGGTCGGCAACCAGTCTACCGCAGAAAGCAATGGCAACCTACTGCGGGATAATCTTCTGCCCAGTCAGGCATGTCTCTTTCGAGACATGATCGCCCAAGCGTGTATCACGTATGGCACTTTAACTGACTGAGTTAATGAGTGCTAGATGCTGGAATATGAGAAAAAACAATAATAAAGAAAGAAGTCAATATAAGAATTAATATAAAAAACAAAAAAAAATTGCGTTTATTTTTCAAGGATCAAAGTTGGTTGGCTAACAGAAACTTCCACAAGTGAGATATGCATCCAACCTAATCGGGTAGATGTTTATCGGGCAGCAGGACAATAACCCCAAAGCATGCTGCCAACAACATTAAGGAGTTCATCAGAGAAAAAAGGTGAACGGTTTCACACTGGCCACGTCAATCATCGGACCTTAACCCAATAAAACAAGCACTTCCTCTCTTAAAGAGTAGATTGAAGAAAGAACCCCCTCCCCCGAAACAAACAAGAACAGAAAGCATCTGTGTTAAAAGTCTGAAAAAGCATAACAAATGAAGAATGAAGCAATTTGTTGACGTCAATCGATCGCAGGTTTTATGCAGTTATTGTTAGCAAGTGTTATGCGACTAAATATGAAATGTTATTTGTATGGGCAAGTTATGAAGGCTATCACAATGCGTTTAATAAAATAAAGAAAGGTAAAGAATGTTTTGGGTATTACCTATTTATTATTCATTAATATTTCAAGATCAAAATCTCATCTTCAGAATGGTAGGAGAGCTTGATTTCACGTCCGCTCGTGGACCGTGTCTTACAATGAAAATGTTATTTACTTTAAGACTATCTGTTCCTTTACATTTACTCACCTAAAATTAGAGTGATCTGATACAAATGGTGGTATGTCCTAAGCTGTTTAACACCGTTAAATGCAAATACCTTGAAATAAAAGCTGAAATTCTGTCTCATATTTATCTTTTGATATTAAACCAAAATGTCTTCAGTCAAGAATAAAACAAAGGAAAATTTGACTAAAGACAATGTAAGCCATTTCATCTAGAGAAAATATAAGAAATATGGCCGTCACAGTCAATTGTTCCTCCCGCCCATTAGCATGGATCAGGCTAATCTCCCTGAAAGTAAAACACTGCGCCTCCTCGGATTAACTCTCACATCAGATCTCAAGTAGAATAACTATATAAAATCAAAGATAAATCCGCTGCTAAGAAGGTTGGTTCTCTGTGCAGGGCCAGGAAGTTTTTTCCCGTCTGACACAATCCTGCACATGTACTAACCTACCATCCGACCGTGCATTAAATATTTCTGCCATATCTGGTCGGGTGCTCCTACTATCCACCTAATTTGACAAAATCCAACGGAGAAACTGTAGTGTCATCGATCCCGACCTGGCAGCTAGGATACAGTCGCTTTCTCGCCGACGCAGTGTGGCTTCCCTGTGTCTCTTCTACAACTACTTTCACGGCTTCTGCTCCGATGAACTTAGCTCACTGGTAACCCTATAAATAAATTTCCTCGTGCCAAAAGATTAGCAACTAGGTCCCACCCTTTTACTGTGAAACCGATAAACGATAAACGCAAATTCTACTCCATCAGCTTTTTTTCTCGCACTTCTCGCCTGTGGAATTCCTTTCCGCTTACTTGCTTTCCCGACAGCTTCTTAAAGAATTTAAATGTAAAATCAATAGTCATCTCTTGTCTTACTAACTTGCATCCTCTCTCTCATGCTCTTTTCTCCAGTATCCTCTTCCTTTTCATACTTTCTTCCCGACACTCCCCTTTAACCTGTCACTCTTTCTCATAACATTCTTATGTAACCCCCTGCACAACAGTGGCAGTAAAATACCTAGCTTCGGGCCACACGATTATTAATAAAAAAAAAAAAGAAATGAGCCGCCTTCTTAAGATAAGGCTGCAAGAGCATTGCAAGGGCGTAACAAGAAGAGAGGTAGAAAAGTCAGGCATAGCTGACCATATATATAGAGAGAAAGGGGACCACCGTCCTCTTAGGGATAAAGTTTAAATAGTTAATATAGAAAACCATTCGAACCTTCATCAATTTAAGGGATCAGCGCATATGATAGTCTACAAAAATCTCTTAAGCAGAGAATTAAATACAACATGGGAACCAGGAATACAGAATGCTAGAAAAAATCATTTGCTTCAGAGATTGTAATATGAGCTTTCGTAAAAAAAAAAAGGTTATGGTTTATCACTCAGTTAAGTGCCATATGTAATACACGCTTTGGGCGATCATGTCTCAAAAGAGACATGACTGACTGGTAAAGCTAGTAATCTGTCTCTTCCCTCCATTTATGGGTTAAATAATGGGACAGACTGGGTTCTATAGCCTTGGCTGGCAACCACTCTACTACAGAAAGAAGTGCCAACCTACTGCAGGATAATATTCTGCTCAGTCAATCATGTCTCTTTTAAAGCGTGTATCACGTATGGCACTTAACTGATTGACTGACTAGGTAAGCATCTACGCCCCATCTATTTACTGTTTAAATAGTTAAATGCAACTGCATTTTCTGCTCTAACAGTTTCTTTTATCGCACTCTCATCGATTAAAGTTCCTTCCATTTACTTACTTCCCTGATAGCTACAATCTCCCAAAATTTCAATGTAACGTCAACGGCCATCTTCCCCTTGATTACCATCCGTCTGTTTTTCTTCGACACCTACTGTACACAGGCTTTTTTCTCGTTGTAAACTCTTACGCACTAGTGTTGCTCCAGCCTTTCGTCGGGCCAAATTATCATAAAAATAATGTAGTTAATGATAATCAATCATCGCAGAAATTTAGTCAGAATGAGACGGAACTCCAGACGAGGAAATTTCTGACACAAAATTCAGCTCGTGAAACGGGCTTATTGAAAAATCGCATACACGCCTTTTCAACCCATACTAGAGATCGCTCACAAATACGGGACTTATAATTGAATCATTTCTAATCGATCAGGCAATCGCCATTTGAATTACTAGAGCAATTCAATCCTACTAACTCCAGTCGTACTAAGTGTTCTGATGGTTGCTCCCTTCGGGAGTCCAAAACTCCTGATAGGGACCTTTAGCAGCTATGTCGAAAATGAGGAATCATACCAAGCCCAAAAAGGCCAACAGAGGAACAACCGAATGACGGTTATAACAGACATCAACGGCTGAACTCGTGAATGAAGAAGGCTACACATAACGGACATGCTACAGAAAGAGTCAGTCAAAATTATAAAAGATTCAGTAGCAATCTATTGCAGTTTCATAACTAGATTCTGCAAGTCTCATTCTATATGTGCTGCGTGTCTCAGAGAAAGGTTATGATAACGAGAGTGTGGGTTACTTATTAGAAAACTTAGATCTACCTTAAACAAATCCACACCAACGGGACCTTATTCTATTTTGATGTTCTTTTTTCTCCAAACAACTCTTGCAAAGCTAAATGGCCTGAGAAAGAATGACGGGAACGAGTGAAACTTGAAGCTCTTACTCCTGAACCTGAAAGTATGCGGTGAATTTAGTCATCAACGCCATCATCACAATGTGAGCGATCGGCGAAGACGAAATTAAATTCTTGCATACGAGCAGAAGCAGACGAAGACGAATAAATTTAACTATGTAAATATTGCACCAAACAAAATTACTATTTAATAAAATGTTCTCCAAAATATATTATATTAAATCAATTGCGAAGTCTACTGGAAGTAAATTCGGTTAGCTATATCGTTCTAGATAATTTTTCTAACCAGAATCGATTTATGAGTCCCATTTATCCGTAGATCAAGTATTTTCACCAAATCTGTTCTGGATCATCCACTCTGTATTTAGAAACTTTTGAGAAAATCCAGAGAAGAATCAACAATATTATTAGCCTTGTCCTGATATTTTACAACGCCGTAACATAGGTTTCCTTTGACTTTCCTATCGATATAATACATCCGCAGAGCATTCCTCGCTGTTACCTTCAATTTACGTACAATAATCGATTGGCAAGTAGGTATCAAAATTTCACCTGCAAACACTACACCACTTTAGAAAAAATCTTACACTAAGTAGGACCGCCGAAAAGAAGCAAGCATAATAAAAAGCAATTAAAAAACAATTAACCCCCTGCAAATACTACACCACTTAAGAAACAAATCTTACACCAATTAGGTAAGTTGAAAAAAGGCAGGCACAATAAAAAGAAATTAAAAACAATTAACCCATTGCAAAGGCTACAATATTTAAGAAACAAATCCTACACCAAGTAGGTACGCTGAAAAGAAGCAAACAAAATAAAAAGCAATTACAAAACAATTCACCACCTGAAAATACTCCACCACTTAAGAAACAAATCCTACACCAGTTAGGTATGCTGAAAAGAGGCAAGCAGAATAAAAGCAATTAAAAAACTATTATTCAACTACAAATAGTAGACGACTTATAAAATAATTTCCATAACGCAAAGAAACACTCAAACACAAAGATATCATATTACAATAAACTTCACATAAAAAATAGTATGACAAACCCACCGCAACTGTTTATAAACTATTATATATATATATATGGCAATTTGTGTTTTCTCCTGAATCATCAAGTCGAAGGACAACCAACAGAATACAAACAACAGAATTCAATTATCGACCTGTCTAAATGAATTGTATAAGATTATAGATATGTATGTCCATTTAAACAAACAAGTATATATATTGTTACAAATCATTGGCTAGCTCCTGACTATGTTTTAAAATATGAATATCAATTTCAGTAAAGTGCCGGACTTAGACTTAGATTGTAACGGAATGTAAATAAAGTCTGGCTTGTCTCAGGTTTGTAATACATATTGTTGATGTCGATGACTGAGAGAAGCATATGCGAGGAAATAAAAGACTGACTCAGCAACAACAGAACGATGTGACAAACGACCGTTTGCATAATGGAAACAAGTTTTTTTTAAAACACATATAATTTACTGAAACCGAAGGTCTGTCTGACTGATTTCTTTCCTTCTCTTTAGAAATGCTACAATTGTACGTCCGAACGGATTCGCGTCTATTCCGTCTCTCACAGTAAATGCTTTTGGCAATTCAGTCAGTCAGTTAAGTGCCATACGTGTTGCATGCTTGCGCGATCATGTCTCGAAAGAGACATGACTGATTAAGCAGAATATTATGTCGCAGTAGATTGTCATGGCTTTCTGCGGTAGAATGGTTTCCAGACAAGGCTATAGACCCTAATCTGTACTGTTATTTAACCCATAACTGGGGGACGAGACGGGTCAATACATTTCTTAAAGGTATTTTTGCGTAAGTGAATGCAAGGAATTCAATTGGAATTCGAACTCTGCTCCCCGATTTCTAGTTCCGAAACGTTATCCACTGCACCCCAAAGCAATTACGTGGAGTAAAAAGGTCTCATTTCTAATGCACAAATGACCGTGTCTTGACTTCTTCACCTATCGTTGGTCAGTCATATCTACTACTCTCATCACTCAGTTTAGTGTGGAAGCGGGGTGTTTATCTCTCTGCTTAACAAGATAGATAGATAGATAGATAGATAGATAGATAGATAGATATCTTATAAATTATAGTTTAGAACATGTACAATTTTTTTAGCATGATTGTAAGGTTAGTTCTAAAAAATACTACAAAAGCCAAAGCTAGGACCCCTTAAAGACGGTAAACCTTTATAGTACTAACAACACTATTGCATCCAATTTTACCTATTACACACCACAAACTGTGATCTAATTTAAAGTTTTATAGAAAAAAGTGATTTCCTAAATTTAAAATTAAGGTTAAATATACAAAATTAGATTAATTATAAAAACTGTATTTAAATACAAAAATATTCTATAGTTGTACAAATAAACATTAATGATAGGTCCAGTCTTATTCCTCCCCACTCTTACATTTTCTTATTCTCCCACTTCTACTAAACCCAAGTAATAAAGTCCAGCCATGGGGCCATAATGCTATAGACAATCTTCTAATGTTAAATCTGTCTACAAAATTCCCGACGCTTTCATTAATCAACTATATTCCCCCACCCACCCTCTTTCCAAAATTCTAACAGACAATTTACATCGACAATCTCACCTACCTCCCATTAGCATGGACCAGGCTTGCCTCCCAGAGAGTAAAACACTACGCCTCCTTGGTCTCACACTTTCGGCGGACCTCAAATGGAATGACTATATCCATTGCTAAATCCGCTGCTATGAAAGTCGGTTCTCTGTGTAGGGCCCGGAAGTTTTTTCCGTCTAAATCTATCCTGCACATTTATAAATCTACCATCCGCCCGTGCATTGAATACTGCTGCCATATCTGGTCGGGCGCCCCTGCTGTTCTCCTCGGGCTTCTCGATAAGGTTCAGAGGAGGGTCTTTAATGTGATAGATACCGACCTGGCAGACCGCCTGCAGTCTCTCTCCCACCGGCGCGACGTGGCTTCCCTGTGTCTCTTCTATAAATACTTTCACGGCTTCTGCTCCGATGAACTTAGATCACTGGTGCCCCCTAAACACGAATTTGAACGAGATACTAGATTAGCAAATAGATCCCACCCTTTTACAGTGAAACCGATAAAATGCAGCCGTAACTTCTACTCCAACAGTTTCTTTCCTCGCACTTCCCGACTGTGGAATTATCTTCCACACGATTGCTTCTCCGACGGCTACAATCTCCAGGAGTTTAAATGTAAGGTTAATAGACACCCCCTAACACACTAATCTGCTCCCATTCTATCAAACACTCTTCCAATCTGCCCAACCCTCATTCTCGCTATCCTTATTCATCTGTCAACTTCCTCTTGACATTCCCTATGTCTAACCACTCCTTCTCTTTACCTTGCCCTATGTAGCCCCATGCGCAATAGTGGCAATGGAATGCCTTGCTTGGGGTGAGATGATTAAAAAAAAAAAAAACAAGACTTATTCTCTTGTCACTAACCCACACACAACTCGCCAAATATAAGAAAAGTGGCTTTTCATTCTTTTCCACACAATCTGATAAGACATTGAATTTCAATGTCGAAACAAAATGTACATTTTGTAGTGGATAAAAAAAATTGTACATGTTCTATACTATAATTTCTTCGTTCCTTATTCACTCGGATATAAGCTCTCACACTCGGACTGAGCACTCTGGAAGAATGGTAGACTTTGCAAAACAGCAGCTACTCTAACATCTACGCATCGTTCAGTCAGCAATGAATGAGAACACTCCCCGATATTGGGCGTGTATAATGATAATATACACGCTAAAATGTCTGCCCCCTTCTACCGAGCGCCCATAGCTCAGAGTTAGAATCGCCAACTGACGCCAATTTGGTCGGGTTTCAATCTTGGGTTAAAAGCAAATGGGAATCTAACCGTACTGAAGAGCTGTGATACAGCGAAACAGATCTGTCTGTGGATGACTATATATATATATAACTCAGCCACAAAACAGATTATCTACAGTGAACTAAAGAATATAAAAATACTCTACCATCCGCCCGTGCATTGAATGCTGTTGCCATATTTGGTCGGGTGCCCCTGCTATTCTTCTTGGGCTTCTCGACTAGGTAGAGCGGAGTCTCTCTCTCACCGGCGCGACGTGGCTTCCCTGTGTCTCTTCTATAAATACTTCCATGGCTTCTGCTCCGATGAACTTAGATCACTGGTACCCCTAGGTTCGAATTTGCACGAGATACTAGATTAGCAACTAGATCACACCCTTTTACAGTGAAACCGATAAAATGCAACCGCAACTTCTACTCCAACAGTTTCTTTTCTCGTACTTCCCGACTCTGGAATTCCCTTCCACATGACTGCTTCCCCGACGGCTACAATCTCCACGAGTTTAAATGTAAGGTCAATAGACACCTCCTAACACAATAACTCGCTTCAATTCTTTCAAACACTCTTCCCATCCTCCCAACTATCTATCACTCCCCTTCTGACATTTCCTATATCTAACTAAATTAAGTTAATCATATACTACTCTAAATCTAGTATATCCAACTCGTTCATTCGCAACGACTCTTCTACCCCTGTTAATGATCTGAAAAACAAAAACAACTTGCTTTACAAATTCAAGTGCCATTTGGGAAATTGTATCTCCAATGGATTAAACAATATTTATGTTGCTCACACCACAAACTCACTTTCACAACGTTTGACACTACATTTAAACGATAATTCTAACATCTTTAGACATTTAAAGCATTTAAACCAACATACCAGGCCACAATTTCGCAAAATCACGTCGAAAACACAACTATACTCAAACATGAAAACAATAAACAAAAACTAAAAATACTCGAAGCCATATACATAAATCTAACTTGAACAAAATTAACTACGAAATCTCCAAAAACATTCTCAAATGCCTATAATAGATAACAGAAGCGATTGGTTATCCCAATAGCTTTCCTTACCTAATATTTCTCGCCTCCACTCTGGTCATGTGTGACGCCACAAGCTGGAGTGCGATTTTCGCTTCCAGCAGGCACGCACGTGCTCTCTAATCATCCATGCAAAAATAGACTACTACTACTTCTACTACTGTACGTCCACGAACTGCTTCATACGCCCTATACAGATATCATCTTTGATAATGGCGGATGCAAGCCATTTGCTGAGAAACGATTAAGTAAAAAACATGATTCAATATTGTGATTTTCTTTCTTCTTTCAACCAGAATATTATTAAGCTTATCAGGCAATATGAAAAAAAATTACGTAAAATAAAACGATAAACTTATTTAATGAAACATGATTCAATATATATATATATTGAGAGAAAGTGAATGAGAAAAATAGTTCATATCTACCTGTGCTTTATATATAGCGAATAAAACAAGATATAGATTCCAAATTCAAATTCTAAGCATCGACTCATAAATTTTGTTAGAAATAAAAATGACTCGAATTTATAAACTTTGCTTAGCACACACGCAAAAGTGAATCTAAAACAAAACTCGTGAAATTTCACACCTTGATGCGAAATGTTTTGCGGCCAATAGAAAACTAGGGAACATCTAAAAATAAAATTCAAATAATCTTCAATTATCAGAAACAAAATCTTTCACAGACCACTTTCGCGGGTCGACGCGAAGTTTGTTTGTTCGTCGTCCAATGGAAAGGCTAGAATTCACACCCGGCAATGAATTCCCAAATGACATCTTTCGAGCCCCACAAACGAAATAAAAAATGAGCCAAGTTCGGCTGCGGGTAGAAAGAAAATGACGAGCCCAGTAACACGTTCCTTGACAAACTTCAAGCGATTGCTATTATTATCTCTTTCTATATTTCTCACATTCTTCCTCTTTATCGTTAACCCGTCTACCTTTTATTATACTTGAAAACCGAAGGGAAATTTTAAGTCTAAGCGATAACTTCAAAGACATTCCTATCCAACGATAACGCTCATATATACATACATACATACATACACATACAAGTTACTAATACGAACGCTTGATACCTTAACTCCTTACTATTTCTCATGTACGTCTAACTTCTACGAATTCATGTTATTTTTTTCTATTAATAAATTTCTGTTTAAACATACAAAACGTATACATATATTCTTCTACAAATCCATCTTCTGATAAAGTTCTGTTAATTCTGATGATCTTCTGAATAAACCCTAAATTGTGGGGAATGTCGGTTAGGTTGTAAATTGGCCTTGTACCAGACATGGCTGAGTGTTCCTACCGCTACAGTTGTGACACCTCCAACTGCAACATATACACCAAACAAAGCTGAGCAGATCTCAGTCATAGTCATTGCTTTTGGTTAATGATCAGCTGCTTGAACATTTCTTGTCACATTTCTTGTGCTCGATCACACTGACTTATGATTTCGTGATAGCACAACTACGAAAGAATTCCAAACAATTATGTTTACCCAATTTGCGAATGACTTTCTTTAGTTGCAGCATGCTAAAATCTCCTCCCACGCATCAATACGAGCATCCACGCCTGTCTGATAGCTTATACAGATTATTATATATAAATTGATAGACATGCAGCTTGGCTTATCATCTGTTTCATTGTTGAAGATAAGCTTTGGATTTCACCTGAAATACAATATTTATCCTGTCAAAGCTTCTCTTGTTAAAAGACTTTCAGTATAAATGCGGTAGATTCTCATAGGAAAGGCGACCTTCACTTGATTCCTTAACGAATTTTAATGATTTTCTCTTTAGTCTGCCGATGACAACATATAATATAAACTCATCGTAAAAGCATGGATTTGATTTTAGATTGCATTTATTGAAATAAGGATTTAAATGTTAATGATTTTAAGTTAATTGAATTTTCGAAGTTGATTGGATCCAGAGTTTGACGTGCAATTTAAAGTTGTTTTATTACTATAGATATTAAGGACGAATCCATTAGAGAGGTATGAGGATGGATCTGAAAAATATTGCTTGATTGACATACGTATATTTGAAAGCATTTGCGAAGCTCGTTGGATAGATAGATAGATAGATAGATAGATAGATAGATAGATAGATAGATAGATAGATAGATAGATATGAATAGAAAGCCAACGGGAAAGAGATATAAAGCCAGGTACGCACATAGATAGATAGATAGATAGATAGATAGATAGATAGATAGATAGATAGATAGATAGATAAATTTCAAATTGTCGGTTGTTTATAACCAAGTTTCGTTAAAATTCGTTAATTTCTGTAACATGTTTACATTTGTTGACATTACGAAACATTTCAAAGAAGATATGGTTGTTACAAGTAATAAAATAAGTCCATCCCGACCGTGGCGGATGGCAGAAGACATTAAACAATTTAAACCTGGTTTGAATACAATCAATTTTGATATTTCCAATAACGTACTCAAATGCCTGTAATCAGACCAGGGACCACAACGCCATTATTTTGTCACTGTCTTCGGGCATCCGCCACGGTAGGGATGGACTTGTATTTTCAATTCAATTCTCTTTATTGTTAATAACTTAAATGTTCTATGTTTAATGTGTGTTAATATTTACTCTTTGATAATGGCTTATGTGAGCCGAAAGCTTAGACCCGATAAAAAAATCAACAATTACTGTGATTTTTTGTTGTCTTTCAACGACATCACCATCATATATATATATATATATATATATATATATATATATATATATAATCCCAAGCAAGGCAGTTTATTGCCACTAGTGTGCAGGAGGTTACAAAGAGTGAAGTTATGAGAAAGTGTGACAGGTTATTGGCGGTGTTAGGAAGTGGGTAAGAGAAGAGAACGACAAGAATACTGATGAGATTGGAGTGGATGGATAAAGGAGCATGAGAGAGAGGATGCAGGTTAGTGAGATAGGATATGACTATTGACATTACATAAAAATTCTTAGAGATTATAGCTGTTAGGGAAGCAAGTAAACGGAAAGGAATTCCGCAGGCGGGAAGTGCGAGAAAAGAAACTGATGGAGTTGAATTTGCGTTTACATCTTATTGATTTCACAGTAAAAAGATGGGACCTAGTTGCTAATCTTGTGGCTCGAGTAAATTCATATATAGGGGGCACCAATGAGCTAAGTACATCGAAGCAGAAGCCGTGAAAGTATTTGTAGAAGAGACAAAGGGAAGCTATATCTCGCCGGTGAGAAAGTGACTGTATCTAAGCTGGCATGTCGGGATCGATCACATTACAGATTCTGCGCTGAATTTTGTCAAGGACAGCTAGGTGGATAGCAGGGGGACCCGAATAGATATGGCAGCAGTATTCAATGGATGTGCAGGATGGCTTCAGACGAGAAAAACATTCTGGACTTACACAGAGAACCGACCTTCTTAGCAGCGGATTTAGCTATGGATTATATATAATCATTCCACTTGAGGTCTGTTGTGAGAGTTAACCCGAGTAGGCTCAGTGTTTTGCTATATATATATATATATATATATATATATATATATATATATATATATATATATATATATATAATAACTTTTGTAGCGTAGAAGCTTTCCTTAATTTCCGCCTTTGACTTCTCGATCCCTGGTTATCTTCTCCTCGGAAGGAAGGGTTCCACTGTCCACATGCATGGGCTGGGGGTCTACATTAGTGAACACCTCCCTGTAGCTCGGGTGACTTCACTCGAATCTACCGTCCACCAATATGTATATCTCCGTCTGTCACTTCTCAGTTCGGTTAGCTACCTTTTCTTCCTTTGCCGTTCCCCTTCTTCTTCAGACTGCTCCTTACTAGACAGCATTTCTCAGTCCATTCCCCACACGCTTTCCAAACACTCCTTCTGGGCACTCCTCTCTGCTGGATATATGCTTTACCTCCGCACCTGACTTCTGTAAGTTCTCGCAGTTTTGCCCTCTCGTTAGCTCCGATCATGCTGTTGTCTCTCTTAGCATTTCTCTCCACTCTCACTCCACCCGGAAACCTCCTACTTATAGAACCTCCTACTGCTACCAAAGAGCTGACTGGGAAGCCTTCCGCGACTTCCTTTGCGACGTCCCTTCAGGGAAAGTGTTCGATCTCCCGGTTGATGACTGTGCCTCTGAGATTTCGTCCTGGGTGAAAGCTGGCATTGATGCCTTCATACCTACAAGGAAATTTCGTCTCAAACCTCATTCCTCCACTTCGTTCTCTCCTGCCTGTTCGGCCGCCATTGCCCACAGGAATCACTACTTTCGACTATTTCGGAGACAGTCATCTGATTATAACAGGCGCCAATTCACGTCTGCCCGTAATGAGTGCAAGAGAATCCTGAATGATGCCAAGCGGTTGTTTGCTGAGAGAATGAGACAGCGCATAGCTGACCGCAAGTTCGGCTCCAAAGACTATTGGCATCTTTGAAAACGGGTGCTGAACAATAGCAGATCCTCTATCCCTCCTTTAATCAATGAATTCGAGGGTCTCACGTCATCAGCGGACAAGGCTGAGTGCTTTGCTCGCAGATTCTCGTCCAACGCTACACCTGACTCATCTGGAGTACACTCACCCGAATTCCTTATCAGAACTGACGCTAAACTGCCTGAAATATACATTACCCCAACGGTAGGATCCCGTGTAATATCAAAATTGGACCTCCAGTGATGGAATCCCGGTGATTGTCCTTAAGAAATGTGCCCCTTCCTTATTTCTCCTCTGTCCTCTATAAACTCGATAACTACAGCCTCTCTGCGTCCTGTTTTCCTGCATGCTGGAAGTCCTCTTCTGTCGTTCCTGCATTTAAGAACTCTGGTGAACCCTCGGACCCATCCAACTATCGCCCTATCAGCCTTCTACCTATTTTCGGGAAGGTGTTCGAGGCCATTATTAACGCTGAAAGAGTTCAGCATCTTATTGCCCATAAACTCTTCTCCGACAGGCAGTTCCGCTTTCCCAGGTCCACGGCCGACATGCTAACGACCATTAAGGAGTACATGTTTCAGGCCCTCTAGGAGTCCGGTGAAGCTCGTGCTGTTGCTCTGAACATCTCCAAGGCTTTTGACAGGGTTTGGCACGCTGGCCTTCTATGCAAGCTACTGGGTTACAGTATTACAGGACGATTGCATGATCTGATCCAATCTTTCATACATAATCGCATAATGAAGGTCGTTCTGAATGGACATGCCTACAGACCTTACTGTACAAATGCTGGTGTCCTTCAGGGCTCTATCCTAGGCCCGACGCTCTTCCTTATTTTCATGAATGACCTCCCAGACAAGATCAAGAGCCAGGTAGGCATCTACGCAGATGACACTACAATTTATTCCCGCATCAGTAAGAATATAGGCGTGTCGGACAAACATAATCTTGCTACCGATCTTGAGAGGGATCTACACTCTATGGTGAATTGGGATAAGAAGTGGCTTGTAAATTTCAATGCATCTAAGACCAAGCTGCTGTCTGTCAATCATCATAGGCAACCTCTCCTGACTCCCATAAGCATGGACCAAGCGAGTCTCTCCGAAAGCAAAACTCTACGCCTCCTCGGCTTTACCCTTTCCTATGATCTCAAGTGGAACCACTACATTGAGTCAATAGCAAAATCCACTGCCAAGAAGGTTGGGTCACTGTGTCAGGCCAGGATGTTCTTCCCACCTGAAAACATCCTGCATATATACAAATCAACCATTCGTCCATGCATGGCGTACTGCTGCCTCATATGGTCAGGTGCCCCCGCTGTTCATCTCTGTGTTTTTGACACTCTCCAAAGGAGAATCAGTAATGTGATAGACAGCGACTTTGCGGCTCGACTACAGCCACTTTCCCACCGACGGGATGTGGCTTCGTTTTGTCTGTTCTATAAATACTTCCATGGCTTCTGTTCCAACGAGCTTGAGTCACTGGTGCCTCAGCAACAGGTGTTTACTCGTGCAACCAGACTGGTAACTGGGTCTCACCCATTCACAATTAGATCAACCAAATGCAGACGACAATTCAACTCCATCAGCTTCTTTTCCAGCACTTCCCGCCTGTGGAACTCGCTTCCTTATTCTTGCTTTCCTGACGGCTACAGCCTCTAGGAATTTAAATGCAAGGTCAATTCTCATCAATTAACTACTTGACCCTACTTCTTTCCACACTGTCTTGTAGATCCCTTTCCTTTCTCTCACCTTCGCAACTGTCATCACACCTGCATTCCCATCCTTCTCGTGCTCCTTTCTAACTGGTTCGTCCTTCTCCTCATTCTCATGTAATCCTTTTATACTTGTGTAGCCCCTGCACATCAGTGGCGTTCCCGCCTTGCACGAGCGATATGATTAATATATATATATGAATATTTCGAAAGTTAGATAGATAGATAGATAGATAGATAGATAGATAGATAGATAGATAGATAGATAGATAGATATGAACGGACGGATATAGATAGATAGATAGATAGATAGATAGATAGATAGATAGATAGATAGATAGATATGAACGGACGGAGATAGATAGATAGATAGATAGATAGATAGATAGATATGAACGGACGGAGATAGATAGATAGATAGATAGATAGATAGATAGATAGATAGATAGATAGATAGATAGATAGATAGATATGAACGGACGGAGATAGATAGATAGATAGATAGATAGATAGATAGATAGATGATGAACGGACGGAGATAGATAGATAGATAGATAGATAGATAGATAGATAGATAGATAGATAGATATGAACGGACGGAGATAGATAGATAGATAGATAGATAGATAGATAGATAGATAGATAGATAGATATGAACGGACGGAGATAGATAGATAGATAGATAGATAGATAGATAGATAGATAGATAGATAGATATGAACGGACGGAGATAGATAGATAGATAGATAGATAGATAGATAGATAGATAGATAGATAGATAGATAGATATGAACGGACGGAGATAGATAGATAGATAGATAGATAGATAGATAGATAGATAGATAGATAGATAGATAGATAGATAGATAGATAGATATGAAAAGAGGGAAAGGTGGAAATAGATATATAGCCAGGTCGGCAGGAGGACAGACAGATTGAAAATTGATATTTCAAAAGCAATTTTATTGATGAAAGCATATCTTTATCGCATTGGTAAGACAGGTCATCGCCTGAAAATTTTCAACAGGTGGAGTTGGATTAATATTTGCTAAAGGTGAATAAGTGCCAACGAATTGTCCTCAAAGAAAGAAAAACTGTAAATTCTTGACGTAGTGATTATTGAGTTTTACAAGTCAAAACTAAGAATTTTAAAGCTCAAGAATAACTACGTATTTTTCATCTAGTCAGTTAAGTGCAATACGTGATACACGATTGGGCGATCATGTCTCGAAAGGGACATGACTGACTGGGCAGAATATTATCCCGCAGTAGGCTGTCATTGCTTTTTGGTTGCTAGCCAAAGCTATAGAATCCAATATGTATTTAACCCATATCCGGAGGGAAGTGATAGATTAATACCTTTCCTAAGGATATATGTGTGTAAGGGAATGCAAGGAATTCAACTGGAATTCGAACTCGGATCCCCCGATTTGTCGTCCCGAGTCGATATCCACACGTATTACTCACATTGCCAAATTAATGGATTTCTATCTATCTATCTATCTATCTATCTATCTATCTATCTATCTATCTATCTATCTATCTCAGTCTGTTCATATCTATCTATCTATCTATCTATCTATCTATCTATCTATCTATCTATCTATCTATCTATCTATCTCATTCTGTCTCTTTTTCATCTATCTATCTATCTATCTATCTATCTATCTATCTATCTAAGTCTGTTCATATCTATCTATCTATCTATCTATCTATCTATCTATGTGAAGAACTATTTTGTGTGTGTGTGCACTACGTCATGTTTAATTACACGAATGAATACTTTCATAATTAAGTTTTATTAGTGAAACTATTTTCATCAGTTATTCAAATATTATTATATATGCATCATATTATGCGTGTTTCTATCTATCTACCTATTAATCTGCTTTATCCTGTGAGGGGATAAACAGAGAAAGAATAGTGCAAGAAATAACTCTTAACACTGAGGATATATAAATATAGATATACCTCAGTACAATATACCAAATACAAGTACACCAACGAACAGTTAACTCGAATAACAATTAAGAAGGCAATGTATAGGACGTATGCGTCCGTCATGAGAAGAAGGCTTCTGTCTAGTGACGTCTCACTCTCGTCTAAGGCCGAAAATTACGACTAATCTCGATCACTCCCGTGTAATGTCGAAGACTCTCGTATAGTCACGAACACTCTCGATCTAGTCCCGGTCTTTTATAAACCGGGCCATACCCATTCCTCGGTAGGACAGGATATTTCACAATAACATAATAGTAATAATAATAATAATAATAATAATAATAATTATTATTATTATTATTATTATTATTATTATTTCATTATTATTATTATCATTATTATTATTCAGACAATATATTCATTGACATGTGTGCTTGAATTATGACATTAAAGTCCCGGATATGTCACAAACACCATCCGAATGATGGATTGACTATACAAACTCGTTGTCATACTGAATTTTTATTTCTATCTTGATCTTTCTTTCTCTAATCCCTCTTTCTTTTTCAATCTTTATCTATCTATCTATCATATATCTAGCTATCATTTTTTCATATTTACGTTGGTCTGTTCATCTATCTATCTATCTATCTATCTATGTCTGTTTTTTATCTCACTCTTTCTATATATTTCGGGTTGTTCTTTATCTATCTATCTATCTATCTATCTATCTATCTATCTATCTATATATATATATATCTCTGTTTCTTTATCTCACACTTTCTATATACGTATTGTTGTTCCTTATCTATCTATCTATCTATCTATCTCTCTATCTCTCTCTCTCTCTCTCTATATATATATATATATATATATATATATTCTTCAGCCTGTTCAAATCTATCTATCTATCTCTGTTTCTTTATCTCACTCTTTCTATATACGTATTGTTGTTCCTTATCTATCTATCTATCTATCTATCTATCTATCTATCTATCTATCTATCTATCTATCTATCTATCTATGTCTGTTTCTTTATCTCACTCTCTCTATATACTTATGGTTCTTCTTTATCTATCTATCTATCTATCTATCTATCTATCTATCTATCTATCCTGCTAGCTAACACTATATATAACCTGTTCTTATATGTTTATTTACCGGACAAACTCACACATTTCCCCAATATAAGATTTCTTTTTTCTAGTTCTTCCAACCCATTTATTTTTTTTCCTCTTTTTTCTTACGAAATTTTTCTTCCTTTTTTGCTCTGTCTCTTCTTTTTCTCTCACTCTCCCTACACACACACACACACACACACACACACACACACACACACACATATATATATATATATATATATATATATATATATTTCTCTAACTCTTATTCATAGCAATTAATCCGTGTACCTCTTCATTTTCTCTTACCCTTTCCTTCCCCTTTTTCCCCTCATTGTCGAGGGTCTCACTTCTGCCCTTGTCAGGTTCATGCTGTATTTCTTAATCTCTCTTCCTCTTCACCCTTTCCTCCTTACGACTCATTTTTCCACGTTTATTTTTAGTTTCTTTCCTTCTTTTCAAAGCGTCATTCAATCAATGACCCTTTGTTCAAGACATGCGCACTAAGCTCAACACGGTCTCTAATTAAAACGTCCGCCATCTTTATCGACGTCACATAACATCGTAATTGTATGTTACCTCGACTTAATCTGAAAGTGGAGTAAACTCGACCGATGAGAGACCAGATCTCGACCAATAACACACACACCAGCTGCCCCACCCAGCCAACTCTAGATCGCCGCCTTCTTGTCCGGCCATCAGTCAGCACCGATCATCGGTCCACCACGCTACGCAGCCTGCATAATAAAGTAGCCCCGCGTGTCTGACACCGAGTTGAATAAGTCATAATTCAACTCGAACTGAGAAAGGGAGGTTTACAGTGGTGAATGCCAGTTAAAGCGCTTAATTTGAAGAATTTTCCTTTAATTTGCCAGGGGCTTTTTTTCTTTTTTCTTTTTTTTTTTTTTTTTTTGCATTTTTATTTAAAGAATTGCGTGAAAAAGAAAATGAACGAATGGAGAAAGGTGTTTACGAGGGGTGAAATTCTTTTGTCTGTAATGATAGGGAATTTTTTCATTTCTTTTAATATTATTTCTCTGATTTTTTTTTTTTTTTTTTTACTTCTTTTACTAGATTTTAAAAGTTACGTTTATTTTATTGCCGACCCAAACTTTTAAATGAAACTTGTAAATAACTCGCAGTTCTCATCTATTTCGTCATACATTTGATACTACGCCTGCGAAACACCGCACCCTTTTTTCCTTGGCCAGACAGCGGGACCCATACTTGTATTTACTAAAAATCTACTTCTGTACAAAATCTTTTTTTTGGAATAATTTCACAATTATTCACTTGTTCCTTATTTTTTTTTTTTAACACCTTTAGATGGCGCGAAGACCACTCACTTATAGTGTTACAAGGGAAGCGGCACAATTTAAGCGGATAAGGATTATTCGTAGACTTCAGACAGTTAAGTGCCATCCATGATACACGCTTTGGGCGATCATGTCTCGAAAGAGACATGACTGACTGGGCGGACGATTATTCCGCAGTAAGTTGTCATTGCTTTTTGCGGTAGACCGGTTGCCAGCCAAGGCTATAGAACCCAATCTGTCATATTATTTAACCCATCACTTGAGAGAAGAGACAGATTAATACCTTTCCTAAGGATATTTGTGCGTCAGTGAATGCAAGGAAATCAACTGGAATTCGAACTCTGCTCTCTTATTTGTCGTTCCGGGTCGATATTCACTGAAACACAACGCACATCCAATCGCAGACTTAAACTCCTTAATATTATGCAAGCTTTGTCTGAAAAGAAATAGGACTATGTGTGCTATGTGACCAATGAACAAAAGTCGAAGCATATCTTATATTACTGTAATCTTAGCTTTCGGCAGCCATTGCATTTTTCACATACTTTTGCAGCAGATCAAATCAGGACTGCTTCACCAGGACAACGCACTTGAACATAACATCTCGGACATCTGATAGTCCTGGAAGAACCTCCCTATTCACCTGATCTTGCTCAGTGTGACGTTTTCTTTCAACCAAGCTCCAGTGGATCATTAAGGGGACCCGTTTTGAAGGCAGGGAGACGTCAAGTGGGCCTTAACGACGGACATACAGGAAAAAATATTCAAGTAGGGCTTACACGTGTGGCAAAGAAGGACGGAATGTTACCTCAAAGATGACCTCTATCTTATCTACCACCCTATAACTCACTCTCATAGAATAAACGTCGTATGTCTTCCACTTGTCTATTGCTAGAATAGACAAATACGATGATGTTCTTCATGACCAGCAACTGTTGGATTCCCAGAATGTTATGAACAGGTGCATTGTCATGGTGAAGCAGTGCCGATTTTTTCTGCTTCAAACGTATGTGAAAATACTATTTTTTACAGGTACTTTCAAAACAAGAATCCCATAATTTAAACAGCATCCAACTTAAACAAGATCAGACGAAGAAAATATATTTTTTCTAACCAAATATATTTTTCTAACCAAATATATTTTTTCTAGTCAATTTTTTAATCATCTATCTAAACTTATTTTATAAATGGAACTTTGTGTGTGTGTGTGTCTGTGTGTGTGTCCGTTACCTATGTACTCCGAAACGGCTGAACCGATTTTCTTGAAAATTTACACAGTTGTACTATAAGCGTCTGCGAGTGTTCTTAGCTAGGTTTTGTGTCTAGGTACCCCCGATAAATATCGAAAATCGATAATCGAATAAATCGGGTTATAGAAGGAGTGGTCCGATTTTCATCAAATTTGATACACTTATATACAACGACATAAGAAACGATATTCAGAAGTTTCAAGGTTGCAGTTCTTACAATAGTGCAGAAAATCGATAATATATATATATATATAAAAGGCAAGATGTTTGTGTGTGTGTCTGTTTATCTGCCTGTATGTCCTTTATACAAATCCACAATTTTTATCCGATTCTCACCAAACTTCAAAATTTGACTTACAGCCATTCATTTTTCTTTCAGTCTACGATTTCGCATTAACTGGAAACAACTATTGCTTTTTAGTCTTTCATGCCAACGTCCAAAGAATCTGAGCTCCAGTTTTAAAGCTTTCATTACACCCGAGCAACGCCAGGCTATACTGCTAGTAGTTAATAGAAGAAAAAGTTGAACTTCTTTTATTGCCGTGTCTAAAAAGGACGTAGACGATTATGACGCTCTTCAATTTCCTATCCGTTGTTTCTATACGCAATATATGTCCCATTTCTATTGCTCACATTCATATCATCTATTTATGAAAACATATCTTGCAGGTTAGGTTTCACGAGGTTTTACCTGTCTCCTTTGAGTGTTATATTCTCAAAAATCTTTTAGCTCTCTAGGTAAGTCGAGATGCACAATCAGGACTGATTTAAGTGCAATAGACTCGAGGGGGTTACATGGAGATTGTTGTTTGATATTGGAATGAATCGTTAGTGACACTATTTCCGTTACTCTTAAGACAGACCTCATATATACTCCCTATTGAAAATCGATTTCACAGAGCACCGCTTCGAGTAATAAAGATGCTCGAACAGAACGTACTGCTCACAAATAAATTATGAAGAGTACGTGGATGGTACTCTACAATCTGTGTAGCACGGCGAGTCTTAGCCGTGAGAATTACAACTAGTGTAACCAATATAATTCGTCTGAGCAAATTACTTAGAAATAGCGATAGACAAGCGAGAGACATACGAAGTCTCTTCTATGTGAAGTAGTTATAAGGTTGTAGATAAGACAGGGAGCCTCTATGAGCTAACATTCATTTAAAGAATTGAGGATAGTTCAGTGTCAATGATGGAATGTAATTAACTAGTTTTCGGGGTATTGAATATAACCTGCCAGTTTTCCAGTGACTGGCGGTAGTTCTGGATCTGATCGGCGATAACGGAATGTAACTAGTTTGGTTTAAATAGAACCTGTCAGTTTTTTCCCCACTGAGATGTTCGAACTAATTCAGAGGAAAAATCAGCTGTCAACCTCTAGTCAGCTTGCTAGTATCTTACATTTCTGTGTAATATCAATCATTCTACATAGCAGCGAATACAGAAAATTTTCTTTAAAAGAGACGTGAGAATTCTGATGGCTGAATGATTTTCTTTACAGATTATCAACAGGTTATTTAAAGACAGAAACTATTTTAGATTGTGATGTAATAAATATGCATACACTTAGGTTCCCCCTCACAGTAATATGATTGGTTGATGACAGCCATAAATAAAGACTAAGGGGAACGCCTATTAATAATCTAAACTTATTTATAAAGGGAACTTTGTCTGTGTCTGTGTGTGTATGTGTGTGTGTGTGTGTGTGTGTGTGTCCGTTACCTATAGACTCCGAAACGGCTGAACCGATTTTCTTGAAAATTTACACAGTTGTACTATAAGCTTCTGCAAGTGTTCTTAGCTAGGTTTTGTGTCTAGGTACCCCTGATAAATATCGAAAATCAATAATCGAAAAAATCGGGTTATAGAAGGAATGGTCCGATTTTAATCAAATTTGATACACGTATAGACAAAGACATAAGAAACGATATTTAGAAGTTTCAAGATTGCAGTTCTTACAACAGTGCAGAATATATATATATATATATATATATATATATATATATATATATATATATATATAAGGCAAGATGTTTGTGTGTGTGTCTGTTTATCTGTCTGTATGTCCTTTATAGAAATCCACAATTTTTATCCGATTCCCACCAAACTTCACACAAATATCCTTTAGGCTGAGTCGGAGCTCCAGAACCATGGATTAGTTTTAAAGCTTTCATTACACTCGAGCAACGCCGAGCTATACTGCCAGTGAATATATATATATATATATATATATATATGATCGTTGTAATTCAGAATATTTGTTTGAATATATTTTCCATTCAAAACGCAAAAATGTCTCTAATCAAATTTTTAAAGAAAAACCTGCAAAAACTAGATATTCTTGTACATTTTACAGATGATATTTAAAACTAAATGCTCAAAAATTGATTAAAAAAAATAAATTATAAATCTTATTTTTTGTCCCAGTATCTGTCATATTAAACCCCAGATTTCTCATTGAGTGCAATGTCGATTTTTTAAAGAAAGAAAAATTCGACCTTACCATTTAGTACAGCTTATTCTATGTTAAATTTTCTTAAATCCTATACTCCTGTAAGACGACCAAAAATAGAATATTCATCAAAGTAAAACCAAAAAAAAAAACATCGCCTGATATGTTTGTTTTTAATGAATTTAACCCAAGCAAGGCGATAATGCCACTAAGACGCAATGAACTGATAGAAGTGAACGAAAATGAGGAAACTTTAGAAGGAACTGGAAACGCAACCATAAATAGAAAACAAGGGATAACCCTCTACTCCAGTTTTTTTTTTAAATAGGAAAGAAATGTGAAACGGACTATATGCGAACATATCTATTCATATTTTTCAATAATTTGATATATTTTGCAACATGTTGACGCGTGTTAAATTCTTCACAGTATTTTATATTGTCGAACATTTTTGCCCTGATTTAAAAGCTCTACGATTCGTTCAATTTCGGAAATTAATCGATGAAATATAAAACCTTAAAGAAAAGATACGTAAAAATAATATTACATTTTTATTAACGAAGTATTTATTTTAATCATTAATTTTTTTTTTTAAAATGATGAGATTATTTTAGATGTTTGATACTTAAAATTTTAATTTAAAAAAAATGAATGAAAATTTATTGTGTTCCCCTTAATAATATCAAATGTAACCCCCTTAAGTTCTTGCTCTTCTCTCCCAAATTTGGTTTCGATCTCTCAGTTTATGGCTATTTTAGAGGGTGTGACGGACGGGTTATAGGAAGTCACAGAATTTTATATATATATATAAGGTAAATGTGTTAACAACGAAAAATGCATGCTTTCATACACACTTGTGCAAATTAACTGAAACGGAAGGAATATTATCTTCCGAGGATCTTTCACACGTTCCCAGATCAAGTATACGTTGTTGTTGTCTTTTTTCTTCCAACTGCATATTCCTTTACGTTTTGAACCGAATGATCCAGTTTGTTTTTTCACCCTGATGACTCTACTGACAGTTGAAATGCTGACAGCAACAATGTCTACGAAACGTTTTGTAAGGCTTGCCAGTGTGCTCGTGTAACGTTACAATTTCCCTACGCCTCATTGAAGTAACATCCATCGCAGACAATGGTCGATAGTCGAGACAATAGTGTCTGGGTGTGATAAAAATTTAATCCAATCACTGATGACGCAATATTTTTCAAGACCAAACAAATTTCATCATACACTCAAAAATAGATTCATATTACTGCGCACCACTGCAAATAACATCGTGGGAAAAAATAGAAATCGATTTCAACCTCTCACTTCAGTGGGTCCTAAACTGACTGTATGGGGAAAGAAAGAAAACTAAAGCAGTTGTTTCAATTAATTTGCACAAGAGTGTATATTAAAAGTAAAAAGTAAACTTTGACAGCAATCTTATAGTTGAACTACAAATTAATCCAAAGAATATAAAAATCAGGATAAATATTAATATTCAAATATTAAATCACTTCAATAATAAGAAAAGGTACGGCAAAAAATGTGCGTTGTGGTGCAGTGGATATCGGCTCGAAACGAGAAAGTGGCGTGCCGAGTTCGAATTCCAATTAAATTCATTGCATTCACTTACGCACAAATACCCTTGAGAAAGGTTTTTATCCGGCTCTTCCTTCCCGTTATGGGTTAAATAACAGGAAAGATTGGGTTCTATAGCTTTGGCTGGTAACCAGTCTACAGCAGAAAGCAATGGCAACCTACTGAGGAAAAATCTTCTGCCAAGTCAGTCATGTCTCTTTTGAGACATGATCGCCCAAACGTGTTTCACCTATGGCACTTAACTGACTGACTGACGGTAAAAAAAGGATTGTTTACTGATAATTCGTTCTCTGGACATGAACATCCCCATTAAAAATGTTTCGCTGATATTATTTTCATAATTTGCATTTAGTTAGAGGAATATATCTAACAAGAAATCAAAGGAATATCAATAATTTAATTGATTATAAGAAACTTTCGCAAAATCCAACTTAAAATGGGGTCTATAGTAATAATACCTATTTCGTAAGTAACTCTAAATTAACGTACTTGGTTTCCTGGGAAAGCCTGAACGTATTTCAACTTAAAATCATAACCTCCTCTATTCACTTGACTAGTCTGGAGTATTCATACCCGATTTCCCACCTAGAATGCTGAATAATGCTGCCATATCTGGTCGGCTGCTCATGCTATCCACCTAGGTGTCCTTGACAAAATTCAACGGAGAATCTACAAGGAACCCCCGATAAATATCGAAAATCGATAATCGAAAAAATCGGGTTATAGAAGGAGTGGTCCGATTTTAATCAAATTTGATTAACAACGTCACGAGACGACGTATACGTGATCAGGGAGAGATACTAAGAAGATGGTGTGCAGTAATATGAATTTGTTTTTGGGATGTATGATGAAATTTGCTTGGTCTTGAAAAACAGTGAACCATCCGCGATAGCATCAGATTTTTATCTCGCCCAGACTCTATTGTCTCGACTGTCGATTAGTTGTCCCACGGCTACTGTCTGCGATGGACATTAATCCAAGGAAGCGAATGAAAATTGTAACGCTGCACTAACACACTGGTAAGCCTTACAGAGAGATCGCGGATATTGTTGGTTTCCGCCTTTTATCTATCAGTCGTGTCATCAAGGAGAAGAAACAAACTAAATTCATTATTCCAAAACGTAAAAAAAACGCGATTAGAAGAGAAAAAACAACGTCAAGAGACGAGGTATACGTCATCAGGGTGTTGATAATGTCCGCCATAATTTATGGATAAAGCGTAGCACGTAATCTGTTCAATGAAACAACGTCAAAGATTAATTATCACTCCCGAATCAGACATTCTGCTGAATCAGATTTGATCGGCAATACTGGGAAAAATATGGCCGCCTTTTATACACGTCGCATTGAATATTTTCAGCTTCCTGACTAGTTAAGCCTTCTATTCGTGAACTATAAAATGGGTTGGCCCATGGATGTCTCACCAGTATACAAATGTCTAACACAGGGAAATTGTGAAAGATACTAGAAAGGCATTATTTGTTTTGTTTCAATTAATTTGTACCAGGGTGTATAGATATAATGTGTGTGTAGGTGTGCGTGTGTAGATGTGTGTGTGTGCGTATGTCTGTGTGTATGTGTGTGTGTGTGTGTGTGTGTGTGTGTGTGTGTGTGTGTGAGTGTGTGTAATTGAGAGTCTAGTTCTTCTAACAGCAAGCCTTTTCTTCTTCTTCTTCGCATTCTTCTATGTGCCGTGTCCTTTCAGGACGTAGGCGATCATGACTTTCAACGTCTCCCTATCCCTTGTGGCTCTTAGTATGTTTTCTCGTGTTACACCTCGCAACCCCCTTCCGTCATCCACCTGATCAGGCCCTTTAAGTATGATATCCGCTGGCTTCCTCTCTCTCTTTCCTTCTATCTGGCCTGTCAGTATCAGGTTCTCCAAGCCCTCCTTCCTCATTGCATGTCCCAGTAACTTCAGTTGTCCCTTCCTGATACTCATTATTAATTTCCTTTTCGTTTTCGTCCTTTCCAAAACCTCATCATTGCTCACATGCTCGATCCATGATATCCGCAGCATCCTTCTGTAGAACCACATTTCTGCAGCTTCAAGTCTTTCCTTTATCTTCGATGGTATTGTCCAACATTCACAGCCGTATTGAAGAAATGACATCACATCGCAATCTAAGACTCTCTTCTTTGTTTCTAGTGAAATTTTCCTGTATCTTAGTATTTTAGTCAGCTTCTGGAACGCATCCTTCGCCATGCCAATTCGCTTTCGAACCGACCCATACGATAATATTGCGCACAAAATTTTGGCAGGTACTTTTACAATTTGTTAACATCAAGCAAACACATCAGTCAGTTAAGTACCATACGTGATACACGCTTGGGCGATCATGTCTCGAAAGAGACATGACTGACTGGGCAGAAAATTATCCCGCAGTAGTTTGCCATTGCTTTCTGCGGTAGACTGGTTGCCGACCAAGGCTATAGAACCCAATCTGTCCTGTTATTTAACCCATAACTGGAAGGAAGAGACGGATTAATACCTTTCCCAAGGGTATTTGCGTGTAAGTGAATCCAACGGATTCAGCTGGAATTCAAACTCGGCTTCCCGGTTTCTCGTTCCTCGCCGATATCCACTGCACCACAACGCACATCCCGATATCACTCTACCTAAAAAGATGGCATATTCACGCACATTTCGACACTCATGAAATTAATAAGATTTTTTCTTTGACTTCTCAGATAAACGCTTGACGCGAAACAATTATGAGGTCACTGCAACCGATTTTTTTATTTGACATTAAGGTCAGGCGTCTTAAGGGGAGTGGCTAGACCGGCATCTGAGACTAGGTCATAGAGGATTCGGCGTACGCCTTTAATTAAAATGTGTGTGGTTAGGAAATTAGTTAAAAAGTAAGCTATGCTGGAAATAAAAAGAAAGAAAGAATGAAATAACGAAATAGATAGATAGATAGATAGATAGATAGATAGATAGATAGATAGATAGATAGATACTAAGTGACATAGATAGATAGATAGATAGATAGATAGATAGATAGATAGATAGATAGATAGATAGATAGATCTGAACAGTCTGACACAGAGATAGGATATATAGAAAGAAAGAAAGAAAGAAAGAAAGAAAGAAAGAAAGAAATTTTACAGACAGATCCTGAGAGACAGACTGGTAGATTTAGCGAAGTAAACACATGCAAACAATAGATAGCTAAATAATCCAAAACTAAATGCCAATTCTTTGTAACGTATTGTCTGCGAGTAGGAGTAAGGTTTCAAGATAGAAGTATCCGTTGAGACCACTTTCACTTCCTTTCACAAACTGGACGTCACTCGATTGAAATTAACGAATTCAGTCACGTCTATAAAATGACAAATGGCGTCCAAATCCAGAACGTTGCAAATGACGACCAGGGATAGCCGTGGAAGGTTAGGGTTTTACAAAGTGGTGTTGAGAAAGGTGATGAATGACTCTGGCATAAAACTGTCTGATTACTCTTTTTATATTTTTATTAATCTATTTTTCTTATTTTTTGATAGTTTTCCTTTGCGTTTAATTGCGAGCTTAAAAACAAATGAGGGAAACGAAATTAAATGATTCTATTTTTCTGAGATTGCATTTGTTTGAGTATAGACCAATTTTTTCTTGCTTCGGTATTTGAAATATACATTCACTGCTGCGTCTATTTCTGTTATCTCTTCTCTCTGTCTACTCGCATATATCTCTCTCCCTTTCTCATTCTTTCTCCGCACACATATGCTATCTATCTATCTATCTATCTATCTATCTATCTATCTATCTATCTATCTATCTTTTGAAATGTATCTCTCCCACTCAATCTATCTATCTATCTATCTATCTATCTATCTTTTGAAATGTATCTCTCACACTCAATATATCTAATCTATCTTTTGAAATGTATCTCTCCCACTCTATCTATCTATCTATCTATCTTTTGAAATGTATCTCTCCCACTCTATCTATCTATCTATCTATCTATCTATCATTTGAAATGTATCTCTCCCACTCTATCTATCTATCTATCTATCTATCTATCTATCATTTGAAATGTATCTCTCCCACTCTATCTATCTATCTATCTATCTATCTATCATTTGAAATGTATCTCTCCCACTCAATCAATCTATCTATCTATCTATCTATCTATCTATCTATCTATCTATCTATCTATCTATCTATTGAAATGTATCTATCTATCTATCTATCTATCTATCTATCTATCTATCTATCTATTGAAATGTATCTCACCCACTCAATATCTATCTATCTATCTATCTATCTATCTA
Organism: Ascarosepion bandense; assembly: GCA_037127315.1. Taxonomy (NCBI): domain Eukaryota; kingdom Metazoa; phylum Mollusca; class Cephalopoda; order Sepiida; family Sepiidae; genus Ascarosepion; species Ascarosepion bandense. Next base: position 1,386,959 of record JBBBDQ010029610.1, read on the forward strand.
TCTATCTATCTATCTATCTATCTATCTATTGAAATGTATCTCACCCACTCAATATATCTATCTATTTATCTATCTATCTATCTATCTATCTATCTATTGAAATGTATCTATCTATCTATCTATCTATCTATCTATCTATCTATCTATCTATCTATCGAAATGTATCTATCTATCTATCTATCTATCTATCTATCTATCTATCTATCTATCTATTGAAATGTATGTCTCCCACTCTATCTATCTATCTATCTATCTATCTATCTATCTATCTATCTATCTATCTTTTGAAATGTATCTTTCCCACTCAATCTATCTATCTATCTATCTATCTATCTATCTATCTATCTATCTATTGAAATGTATCTCTGCAACTCAATATATCTATCAATCTGTATGTATCTATCTATCTATCTATCTATCTATCTATCTATCTATCTATCTATCTATCTATCGGTATCTCTTTCACCCAATCTATTTATCAATATGTAATGCTTCTCTTTATATCTATCAATCTATCTATCTATCTAACTCCCAATCTATTCATATGTATCTGTTTTAGTCTATTCATATCTATCTATCTATCTATCTATCTATCTATCTATCTATCTTTAGAAATGTATCTCTCCCACTCAATTTATCTATCTATCTATCTATCTATCTATCTATCTATCTATCTATCTTTAAGTGCCTTCAATATGGCATCATTAATTGTGCACGTTAATGTTTTCGCAGTATACTTCTATTATCACATTTTCTATAAAAAATTCAGTTTGTATTTATACGTGCGAAGTCTTAACACATCATTCAATAAGTTACGTGCCTGACTAATAATACAACTTATAGGCAAAATTCGACTTTCTTCATCAACATAGTCTCTTTCTAGTTTTATACACTGATTTCAACGCTTCTCTAACGATTCGATTAATTTTTTGTAGAAAAATTTGTCTTCGGCCCTCAAATACGCCTCTGTTTCCAATGTCACTTCTTCATTAGAGCCAAATATCATTCTCTTTCTTTTCAGTTCTTCAAACTACTAGTCGTCGCAGGAAACCACATTTGGAGAATAACAGGGATGCGGAAGCAATTCAAAGTGTAATTTATTTAGTTTTGCCATCGTTGCGATCGTGGTGAAAGATCATTTTTTCTTCTTCATTTGTGGCCGTTTTTGCGATTTCTCCCTTCAAACGCACCAATAACGATATATAATATTTGTTATTGATGGTTCTTTCTTTCTCAAGGTAATCTATGAACAAAATACTTTGCGCGACTCAAAATACGGAGGCCAAAACGCTGACTGCTGATGTTTGAGTCTTGGGCGCTTTTGACGGCTTTCACCTGCTGTTCTCCACTCAGCTGTCTGCCAATTTTACTACATCGTGAAGTGGTTGATCCATATTTCCTCTATTGTAACATATTTATGCAAAAACTCTTTGTTGTTTCGTTGAAATTCTCTGAATCGTCGAGGCGTTGCTGTTTTTAATCGACTTTGAGCAAACGCGACACTCACTTTAAACACAGCTTTCTCATGCGAAATGGGGAATACACTGCCTTCTGATATGTTAAAGTCCTCTGCTATCTCACGCGAAATCAATTTACGATTGGCCAAATGAGTTTGTGGATTTTTTTGGTGTTTTCCGGGACAACTGCCTATTTGGTGAGACCTGAGCGTTTAGCATCAGTTGTGTCTGTTCGACCGTGTTTAAATTCAGCATATCACCTTTTAACTGTTGTTTCCGACGGATCAGCGTCCGAATAACACTTATAAAGCCATTGCTTTGCTTGAACAGTATTTTTTATCAGAAAGCAATGCTTTATCCACACACGAAATTCAGGTTTTCCACTGTTTTGGAAATTTGCAACAGTAGCTTCAAAAAATAAGTGTAATTTGTAAACTAATAATCCGATTGGACCTAAATTTTGTCAAGGGCAATTTGAAGGTTAATACGTTATAAAAATCATATGTTTTTTTTATTAGTGGTGCTATCTATATGTGAAGCCCGGAACTTATCGAGTGATGTGTTATCCGAGTTTCTTCTTCTTCTTCTATGTGCCCTGTCCCTTCAGGACGTAGGCGATCATGGATCTCCACGTCTCCCTATCCCTTGTGGCTCTTAGTATGTTTGCTCCTGTTGCTCCTGGCAACCCCCGTTCCGTCATCCACCTGATCAGACCCTGCAAATATGTTATCCGCTGCCTTCCTATGTCTCTCCTTCCTTCTATCTATCCAGTCAGTATCAGGTTCTCCAGGCTCTCCTTCCTCATTGCATGTCCCAGGAACTTAAGTTGTCTCTTCCTGATGCTCAGCATCAATTTCCTTGTTGTTGCCATTCTTTCTAACACCTCGTCGTTGCTTGTATGCTCAGTCCACGATGTCCGTAGCATCCTTCTGTAGAACCACATTTCGGCCGCTTCCAGTTTTGTCCTCATTTTCGATTATATTGTCCAGCATTCACAGCCGTATTGAAGAACTGACATCATGTAGCAGTCTAGCACTCTTTTCTTCGTTTCTATTGAGATTTTCCTGTGTGTTAGTATTTTGCTCATCTTCTGGAATGCGTCCTTTGCCATGCCAATTCGCCTTCGGATCTCCGTGTCGCACTTTCCATCTCCTGTTAGAACACTTCCTAGGTACTTAAATTCTTGGACTTGTTTGATTCTGTTATCTCCCACCTCACATTGCAATGTCGATGCTTCTTAGAAATCTTGTCCATAAACTTTTAAAGGATTCGATTTTATTCTGCTAAGAATACTTCATTCTTAAATAAATAATAAATAAATTTAAATAATCATACATAAGATGTAAGCTTCATAAAATATATATGATAAACATGATATCTTCTAAAACTAAAAAATCATTTTTTAAATTATTTATCGTTTGCCGAGTTCGAATTCCAGTTGAATCCATTGTATTCACTTACGCGCAAATACCCTTGGGAAAGGTATTAATCCGTCTCTTCCTTCCAGTTATGGGTTAAATAGCAGGACAGATTGGGTTCTATAGCCTTGGTCGGCAACCAGTCTACCGCAGAAAGCAATGGCAACCTACTGCGGGATAATCTTCTGCCCAGTCAGTCATGTCTCTTTCAAGACATGATCGCCCAAGCGTGTATCACGTATGGCACTTAACTGATCGTTTCCCTGATATACTGTAATATTAATCAGTCTTTTATTCATTGACTTTCTTAACTTGCCTCCTGTTTCAACTTTAATGGCAATTGTGAGCATAAAGGAAAAGGAAAAATCATTACGAATTTGCAAAGTAATTGAAATTAATTGCGACACTGCAACCCGATGTGATAGCGAATGATGACTTCCAAAAACACAGAGTATTATGAAACATGTTCATGTCGTTAGAAACAAGGAAATAGTACTATTACGTAATATCTGTCCCCCCTTATATGCCAATGATTGTTCCCTTACATATGAAGAAGAGGTTTGTTGTAAAAAAAAAATGCCTAACAATACAGTGGAACGAACATGTGAATAACGAGGAACTCTCATGGAAATTGGAAACAAAAATGAAATTTATGACATACTTACCCTGTCCTCTGACCTCAAATGGAAGCACTATATTGAATCCATAGCAAAATCTACTGCTAAGAAGATTGGGTCACTATGTCGATCCAGGATGTTTTTTCCACCTGAATCCATTCTGCATATATACAAGTCAACCATCCGTCCGTGCATGGAGTACTGCTGCCATTTATGGTCAGGTGCCCCTGCCGTTCTCCTCAGTGTTCTTGACAAGCTCCAAAGGAGAGTCTGTAATGTGATAGGTACTGATCTGGCGACTCGTCTGCAGCCACTTTCCCATCGTCGAAATGTGGCCTCCCTCTGTCTCTTCTATAAATACTTTCATGGCTTCTGCTCGGATGAGCTTAAGTCACTGATGCCTCCTCAACAGGTGTTTACCCGTTCAACCAGACTGGCAACTGGGTCCCACCCATTCACAGTCAGGTTAGCCAAACGCAGACGATAATTCTACTCCTGCAGCTTCCTCCCTCGCACTTCCCGCCTGTGGAACTCACTCCCGTATTCTTGCTTTCCTGACGGCTACGACCTCCAGAAATTTAAAAGCAAAGTTAATACTCACCTACTAACCACTGGCCTCTAGCTCTCTCCCCTCCCCTGTATAACCTTCCCTTTCTCTCCGCCCATGTACCTGTCATTGCACCTGCTTTCTCAGCTTTCTATTGTTCCTTTCTAACTAGCTTGTACTCCTCACTCTTTTGTAATTAATCTCTTTACATTTATGTAACCCCCTGCACATCAGTGGCGTTTCTGCCTTGCTCGGGGTGAAATGATTAAGAAAAAAAAAAAAAAAAAAAAACTTAACAAGAGAAATAGACAGCACAATTTTTTTTTAGGGAAGAAGGCTTGATGTTTACGAGATAGATTGAGTGATGTGTTATCTGAGATTCACATTGCAATATCGATGCTTCTTAGAAATCTTGTCCATAAACGTTTAAAGGATGCAATTTTATTATGCTAAAAATACTTCATTCTTGAATAAATAATAACTAAATTTAAATAACCATACATAAGATCTAAGCTTCATAAAATATATTTGATAAACATAATATATTCTAAAACTAAAAAATATTATTCCAAAATAGGCAATTGTCCCGGAAAACTTGTTTGTTTTTCTATGTCTCTCTTGCCTTCAATCTATCCTGTAAGTATAATTTTTCCAAGCCCTCTTTCCTCTTCTACGAATTTAAACTGTCTTTTTTTGAAGATACGTATATGTCCTTTCTGTTTCTATTTTCTATAAAATTTCGTCATTGCTCATCCGTTCAGTCTATGGTTCACTCAGTATATCGAAGCTGCTATCTATTAACCATCACAGACAATCGCTCCTACCCACCATTAGCATGGATCATGCTTGTCTCCCTGAAAGCAAAACACAGCGCATACTCGATATTCTTGATATGAAGGTCGAAAGCAATCGAATAAAAAAAGGAACAAATGATGAATGTTAGAAATATTTTTGACTAGCAGTATAGCCCGGGATTGCTCGGGTGTAGTAAAAGCTTTAAAACTAATCCATGGTCCTGGAGCTCAGACTCAGCCTAAAGAATATTTGTGTGAAGTTTGGTGAGAATCGGATAAAAATTGTGGATTTGTATAAAGGACACACAGACAATGTCTGTGTGTGTGTGTGTGTGTGTGTCCGTTACCTATAGACTCCGAAACGGCTGAACCGCTTTTCTTGAAAATTTACACAGTTGTGCTATAAGCGTCTGCAAGTGTTCTTAGCTAGGTTTTGTACCGACGTACCCCCGACAAATATCGAAAATCGATAATCGAAATAATCGGGTTATGGAAGGAGTGGTCCGATTTTAATCCAATTTGATACACTCATAGACAAAGACATAAGAAACGATATTCAGAAAGTTTCAAGGTTGCAGTTCTTACAACAGTGCAAAAAATCGATAATATATATATATAAGGCAAGATGTTTGTGTGTGTGTCTGCTTATCTGCCTGTATGTCTGTATTTTTTCAGCCCTTTTATTTTAGTTTTTGCTTCGGTTTTGGCTCTAAGTAGGTATAATTGTAGTTCTTAGTCTCAACCATGGTAACATTTAATCAGAGGATCTATTTAACCTTCAAAATTCAGTTTACGACGACAAAATCTTTTATGATATCGATACCAGGAAATCAAAATATGACTTACATCCATTCATTTTTCTTTCAGTCTATGGTTTCGCTTTAACTGGAAACAACTATTGCTTTTTAGTCTTTCGTGCCAACGTTCAAAGAGTCTGAGCTCGAGGACCATGGATTAGTTTTAAAGCTTTCATTACACCCGAGCAACGCCGGGCTATAGTTATTCTATGTGCTGTGTCTATACAAGACGTAGGCGATCATGGCCTCTCACATCTTCCTATCCCTTGTAGTCCTTAACACCCCTTCAACTGTTACCCCTCTAAAATCCTGCTCCCCCAATCATCTGCTCAAATGTAACTCAAGATGAGTGTTAGAATAACAGATTGCTGAGATATTAATGTAGAGTCGTCACTATCTATTTACCTGCCTGTCTTTTTTTAAAATATTAACTCTTGTGGTACAGTGGATATCGGCTCGGAACGAGAATCCGGGGAGCCGAGTTCGAATTCCAGTTAAATCCATTGTATTCACTTACGCGCAAATACCCTTGGGAAAGGTATTAATCCGTCGCTTCCATCCAGTTCTGGGTTAAATAGTAGGACAGATTGGGTTCTATAGCTTTGGTCGGCAACCAGTCTACCGCAGAAAACAATGGAAACCTACTGCGGGATAATCTTCTGCCCAGTCAGTCATGTCTCTTTCGAGACATGATCGCCCAAGCGTGTATCACGTATGGCACTTAACTGACTCACTCAGCTCAATTGCACAACCGCATATCAATGTACGTCTTTTACTGTCAACCCAACACTCGCCATTCGTTTTTTTTTTATCATTGTCAATATTGGAGCGGGCGCAGGTGTTCGGTTTTAGCTAAGCGCCATTATTTGAGCTTTTTATATTATTATTGATGTTAGTGTTATTATTATTTTAAACGTTTCTTCATTTTGTGAGATTTTATTTTATTTTTATTTTTATTTTTTGTATTTTTCTCCCTGTCTGGAAAATACGCTAATGCAATTGCAAGTCGATTAGATATCCTCTAATTTAGTTAAAGAAAAAAAAGCTAAAGGTTACTATTTCTGTTTTTTTTTTTTTTTTTTTTTTGTTTTTTTTGCAGTATCATTATACACTCATCAACTCGAGCAGCAAAAGTAATAAGGAGAAGGACAACGACGAAGAAAAGGTGAATGGAGTTAATAGACATGGAAAGGTAGTACGGATAGATTCAAGAAAGAAAAAGAGAGATAAAGGTTTTGAGACAAAGACAAGAGCAAGAAGAAAGGAATAATAAATGGAAGAATTATCAGGAGTAGTAGTAGTAGTAAAATTAATACTAATGTTTTAATAGTGATAGTTGCAGAAGAAGTGGAGGAGAAGAAAGAAGCAGGTGAAGAAGACAGACAGGGGAATAACTGAATAAGAGAAAAACTGAATGAAAAATGAAGAAAATTTAGAAAACAAGATGGAGGAAACGTAGAATGCAAGATAAGAAAAACAAAAAGAAGAGAAAAAAGATTAAGAAACTAACAGAAGAAAAGAAAGAGAACATAAGACAAGAAGTAAGAAGAAGATGACGAAATAGAAACAAAATAGGACAAAATGGAAGAAAATGGAATAAAGAAAAAGAAAGGAAGAAAACAAGTAATACAAGACTGAGACGAAGAAGAATTGGAGAAAGAAGGTGAAGAACTTGAGGAAGAAACAAAGAAGAAGAAAATGAACTGAAACAGAAAAAGTAGAAAAGGAATACAAATAAAAAGAATATTATGAATGAAACAAAGTCGAATGAATAACGAAAGAAGGAAAAGTAACTGAAGTTAATTTAATATATGAATAAAGAAGATGAAGAAAAATAAGAAAAAGGAGTGAATGAAGAAGTTAAAAAAAGAAATATAATGTGATTAAAAAATACGGATTAAGAATGAAGAAGAAGCAGAAAAATAGAAGATAGAGTAGTAAAGATAAAGAAAGGATAGGGAAAATTGGTAGTAGTAGAAAGAAAAGGAGTAGTAGTCGTAGTAGAAAGAGTAGTAGTAGTAGTAGTAGAAGGAGTAGTAGTAGTAGTAGAAAGAGTAATAGTAAGAGTATTAGTAGAAAGAGTAGTACTAATAGCAGTGGTAGTAGAAAGACAAGTAGTAATGGTAGTGGTAGTAGAAAGATAAATATTAATAGTAGTATTAGTAGTAGAAAGAGTAGAAGTAATAGCAGTGGTAGTTGAAAGAGAAGTAATATTATTATTAGTAGTAGTAGGAAGAGTAGTAGTAGAAGTAGTAGTAAAAAGAGTATTAGTAATAACGGTGGTAGTAGAAACAGACGTAGTAATGGTAGTTGTAGTAAAAAAATAGTAGTAGTAGTAGTAAGAGTAGTAGAAGAAACAGTAGTAGTAATAGCAGTGGTAGTTGAAAGAGAAGTAATAATAATATTAGTAGTAGTAGTAGTAGGAAAAGTAGTAGTAGAAGTAGTAGTAAAAAGAGTATTAGTAATAACGGTGGTAGTAGAAACAGACGTAGTAATGGTAGTTGTAGTAGAAAAAGTCGTAGTAGTAGTAGTAGAAAGTGTAGTAGCAGAAACAGTAGTAGTAATAGCAGTGGTAGTAAAAAGAGAAGTAGTAATAGCAGTGGTAGTTGAAAGAGAAGTAATAATATTAGTCGTAGTAGTAGTAGTAAAAAGAGAAATAGTAATAGCGGTGGTAGTAGAAAGAGAAAAAATAATAGTAGTAGTAGAAAGAGTAGTATTAATAGTAGTATAATAAGTACAAGCAGTTAATAGTCGAAATATAATTTATAGTAGAAGTAAAAATGGTAGCACAATAGTAAATATTAGTTAATGTAGCAGTTGATGTAGTAGTAGAAATAATATATTGTAATAAAATAGTAGATATTGTATTAGTAATATTAGTAGTGATAGTAGTAGTGAAAGTACGTGTTGAAGTACCAGTGCGTATAGCAGAATTTGTAGTGGTGGAATTGAGAAATAGAAGTAGTCGAAGTATTAGTAGCCGATGTAGCAAGTCATCCTTTGCCCCAGTTAACAACAGACTGAAAAAAAGAAACAACTACCGATAATAGAAATGGTAATATTAACCGCAAGAAGTCCGAATGCATCAGTAAAAAGAGCAGCCAAAAATGTCAAATACAGGTGCGGGATACTAAAATCTAACAGGCACAGAATTTTAAATACCTGGGAAGTGTTCTATCAGGAGACGGAAAGTGCGACCCTGAGATCCGAAAGCGAATTGGCATGGCAAAGGAAGCATTCCAGAAGTTGAGTAAAGTATTTAACAGGACAATTTCGCTAAAAACAAGGAAGAGGGTGCTGGATTGCTATGTGATGTCAGTTCTTCAATACGGCAGTGAATGCTGGACAATATCATCGAAAATGAGGACAAAACTCGAAGCAGCAAAAATGTGGTTCTACAGAAGCATACTGCATATAAAGTGGGGGATCAGTTCCATATTACAATCACTATATAAACTGACCCCTCACTTTTTGGTCACAGCAGTTTCTATACATTTACATTCTTGATATCAAAAATCACAAGGATGTATTCCAGAAACTGCGCGGAGTATTAAGAGAAAGGACAATTTCACTATAAACAAAGAAAAGAGTGCTGGGTTGCTATGTGATGTCAGTTCTTCAATACGGCTGTGAATGTTGGACAATATAATTAAAGCTGAAGGGAAAACTTTAAGCAGCTGAAATGTGGTTCTACAGAAGGATGCTGCGGATATCATGGATCGAGCATGTGAGCAATGATGAGGTTTTGGAAAGGATGAAAACGAAAAGGAAATTAATACTGAGCATTAGGAAAAAGAGCTGAAGTTCCTGGGACATGCAATGAGGAAGAAGGGATTTGAGAACCTGATATTAACAGGCCACACAGAGGGAAAAAGAGGCAGGGGTAAGCAGCGGATAACATATTTGAAGGGTCTGATCAGGTGGATGACAGAAAAGTGGTTGCGTGGTGTAACAGGAGAAAGCCTGCTAAGAACCATCAGGGACAGGGAGACGAGGAGAGCCATGATCACCTACGACCTCAAATGACAAGTCACATAGAAGAAGAAGAATATTAACCGTATCTTTCTAAAGAAAAATTCTGGCTGATCATGTCCTTCAACAGCTTATGTTCTTTTTTTTTTTTTGCTCGAAAAATATATTCACTCTTAATCAAAACGTCTCATACCTAGTTCTGCCATTACTTTCTACGAACTCGTTAAGTACGTTGCTCAATATTTTTTTCCATCATATATATATTTTTAATATGTACTGTGAGTGATTAATTCTCCAAGCCGTCTTTCTTCATCATGCGTCCCAAAGATTTCAGCTGTTTCTTTTTTTGTTACCATCAGTTCGGTGTATTTTTCTTAAATCTTTCCCGATGTTTATATATATATTCCTATGGTATACTCAGCATTTTTCTGCTGAAACAACGTCATATCTCCAAGAACATTGTCCAGCAAAGTCTTTTATATAAGGGATTATATATTAGCCAACTCTCAGTTTCTTTATTTCAAATGTACAGGGTTGTCCAAAAGTAGGTGGACATTAAATGATAACAATTATTTTGAGATTACATATACAGTAATATTTACTAGTTATTACATTGACAATTAAATTAACAGTAATACAAAAGAGTTTTAATTTTATCAACGCTTAAACTGTTGTACATCATAATTTACACAAATTTAAATTTTTGCACATCGAATTTGTCACGAATGCGGTAAATGGTTTGTCTCTTTGGGACTTGTGTACCAAATGTTTCAAGCTATTTTAAGATTTCCAATATTCTTTTTAAACCCATTTTCTCTCATCAATATTTGAATTATTTGCCATTATTGGTTCTTCGAACTTTGTGCAAAGTAAAAAGATTAAATTTAGATTAATTAAGTTCTAAATTTAAAACATTATAATTAGAATGAACACCGTTAAAAAATAAAAGCAATGCACAAACCTATTCTATTTACTGACAATCTATTTTGAACCACGCAGTAATTCTGTGACGTCCGTTAGTTACACCATCTAAAATAGTTCTATATTGATCAATCGTAGCCAAAATTGGTAAGAGCAAATACAAAGTACAATTGGTTTTACTAGATTGCGTAACTTAACACAATGATGTAGATGGACAGTAAATTATAATATTTATTTGAGATTACAATTTGTCTAGAATGAAGTAAATATTTTGCCTCTTTTGGGGCTTTTGAGTACCAAATTTTTCAACCCATTCTGAGTTCAAAAACTCTATTAAAACCCATTTACTTTCATTAGTATTTGAATTATTTGCCATTATGTGTTATCTGAATTATCTGAAAATTAAAAAAAAAGTTATAAAATGTAAAATAATATAGTATAAATAGAATAGTTATAATGAAGACCATTGTAATAATATAACCAATATACAAACTTAATCCACCTTTTTCGGGAGAACCTGTCTTTTTCTATCTCTTAATAGTTTGCTTAGCTTCCGGAAGACACTTTTCGATATTCCTATGGCACACTTTTAATCAGCTGTTACTATTTGTAGTTTTTTTTTTTTTTTTTTGACATCTTCAGTACATAGCCCTCACCTCAGAAAGTATTTTTTCGCTGAGTAGAGTGCAATATGACTTCTTACAATTTATGTTCAGTTCTTTCTTGCATTCCTTTAGGGATCCCTGAAAGAATTTCAAGGGGCCCAAAAGTTTCTAATTCTAAAACAACCACAAAACTCCCATTGAGAAACATAGAGTAAAATACTTTTTTTTCCAGCACCTTCCCGACACCTTTTGATATTCCTGTGACATTTAATCAGCTGTTACTATTTTAGTTTTTTTTAACATCTTCAGTTCATAGCCCGTACCTCAGAAAATATGTTTTTCGCTTAGAAGAGTGCAATATGACTTCTTACAATTTATGTTCAGTTCTTCTTTGTTGCACTCCTTTAGGAACTTGGTTCCCGACCAAAGGGTCATGAACCCCAAGGGATCCATGAAAGAATTTCAAGGGGCCCAAAATATTCTACTCCTAAAATAACTACAAAAGACCCAATTTGAAATATAGAGTAAAATACTTTTTTTTTTTCCAATAAATAAAAAGTTTCATCCACTTCTGTTTTGGAATTTTTTAGTGCTTTTGTTTGTTTTTTTTGTTCATACATATTTCATTTATACAGGTTTTATGATTTTTTTTATTCATACATTCGTGAGTAAGCTCAAAAATAAAGACAATTTAAAATAAAAAATAACTACAACTATAACAAAGATAACATTTTTACTAGGTGTTTTACTTAAAAAAAGGTCGGCTGAATGAAATGTTTTTTGATTTTATATGAGTAACTAGCAATATAGTTAACCTTTTACTAACCATGGGTGTATCATACGCCATATTGAAAATATCAAAAAAGTATTAAATGTATTAAATTTGTATGAAGTTTGGTGAGAACAGATAAAAATTGTGGATTTGTATAAAGGACATACAGACAGATAAACAGACACACAAACATCTTACATCTTGCCTTATATATATATATATATATATATATATATATATATATATATATATATATATATATATATATATGTATTCGATTTTCTGCACTATTGTAAGAACAGCAACCTTGAAACTTCTGAATATCGTTTCTAATATATTTGTGTATGAGTGTATGAAATTTGATTAAAATCGGACCACTCCTTCTATAAGCCGATTATAGTACAACTGTGTAAATTTTCAAGAAAATCGGCTCAGCCGTTTTGGAGTCTATAGGTAACGGACACACACACACTCATACACACACAGAGTTCCATTCATAAATAAGTTTAGATTTTAAAGCTTAACCAGCATAATAACGCAGGGTATTTTACATGAATATATGTTTTTACTGAAAAATCTTTTATCTTTGCTGGTTTAACTTATTCCGTTGTAGGGGCCCACAAGTGAATAAGTGACTGGAAAAGGGGAAACTGGACAAAAAAGTTTGGGAACCACTGCTTTAGAGTAATGAAAAAAATGGCTTACTTTTAACAATATTCAAGACAGTTGATTCCATCCCAAAACACACATTCTTTCTGCCGGTGATTTGAAAAAAAAATAATTGTTTGACTTTTTGGCCAGAGATTGGTGGGGCATGGGAGGGTCAATTAAATAGCCAGAGTGACCTACACACCAAGGTAACTAAAATATAGCCGGCAGTGGAAAAGTAAGAAAGACACTGACAGACAGACAGACTAGGGAAAAAGTAATAAAGACAAAGAATCCACCAGTCAAAGAAGTTTCTGCTAAAAAACAAAACCAATCCTTCAATTAGGCATGAAAAGTTTAAAATTAAGCAAAATTAGGCAAAAACGAACAAAAAAATTGGCTTACTTTTAACAATATTCAAGACAATTGATTCCATCCCAAAACACACATTCTTTCTGCCAGTAAGTTGAAAAATAATAATTTTTTAACTTTTTGGCCAAAAAAAAAAGTGTTGTTTCCGTTTTCTTTTGATATCCTATCATGAGAACGTAATGAACCCTTTCTCCAATCCAAAGTTGTAGATGGTTTTATTTCCGCTGACAATGTCTAAGGGTGTCTCATTTCTTATTTAGGATTGTTCAATTATTGCACGCTCCATTCTCATTACTATGTCATCAAATATTGGAACCAAAATTTCAATTCCAATGCCTAAATCTCTAGCTGATTGCTTCAAGCCACGAGTCATCAGCTATCTCTCCGCCTTATCCTAAAAAAATCTAGCTTCAACTTCCACCTAGGTTCTGTTATCTTCAGTAATACTCTACTTAGAGTGGCTCTTTAGTTTTTTCATGCTTGAAAATCTCCTGAAGAATAATTAGTCATTTTTTAAAAGGTCCCATTCCTCATAGTACGTTTTAATTGACCACATGTTTCGTCTATACTTGTGGCACTTCCACTTGATGTAATTGATAGCAAGCTAGTTTAGTTACTCTTGAATAGTGAGTTCGATCTTCACTGGTTCTTCTTCTATGTGCCCTGACTCTTCAGGGCGTAGGCGATCATGTCCTCCACGTTTCTCTATCCACTGTGGCTCTTAGTATGTTTGCTCCTGTTACTCCTGGCAACCCCCGTTCCGTCATCCACCTGATCAGGCCATGCAAATATGTTATACGCTGCCTTCCTCTGTCTCTCTTTCCTTCTATCTGGCCAGTCAGTATCAGGTTCTCCGGGCTGTCCTTCCTCATTGCGTGTCCCAGGAACTTCAGTTGTCTCTTCCTGATGCTCTGTATTAATTTCCTTTTGGTTGTCATTCTTTTCAAAACCTCATCCTTGCTTGCATGCTCAGTCCACGATATCCGCAGCATCCTTCTGTAGAACCACATTTCCGCTGCTTCCAGGTTTGTCCTCATTTTCGATGATATTGTCCAGCATTCACTGCCGTATTGAAGAACTGACATCACATAGCAATCCAGCACTCTTTTCTTTGTTTCTACTAAAGTTTTCCTGTGTGTTAGTACTTTACTCAGCTTCTGGAACGCGTCCTTTGCCATGCCAATTCGCCTTCGGATCTCTGTGTCGCACTTTCCATCTCCTGTTAGAACACTTCCTAGGTATTTAAATTTTTGTACTTGCTTGATTCTGGTATCCTCCACCTGTATTTGGCATCACTGGTTACCTGACACTCTTGGTCTTCTGCCACATCTAATCTATGCTTAAAACATCCCCATGTTTGTTCTGGGCTATTTCCAGTATTCGTTCACTGAACCAAATCTCGGTTGCTTCAGGTTTTTGTCTTTGTTCGTGAGATTGTCCAGAATTCACGACCATCTAGAACGTGGGTGATCATGGGTCTCCACATTTTCTTGCCTTGTGAAGCTCAAAATAGCATTTACCTCTTTACTATAGCTTTTGCGGCTTACGTCCATATCACGTTGAATACACCGGTTCTCGCTCGATCACCCAAGTTAAGCAACGTTAAGCCTGGTCAGTAGTTAAATGGATGACTGCTTGGGAATATCAGGTGCTGTAAACGTTTAGTGACGGATGTGCCTTGTGGTGCAGTGGATATCGACTCGGAAAGAGAAATCCGTGAGCCGAGTTTGAATTCCAGTTGAATACCCTGCATTTATTTAAGCACTGGTACCCTTGGGAAAGGTATTAATCCGTCCCATCCCTTCAGTTATGGGTTAAATAACAAGGGTAGGACTTTGGGACCCTACCCTTAAAAAAAATCCCAGTGAATCTTGGTACTCGAAAAGAAAAAAAAATTTACTAGACACAAAAATTATATAAAAACAACAATAAATTGTTGAATGAAAAATTTATTGCCAACAATAAATAAAAAAAATTAATTGGCAATAAATGACCCGCCGAGGTTGATATGCCATAAAAACAAAACAACCGACCAAAAGTATCTTTTGCTCTGATATCCATTTACAAATAATCATGTTAATCGTTGCTTTTACTTATGCAACTTGGCGTTAGTATGTCGTGTGAGTGTTAAATCCTTTAGAATTCTTGTCTCATTATGTGTCATAGAAATTCTAGCTGTCTCTTTTTCATTTCAAGTGCCAGTCTCTTTTTATATCTTTAACCCAATAACACTAACCATGTGTATATACACCCCACCGCAAATGACGCCATTTTAATTACAATTTAATGACCATTTTCAGCATCTAATTTTCTTACAACTAAACTTATTTATAAATAGAACTTTGTCTGTGTTTGTGTCTGTATGTGTGTGTCCGTTACCTATAGACTCCGAAACCGCTGAACCGATTTTCTTGAAAATTTACACAGTTGCACTATAAGCGTCTGCGAGTATTCTTAACTAGATTTTGTGTCGAGGTACCCCAGATAAATATCGAAAATCGAAAGAATCGGGTTATAAAAGGAGTGGTCCGATTTTAATCAAATTTGATGCACTCATAGACAAAGATATAAGAAACGATATTCAGAAGTTTCAAGGTTGCAGATCTTACAATAGTGCAGAAAATCGATAATATTTATATATACAAAAAGCAAGATGTTTGTGTGTGTCTGTTTATCTGCCTATATGTCTGTATTTTTTTCAACCCTTTTATTTTACATTTTGCATCGGGTTTGACTCTAAGTAGGTAAAATTGTAGTTCTTAGTCTCAGCCATGATACCATTTACTCACAGGACTTATTTAGCCTTCAAAATTTAGTTTACGACGAAAAAAACTTATTTGATATCGATACCAGGATATCAAATTTTGACTTACATCCATTCATTTTTCTTTCAGTCTAGGTTTCGCTTTAACTGGAAACAACTCTTGATTTTTAGTCTTTCGTGCCAACGTCCAAAGAGTCTGAGCTCCAGGACCATGGATTAGTTTTAAAGCTTTCATTACACCCTAGCAACGGCTGGCTATACTGCTAGTAAATAATATTTTTCAGTTTTTATTAATGTTAAGTTAAAGTACAAAGTTTGAAGTGCATGCATGTAAACTAATTCAAATAAAGATTTACATTTAATACTTTTCTGATATTTTCAATATGGTGTATGATACACCCATGGTTAGTAAGGGGTTAACTTTAATTAATGGTTAGCGTTCCAGGGTTAATAGTTTCTCGGTTCTTATAGTTTCTTTCTGCGATGGAATCAATATTCGTCTTTATCTGAGAGGAAATTATCCAGCAATCAGTGCCATGTAAGAGATTATAAATTAAACAGCATTTCAGCACTGAATTCCTTGATTTTAACTATATTTTCCAATCTGTTAATTCTTTCCTTAGCTTCTGTATGCCATTTTCAGTATTTGTCTGCTCCCTGTGATTTCGACGTCATACATTACATCATCTGTTAATACAATATTTAGACATTTTCTTTGAAATCCCCAGTACGTAACCCACACATTATACTGTGCTTGCTACTGGAAATATTGCATTCCAACAATTTAAATACCTAGGAAGTGTTCTAACAGCAGATGGAAAGTGCGACACAGAGATCCGAAGGTGAATTGACATGACGAAGGACGCGTTCCAGAAGATGAGTAAAATACTAAGACAGGAAAATTTCACTAGAAAACCAAGAAGAGAGTGCTAGATTACTATGTGATGTCAGTTCTTCAATATGGCAGTGAATGCTGGACAATATCTTCAAAGATGAGGGAAAACCTTGAAGCAGCGGAAATGTGGTTTTACAGAAGGATGCTGCGGATATCATGGACCGAGCATGTGAGCAATGATGAGGTTTTGGAAAGAATGGCATTGAAAAGAAAACTAATAGTGAGCATCAGGAAGAGACAACTGAAGTTCCTGGGACATGCAATGAGGAAGGAGGGCTTAGATAACCTGATACTGGCAGACTAGATAGAAGGAAAAAGAGACAGAGAAAGGCAGCGGATAATATAGTTGAAGGGCCTGACCAGGTGGATGACGGGACGGGGGTTGCGTGGAGTAACAGGAGAAAAAGTTAAGAGCCACCAGGGATAGGGAGACGTGGAAAGTCTTCATCGCCTACGTCCTGAAATGATAGGGCAAAAAAATCTTTTTGATGCTTAGTACTTTCTTCGTTCTATATTTTGTGTTGTTTTTGTAAGAATTAATTGACTTTGCTTAATGAGTTTGCCATTAATAATATATTTTAGTATGTTAAATTTTTTTTGGCTGATACTAAGTCCTGCGACATCAATTAGAAACGTTTTTCTGTAAATGTTAAAGTAATTCGGTTGGTGAACACATCTTTACCTTTACTTTCTAACTTAGTGAACTTGACTGTGTCTACCTCAAAAAGAGTAAAGAAGCAATAGCAATCGTGCCGTAATCAGGACACTTCTTAAACTAGACGAGAGATTAGCACAATTATAGAGAAAATATAGTAGACCAATGTTTGTTATTGTGCGGTTAATATCGACTGGGAAAGACAAATCGAGGAGCCGATATCGAATTCCAGTTGAATTCCTTGCATTCACTTAAGCACAAACACCATTGGGAAAGATATTAATCCGTCTCTTCCCGACAGTTATGGGTTAAATAATAGAAGAGATTGGGTTCTATAGCCTTGGTTGGCAACCAGTCTACCGCAGAAAGCAATAACAAACTACTGCGGAATAATCTTCTGCATAGTCAGTCATGTCTCTTTCGAGACATGATCGCCCAAATCGTGTATCGCGTATGGTACTTAACCGACTGATAGTAGACCAACATTTTTTCTAATATTATCATTGTCTCTCTTATTATAATGTCATTATCTCATTTTTAGCTGTTAGAAATTTAGTGTCATATACAAAATAAAAATCTTTTTGTTGTTTTTGCTAATTTTTACTCAATGCAAGGCTCAAGAGCCACTCAAGATAGTATTGCATTTTGGAATTGCTTAAGATTAGCGCAAGAAAAGAGAAGCGGTAAGAATAAAGGGTTGTTGCAGACTTTAAAAGAAACCAAAAATTCATTCCTAAACAGTAAACAAGGCATAAGTCTCTATTCTTGTTCCATACTGACTTGGCAGACCGGCTGCAGCCGCTCTCACACCGGCGTGATGTAGCTTCCCTGTGCCTCTTCTACAAGTACTTTCATGGCTTCTGCTCCGATGAGCTTAGATCACTGGTGCCGCCAAAGCACGAATTTACACGAGATACTAGATTAGCAACTAGGTCCCACCCTTTTACAGTTAAACAAATAAGATGTATCCGTAAATTCTACTCCAACAGCTTCTTTTCTCGCGCTTCCCGCCTGTGGAACTCCCTTCCACAAGTCTGCTTTCCCGACAGTTACAATCTGCAGGTGTTTAAATGTAGGGTCAATAGACACCTCCTATCACACTAACTCCCAACTATTCTCACAACACTCTCATCTACCCAACCTTCATTCTCGGTATCCTCACCCGCCTATTACCCACCCTCTGTTATTTCCTATATTTAATCAGCCTTTCTCCACTCTACGTAGCCCCCTGCACAGTAGTGGCAGTGACATGCCTTGCTCGGGGTGAAACGCTTATTAAAAAAAAAAAAATGATCGGGGTGGGGAGGTGCGTGAACGAGACAACAGGCTAACCAAGCAATTCCTATTCTAGCAGGCTGAAGTCGCCGTTTTTTGTTTGGTAATTTAATATATTTGCTAAGAGTTATTTCACTTTTATCTTTGAATTACCAATTAACAATATGTCATTTACGTATTTTAGGTTTTTCAAATGATTTTCGTAAAAAAAAAAGACTGAAGAAAACGTCATCAATAAGATCATAAAGATGAGGATGACAGTTTGTACAATATTAAATAGTGTAAGTATTTTCTCTTTTAATTAAAACTTCAGTCTTCTGGTTGGAATTCTGGTTGGAATTCTGGTCCTTACGATTAAAAAAAAAAATTAAATTGATTGTTTTGCAACCGATTATAAATTTTTATGTTCATATAATACGTTATTTAAAATTTTAGATGTCTAATGTGTTTTTCTTGGTGCATATATGGAGTATATTTTGTAAATACGGGATTCAGGTTTAATGTTATTCGTTTCTTTGTTGTCTGCTGATTTGTTTTTTTTTGTTTTGTTTTTTTAAAATATCTAGTACCATCAACGAAATGTAGAAAAAAAGAGGAATTAAGAAGCAAATACGAAAATACAATAAATTATCGAATTTTAAATCTCCTTCTCAAAACTAGAAAACAGCAAAATCATCCGTATCTAAAATATGTCCCAGTTATTCACAATTAGCCTCCTGTTATTTTTTATACAGTTTCTTTGCATATTACAATTGATTTTCTTTTGGTGTGTGTGTGGGAAGGTAATATATTTTAAAATACCAATTTAATAATCAAAATCCTATATAGCCTACCAAAATTTTCTTTTCAATTGCCCATCAGTTAAACAGTTGGCTGATATCACCATGGTTAGGAAACCTTGTCCTAAATTAACTGGTAAAGTAAAACATTCAAGAAATATATTAGATGGGTACTTCATTGTATTTTATTACAAGATTTTCACTTTTGTTTTTCACTCGTACTACCTATTTCTTTAAATATTTTTCTTTTTGCTTATCTTCGATGAAAACATTTATTGTCTTAAATAAAGAAAGTAATTCAATATATTGCTCATCGTCCACCTAACAGCTGAAATCGCCTACTCGTAGGTGATATTGCCAAGATTGAAATATCATGTCCGAAATCAAGTGAAGCAAACAACATTCAGAAAATATATTGGTTTGGTAGTTCATTGTATTTTGTGACTAGTTTTTCATTTTTTTGCCTTAATAACAATATTTACTTCAGTAAGTCGCTCTCCATCTTGTTGCCCTCGTTAAAGAAACTAAAATTGTCAGTGCAACCACACATACACATAAATGAGTTAGACTGGGAATATTAACTTAGAAAAAAAGAGTTTGATATATATATATATATATATACTTTTCCAATCTTTTCACTCTTTTTTTTTCAATTGGAGTGGATAGAATAAACTATCGCCCTGTTCACAGTCCACCCATGTCTATTGAATAGGCGAAGAGGCTCATCCCTTGTTCCCTGTTTAGGATGTGGTTTCCGGTTTTCTCTTTTCCAATCTTTTCACTCTTACGTAGCCCCCTGCACATCAGTGTCGTTACCGCCTTGCTCGGGGTGATATGATTAAAAAAAAATTCCTTATATTGCGCATTGGCCTACTAATAAGTGAAATCGACCACAGGCGGGCAATAGCGCCCAGGTTAACATACCATGTCCTAAATCAAGTGGAAAGAAATCAACATACATTAAAAATGCTGGTCGGCTATTTCTTAACAATCTATTACCAGTCTTTTATTTCTGTGTCTCACTAACAGAGGCTTTCGGCCATATCACGTTGAATACACCGGTTCTCGTTTGATCACCGAAGTTAAGCAACGTTGAGCCTGGTCAGTACTTAGATGGGTGACCGCTTGGGAATAGCAGATGCTGTAAGAGTTTAGTGACGGATGTGCGTTGTGGTGCAGTGGCTATCGGCTCGGAAAGAGAAATCGGTGAGCCGAGTTCAAATTCCAGTTGAATACTCTGCATTCACTAAAGCACTGGTACCTTTGGGAAAGGTATTAAACCGTCCCTTCCCTCTAGTTATGGGCTAAATAACAGGGTAGGACTTGGGGACCCGGCCTTTAAAAACAAATCCCAATGAATCTTGATACTCGAAAAGAAAAAAAAGTATTATTAGACACAAAAGGCATGACCAGCAATAAATAAATAAAATTTAGTTGGCAATAAATGACCCGCCGAAGTTGATATGCGATAAAACAAAACAAACACTAATAGATAGTTTTTAAGTCGAGCTCTATTTTGTTGATCTTGTTGAAAAATCTTTACCATCTGCATAAAGCACACCAGTTAATGTCTTTTAATTCTTGATAAAACTTATCATTATAATTATTGTTTTTATTAATCCTATTCATTGTCATAATATTTTTTGCACCCCGATTTTTTTAATGCTTTATGCTGTTTCTGCTTTCTCTAAAACTTTATTTATAATTTACGTTTTCCTCTCTTGATATTCGGGTCCTTATTTTGAATAGACTTCTCTTTTGTTTCTTCTTTGAATGGTGGGTGTCTTCTTATTAGCAATGCAGATCGAAGATTGCGGAATATATTCAGCTGAAAAATTGAAACGAAATGCGTATTCATCAAACAAGGAGACAACCAGCCGGCATCATATGAAATAAAAGAAAAAGTACAAATCTGAAATCAGAATCATAAAGATGCAGGCATAAAATTAATAGAATCACATGAACTCTCATGGCTTTTGTTTTGGTCTTTTTCATTTGAATAACTTCTTGTATATATTCTGTGCATAAGTCTAAATTTTAGGCGAAAATCCTCAGATAATAAAGTTAAACTTAATATATTTATTACACTAAAGGAAACAAAATTTTCTCAACAACCTGACGGACAATGATTATTTCAACGCTGTTTTTTTTTTTTTGCCAATAAATTTTATTTGTTTATTCTTTTCTTATTTATTGATTGTACAAACGTAACATTTTTTTTTATGGAAGAAGACATATTTTCAAATTTGTAGGAAAAGCATTTCGATTCGATTTTGTTTAATTTTTTTACTATTGATTCAGTACTGATTTTTTTTTCTTTATTATCTATTCCCCAAATATTCATTTTATTAACAACAATAATAAAATATTTTAATTTATATAATGGTAATTTTGTACTTTTATTCATTCTGTATTTATTGATTCGTTATGTGCGTTGTGATGCAATGGATATCGACTCAGAACGACAACTAGGTACCACCCTGTTACACTGAAACCGATAAAATGTAACCGCAAATTCTACTCCAACAGCTTCTGTTCTCGCACTTCCCAACTGTGGAATTCCCTTCCACATGATTTGCTTCCCCGACAGCTACAATCTCCAGGAGTTTAAATGTAAGATCAATAGACACCTTCTAACACACTAACTCGCATCCATTCTCTCAAACACTCTTCCCATCTACATCCTTACCCGTCTATCACCCTCCTTCTAACAATTTCTATATCTAACCACTCTTTCTCACCACCTTCCCCTATGTAACCCCCTGCACAATAGTGGCAGTGAAAGGCCTTGCTTGGGCTGAAACGATTAAAAAAAACATTTCTGCTATTTCAAGCCTCTAATATATTTGACTGCTTTCAAATACAAAATTGTATTCATAGTGAACATTTTATTTTAATGCATTAATTGATATATTCAGTCAGTCAGTTAAGTGCTATACGTGATACACGCTTGGGCGATCATGTCTTGAAAGAGACATGACTGACAGGGCAGAAGATTAACCCGCAGTAGGTTGCCATTGCTTTCTGCGGTAGACTGGTTGCCGACCAAGGCTATATAACCCAATCTGTCCTACTATTTAACCCATAACTGGAAGGAAGAGACGGATTAATACCTTTCCCAAGGGTATTTGCGCGTAAGTGAATACAATGGATTCAACTGGAATTCGAACTCGGCTCCCCGGTTTCTCGTTCCGAGCCGATACCCATCATGTCCAAAAAAAAGTCAAAGATTCATTTTCTCATCAAATTTATTTAACATATACAAGATGAAAAGTTTCAGAGATCATCAACATTGACATCAGGAAGGGGATTTTGTGAAGCCTACTAAGCAGAAACATGAATACAATATGGGAACCAGTAATACATTGAGATAAAGTAAAACGACTAACAAATACTATTATAGGAAAACCGGTAGAAAAAAATGATCACTGAGCCACTAGGTGTATCAGTCCTAAAATTCACTCACATTGACTAGCTCTTCCTCAGGTGATACCTGTTGGAATTTAGAACCTAAAATTTTGTTTAGTTTAGATGGGTAAATTGTTCTAATTCAGCATACCATGCCTTTTCTGAGTATCCCAGTTTCGGTTAATTCTCCTTGGCCTCAGCTGAGATTAACAAAAACTACGAGATTTGATTAACTCAAGTTAACTCCCTTTATTTACTCAAATCTCCAAATTTTTGTTAATCACAGCTGCGTCTAGGGAGAATTAACTGAAACTGCGATACTCAGAAAAGGCATGACATGTTGAATTAGAACAATCTGCCCATGCGAACTAAACAAATGGTTCGGTTCTATATTCCAACGAAGGACTAGGCGTAAAAGGTAGAAAGGTCGTGAATATGACAATAAAGATGAGGACAACAGTCCGAAAAATGTAAATAATGTAATTAGTTACCACACCTCATATCAGTAATAAAAAAAAAAGAAAAAGTAATATATTAAGACGAAACTATATTCAAAGCGTACTAATTTTTTAATCTTCATGGGTATAATTAATAATTTTATATTGACAATAAAACAACCTATTCTCTTTCCTTATAAAACTGCTACTGATAAAAGGAGTGATGATGAAAAAAATCAATAGGTAGAAAAATAAAAATAAAACGGCAATAATATGTCAAATATAATGAATTTAAGCATCTAGATACATCAGCGTTGGAAGGTTTGACAGCCCTTTGCCATTTTTGCGGATTTTATATTTACATAGAGAGTGGATTAATCGTTTCTATATATCAGTTATGAATTAGAACACTCTTACTACTGGTGTATGAATACATGATATATGAAACGCTAAAAGTCTGCCTCCTACCGAGCGCCCATAGCACTGAAGTAGAATCGCCGACTATATATCTATATCTTATTTGCCCTCAAGCCAGGTGATAATTCTATTAAGAAGGCAGGTGTCATTATGAGTGAAAGGGAATTAGAAAACTTCAGTGTAGAGAATGAACAATGAATGAACAGTTTTCATGAAGAAAGAAGATGCAAACTTACGTTGCTGTTACGTTTTTAAAGAACGTATGGGTATGGGATACAAGAAACCAGAAGTGATCTCCACAGAAATGGTTAAGAAATGTAATTTAAAAAAAAAAGACACTCAGAAGGAAAATAAGTTAAATGCATATAAAAATTTGTTTCTATGGCTAATAGGCGCGAAAAGATAAAAAAAAAAGAAAAAAATGCACACACAGTTGGCATTTGTCATTTAATGGTTTATACCTTATTCTTGCTATGGTGAGGTGTGTTGTTCCGGAAAAAAATATCATGTTTTCAATAGTGAGCTTTAAAAATACTACGCAAAAAGATATCGGGTATATCATCCGCAGAAAATGTCGCCAAATTCTGTTTTAATATTTGAAGACTCGTTTGTAACGGCGACTAAAGTTGAAATTCCAATCATTGTACCTTAATTATCAACTCAGTCATTACATACATAATTCTTGTCGTAGTAAATGATCTCTAAACCCAGCACCCCTGCCTCCACAGTAATGGAAAGTCCAGCATACTACCAAAAAAACTAGGCAAGAATTACCATTTATGTCCAGTTAAAGCAGAATAAAGCTTTTTAGAAGTTCAATCTGAGCCTATGTTCTCATTACACTTATGAAAACAACTGAAAAGTAGTTGACACAATGCAGTATTTGAGTTTGAGTTTTGTTGAACGGTATATCAATACTTCTGTGGGTCATGTAATGCAAAAAGGTGGGGTTTTAAGATTTTGTTGTTTTTTTTAATGCTTGATTATAGTGAGACGGTTGATGTGGTCAAATTTTAATGAAAATTTTTGGTTTTTACCTTTTTATTTTAGAAAGCTGAAAATCTCTTTTAGTTTTGTATTCAAAAATGTTTTGCTGAGAATATTTTCATTCAAAAATGTGTTAAGGTAATAACTTTTTCTTAAAAAATGTATTGTTGTTAATATTTTTCCTTTAAAATGTATATTTTTCTATAAAAAAAATATTTTATGTATATGTTTCTATAAAAGTGTATTTTTATAACAACATAAGATATGCGGACGATACAGTACTGATTGCGGACACGGAAAGGAAACTGCAAGATCTCATACAGAAGGTAGCAGTGGAGAGTGACAAGAAGGGACTACAAATAAACTTTAAGAAAACTGAGTGCATGGTCATCAGCAAAAGATACAACCCAAAATGCCAAATACAGGTGGGGGATAACAGAATCAAACAAGTCCAAGAATTTAAGTACCTAGGAAGTGTTCTAACAGGAGATGGAAAGTGCGACACGGAGATCCGAAGGCGAATTGGCATGGGAAAGGGCGCGTTCCAGAAGATGAGCAAAATACTAACACACAGGAAAATCTCAATAGAAACGAAGAAAAGAGTGCTAGAATGCTACGTGATGTCAGTTCTTCAATACGGCTGTAAATGTTGGACAATATCATCGAAAATGAGGACAAAACTGGAAGCGGCCGAAATGTGGTTCTACAGAAGGATGCTACGGATATCGTGGACTGAGCATACAAGCAACGTCGAAGTGTTAGAAAGAATGGCAACAAAAAGGAAATTGATGCTGAGCATCAGGAAGAGACAACTGAAGTTCCTGGGACAGGCAATGAGGAAGGAAAGCCTGGAGAACCTGATACTGACTGGACAGATAGAAGGAAGGAGAGACAGAGGAAGGCAGCGGATAACATATTTGCAGGGTCTGATCAGGTGGATGACGGAACGGGGGTTGCTAGGAGCAACAGGAGCAAACATACTAAGAGCCACAAGGGATAGGGAGACGTGGAGATCCATGATCGCCTACGTCCTGAAGGGACAGGGCACATAGAAGAAAAAAGAAGTGTTTTGACCCCAGTTTGGAGGTTAACTATTTGCCCATAGCTGGGATCTTAACAGGTGCTACCATTCAGGGTCAGAGTGGACCTAGGAACAACAGCAATTATGAGGTGGTTCCATGCTCCTCGCAACATTCCTCATCAGAGGCCTTGCTGCCGGATGCAGTTTACATCATCATGCCCAGGACCCATTATATAGTAAGTTTATAAAACGTTACCAAGCCGGGTAATAACGACGAAATGTAACAAAGCAAGAACAGTGGAGAAAGCAAAGAATACACAGACAATTAGAAAAAAGAAATCATATACAGACAGTGACGGAAAGCAATAATGCTCTTCGTCGCGAGTAAATTGGTGGTCATGTTATTTCCTGTTTTAAAGTTGATTTTATTGAGTGTTGGTTGTTTTGACTTGATGTACATGGCCTCCAATATTTGCAAGTTCCTCTTACTGTGTGTATGAGTAAGGATCACCGTATTGTTGACCAAAATCTGTCTGATATTACCTACATGTTTATGTTATTCAGAGAAATGTTGTTTAATAGTACTCTGATCAGAAAGATGACATGTAAGTCTACGGGAGAGCGTGGTTGTAGTAAAACCAATATATGTACTAGGTTTTTGATTAGTATCAGAGATGCAATCTCTGAATTGGCATGTAAATTGGTACACTATATTGGTTTTTTGTAGATAATTTATTTTAGTGCTTGTTGGGTTATTATAGACTATGAGGTCAATTGTTACAACTACGCTCTCCCGTAGACTTACATGTCATCTTTATGATCAGAGTACTACTATTTCAACTGAAATTAAAGCAAAAATACGACGTTTAGAACGGCTCATGATTAAATATAATAGATATTCATTGTCTCTTATATTTAACAGCATATGTTTAGAAAATTACTTGCTGCCTCGATCTACTAAATAAGAACATATATGTACATATATGTGTATATATATACATATATGTATACATGTGCATATATGTATATATATATATTTCTATCTATTTATATATGTATATATATACATATATGTATATATATACATTTATGTATATGTATATATATGTATATATATATGTATATATATTTAGTGTATCGAGGCAGCAAATAATTTTCTAAACATATACTGTTAAATATAAGAGACAATGAATGTCTATTATGTTTAATCATGAGCCGTTCTGAACGTCGTATTTTGGCTTTAATTTCAGTTGAAAATAAAGACAAAAATTCTCCAACATTTGGATAATTTTTTATTAATTTGGTTCTAAGCTTTTTCTTACATTTAACAGTATATCTGTATCTATCTGTATATATATATATATATATATATATATATATATATATATATATACATAAACGTATATATATAGATATACTTAGGGAGCATATCTTAATTTAGGAAAGTTTGATTAAATAATTTGGACATATTATGTCTATTTATTTTTTAATTTAATCCTATAGTAGTGATGAATAATTTTCCTACTGTAGTGAGTACATATATATAAAAAGTAAAAATATAAAATTTATATAACCCTTTGTTTGAGAATAACTATACAAAAATGAAATACCAAATGAAGGAACAAAAATTATAGCCAAGTATAATCATACCAAGAAATAACTATTAGGATCATTCAATCATAGATAAAAATGTTTAACCTTCCCATTTTCAAAAATTGCATGTTAAATAAAAATCCCTGTTACGCCAGCGTTTTCAAAACAACAGTAAGATCAGTTATTGAAAGTCGTCTGAAGACATCAAAAAGTAGAAACCTGGGTTTCTTAATAGCTCGTTTAAAAATGAAATATATATATATATATATATATATATATATATATATATATATATATATATATATATATCAGCTCAGTCTTATCCGTTATTGCATAATGTTTCCGATTATCAAAACAAATTTGAAAAAAAAAATCAATACTTAAACTATTTTAGGGGCAGCTCACTCTCTCATACAATGTTATAGTAAATTGATCCTCTATTTTGGAACTACTTGCGTTGGGGTCGCCTTGTTTTGTTTTTTTTGTGGACAGGTTGTTGCTCTTGTTTTTGTTTTTTTCAAGTTTTCTTTAGTTCTTACGATGGTATCTTCCTCGGAAACTCCAAGAATGGCTTTATTCAAAAATTTCGCAAAGGATTCAGTTGTTGAATATGCACAAGCAAAAGACTTAGTTGTACAGGATCGATTTACTATAAGGTCGTATGAAAAACTGAGGCCCCACCCTAAAATTGTTTAAATGTTGAAAGTTTTTTGTCAGTCGTTAAGTTTTTGGCTTAATCGATAACGTTGTACTGAAAAAGTAAAAAAAACATTGATACTCAACAAATTTACAGGTGGTGGTAATGTCATACCGGCGAGTGGTTCCAAAATGGAGGATTGATTTACTATAACGTTGTATGAAAAACTGAGCCCCCACCTAAAATAATAGCATAAACATTATGATGATAAAATTTGTTTTTTTATTACGTTTGAGCCATTTTAACATTATGATATGCTGTTTTTTTGTTTGTTTTTTGGGGTTTTTTTTGGGTTTTTTTTAGCAATTGAGTAGCGGTACCTAAATTCGTACTTTCTTTCTTCTGTTTGACTACAATCGCCATCTTATAGATGAAAGAAAAATGACAAATCTGATTTTCTCGACGATTTTCTATAAAAAAAATTACTTGTATAATTTGTTTTTCGGTGCGTGGTTTAAAGAAGTATGTACTTTTTTTTGTTTCTTTCAAATGTTCGTTTTTATTTTTCGTAAGCGGTGGGGAATATAGATGTTGAGTCACGGATAATATTTTTCCAAATGAGTTTATAAAAATCTGTGAGCCTCTTTACTCTGGGCGACAGAGACATCTTGGCTCCAGTCTGGAAGCGTTAATTAAAATGACCGGAACGATAAAAGCGAGACAGGAGCTTGTGAATCTAAATTCTATTTGTCAGATCTTGCTTTGATGATTGCGACATGTCACTGTCTTTTGTTTAACCACACATTTCGATGTAAATCTGGCGCCATGCATGAGACCAAAGAGTTCAATAATGTCATTGTAGGCCATTCTAAGTAACTTGTGAATCTTCAATGGCATACTTTTGTGTGGTAAAAGGATTCAGATTAACTTTTTCTCTATTTGAAGGAACACGTTTCATTGCGAGATTTTTAATCTACCGCGGGCGAGTAAAGCAATAAATTTAAATCGCCCAATTAAGTTTTTAATCGACTGAGTCGATCGGGCGAATGAATCTCAAAGGCTAATTATTCCCGAACAAAAATCTAATTTTATATTTTTAATTTTTATCTCTTTGTACTCAACACAAGAAAAGGAATGCAGGACTACGAGAGGATTAAAATAAAAACAAGTAGACATCAGTCAGTCAGTTAAGTGCCATAGGTGATACACGCTTGAGCGATCATGTCTCGAAAGAAACATGACTAACTGGGCAGAACATTATCTCGGAGCAGGTTGCCATTACTTTACTCGGTAGGCTGGTTGCTAACTAAGGCTATACAACCCAATCTGCCCTGTTATTTAATCCATAATTGGAGGGAAGATACGGTTCAGTAACTTTCCCAAGGGTATTAGCACGTAAATGAATGCAAGAAATTCAACTGGAATTTGAACTCAGCACCCCGATGTTTCTTTCTAAGTCGATATCCACTTCACCACAACGAACTTAATCAAACATTCCTAAATGACGATATGCTACCTGAGTGTATAATTACACTTGGTCATAAATGAAGATATTCCACCTAAGCGTATGGTTACACTTGGTCATAATTTTTGTTCTTAATGCTTTTCGTAGGGGTATTTCCGTGTAAGTGAATGCAACGAATTCAGCTGGAATTCGAACTCGGCTCTCCGATTTCGCATTCTGAGCAAAACGTTCGCCATTTATAATTTAAATAAAAGCTACAAATCAAGAAATGATCGGCAATGTAAAAGAGTATTCTCCTTAACAATGAATGTTTGTTGGTCTTTAGCAAAATAGGTGTAAATGAAAAACTGCAACCCAAATATACCCAATATGTGTGTGTCGGGGGCGTATGGTAGGGGGTTGTATGTTGGTGTCTGTACTAATGTATATCTAAAACATATACTTAAAAAAGCCGATGTGTATACACAGAGATTATTATAAAGTGACTACGCTAAACAAACAGAAATTTAAGTCTTAAATGACGAAAAGCGTCATACGAAAATTTACATTTTGTCAAACAAATTTTTATGAACAAATATTCACTTACGATATACAGATTAGATTTTGATATTTTGTGTGTATGTGTGTGAAGGTATGTGTATACGCGCACACGCACACACACACACATATATATATATATTTTTTTCTAAACATATGCTGTTAAATATAAGAGACAATGAATGTTTATTATGTTTAATCATGAGCCGTTCTAAACGTCGTATTTTTGCTTTAATCTCAGTTGAAAATAAAGACAAAAATTCTCCAACATTTGGATAATTATTTATTTGTTTTCTTCTAAGCTTTCGGTTCACATGAGCCATCTTCAGAGAGGTTGTTTAAACTGAAATATTATAAAATCCACCATCACCGACGATTTTATTTTGTGTTGACATAAAACTCCGCTTGGCAACGGCAATATTTACCAAAAATATTAAACGCAGTTCTTAAGTTTGCGATGCTGTTTTATGACGTCACATCGCGGGATAGCGCGAAATGACAACAAAACCATGTAGTCAAATACAATGTAATATGTTATTTCCTGTTTTAAAGTTGATTTTATTGAGTGTTGCTTGTGTTTAGAAAATTACTTGCTGCCTCGATATACTATATATATATATATATATATATATATATATATATATATGTAAATTCAGATAAAATTTAGAGAGGAAATAGCCATTTTCAACATGGCAATAAAAACGAAGGTTGTTTAAAAGTTGATTTCGAAGCCGTAGAACTTCTCCAACAACACAACCAACACGCAATGCAAACAGAAAAGACGCTTGTTTTGCCCAAAAGACGGCGCTGCCGCTACCAGAATTAGCCAGAAACTGGCAAGTGAGAGAAAGTACACCCGTGGGTTACTTACACTGTGGCAGGTTGCAGCTGGCAGTGGGGGTTACTCGCAAAAAGCTCTTGTCACTTTTTCGCTATACTGGTGGCTTCTATGAATGGAGTGAGCACCTTCATTTAACCATTTGAAGGCTGCTGGTTTTGGGCCAACGATTTTTTGGTCCATACAGCTTTCACTGAACGTTAGTCTCACTTCACACTTTCTCTAACTGCGCCATCCATGCTTGCTGGTCTGAATTGCGTGAACTCGCTCGACTGATGCGACAGGTTCAATGAATCCCTATCTCTCTTCAATTGCATCTCGATGCTAAGACACGGCATTTTGGATCTGAGTGCTGTGAAGTATATGATCCTCTGTCAGATACAACGGAAGACGTGACCCTCGCAAGCCTAGCGGACCGCTGTTCTATACTTTCAGCAGCCCGGTTGCTTAAATTGCGAGCCCTACGATGTTCTGTACTTTTGGTACATTTCTTAGCAGCGGCGTCCATTCATCGCCAAAAACATCACTGCTCTGTACTTTCGGCAGTCCGTGAACGTACCTTAGCAGCGGCGTCCGTTAAGCGCGGAGACAGTTGCAGCTCTGGACTTTCAGAAGCCCTTAAAGCAGCCATATCAGCAGTAGCTTGAGCATTAAGCTCAGCCCGTATGGAGTCATCCAACCTAGAGTGCCTTAGTTTTTTATGGAAACAATCGCTGGATAACCTAATGGAACGCCTATCATAAGTTTCATTTGCCCTGCGTTTTGCACAGTACTAACAGACGAACTTGCGTTGGCCCTAGTGAACCTCTTTTTCGATGCTGAAGCGGGTGTAATTAGATCAATTTAGTCTAGCGTAATTCAACTGACGTGACCAATCGGGCATTTAATTAGAACTCGTGAAGCTGGTGAATTTGTGAACACAGTTTCACGCAGCACGGTATGTGCGACTTACAATCTTTAAAATTAATGCGTGACAAACCTTGACATCGAAAACCTTAAAAGTTAATGTGGAATTTAAATTAAATAGACTTAAAAGCAATAGTTGCTTCCATAGTAAATTGAAATAAAAGTGAATGGATGTAAGTAAAATTTTGATTTCCGGTATCGATGTCAAATAAGTTTTCCGTCGCAAACTAAATTTTGAAAGTTAAATATGTCCTCTGAGTAAATGGTATCATAACTAAGACTAAGAGCTACAATTATACCTACTTAGAGCAAATCCCGAAGTGAAAACCAAAATAAAAGGGCTGGAAACCTGATTTTGATCAGACACGATAGGATAGCGGGGTATCGACTTCCAAATAAGTCATCCAAGGATAAACTAACCTAAGTAAGTCCATGAAAACTTATCGTACTCATCGGGAGTAAAATTGGAGAAAATGAGCCATATGGATGGCTGAATATCGGTTTTTCGTCAGATTCGATAGAATATCGGGGGTATCGATTTCAGATATGGTGGAAAATGAGTCGT
Organism: Ascarosepion bandense; assembly: GCA_037127315.1. Lineage (NCBI taxonomy): Eukaryota > Metazoa > Mollusca > Cephalopoda > Sepiida > Sepiidae > Ascarosepion > Ascarosepion bandense. The sequence goes on from JBBBDQ010029610.1 coordinate 1,419,058, forward strand.
CTGGAAAGATCTACTAATGTTTAAGATTAAAACTATGATTTTACCAAGTTAGGGCATATTCTGTAGCAAGAAACGATAAAAGGGCTGAAATCCAGATGTTAACCAGACTTGATCGGATGTCGGGGTATCGATTCCCGATATCAGGGAAAAATCGGAAAAAGATAAGTAGTCCATGACCCGACCGGTGGTATAAAGAATATGTGTGTGAAGTTTGGTGAGAATCGGATAAAAATGATGGATTTGTATAAATGACAGACAGACAGACGGACAGATGCACACACAAATATCTTGCTTTTATATGTATAGATTCCGATATTGGGGAGAAATCGGTAAAAATAAGTAACCCATGACCTGATAGGACGTCTAAAGAATACTTGTCTGAAGTTTGGTGAGAATAGAATAAAAATTGTGGATTTGCATAAAGGACATACATAGAGACAGACGGACAGATACACGCACAAACATCTTGTCTTTTATATATATAGATTCCGATATCGGGAAGAAATCGGAAAAAAATAAGTAGCCCATGACCTTTCCCGAAGCCTACAAAATACTTGTGTGAAGTTTGGTGAGAATCGGATAAAAATTGTGGATTTGTATAAAGGACATATACTGACAAACAGACAGATAGACACAAAAATATCTTGTCTTTTATATATATATAGATTCTCCTAATACAGAAAACCTGTGAGAATATATAAATATCTTTCGACATTGACTAAGAATTTTAAAGAAAAGACAAGAAATCGGAAGTTATTTCCACAGGCGAGAAGAGAAAATAAATAGTAACAAGAGAACATACCGTTTACAAAATAAACTATTGGAATAGAACATACGGTTGAATCTAGCTAGTTCAACACTAGATCAACAAACTAACTCTTCAATAATCGTTTGTGAACGTAGAAAATAAGCAAACATTGAATATTTTGTATCTAAACAAAAACCGGGAAGAAACAAAATGGCCAGAATGATAAAACAAATAATTGTTAGACGTTAGAAATTTTAGATTTAAATAAAAAAAAATAGAAACCAAAATATGATCGAAATGTAAATGAATAAGCAAAAAATATACAAAGAATATTTGTTGATCTTTAACTAAATTGGTATAAATGAAAAACTGCAGTCCAAATACACCCAATATATATATATATATATATATATATATATATATATATATATATATATATATATATTTATTTATCGAGGCAGCAAGTACTTTTCTAAACATATGCTGTTAAATATAAAAGACAATGAATGTCTATTATGTTTAATCATGAGCCGTTCTAAACGTCGTATATTTGTTTTAATTTCAGTTGAAAATAAAGACAATACGATGATCCTTACTCATACACACAGTAAGAGAAACCTGCAGATATTGGAGGCCATGTACATCAAATCTAAACAACCAACACTTAATAAAATCACCTTTAAATCCGGACATAACATATTACATTGCATTTGACTACATGGTTTTGTCGTCATTTCGCGCTATCACGCGGTGTGACGTCATAAAACCGCATCTCAAATTTAAGAACTGCGTTTATTATTTTTGGTAACTATTGCTGTTGCCAAGCGGAGTTTTATGTCAACACAAAATAAAATCGTCGGTGATAGTGGATGTTATAATATTTCAGTCTAAGCACCCTCTCTGAAGATGGCTCATGTGAGCCGAAGGCTTAGAAGAAAATCAAGAAATAATTATCCAAATGTTGGAGAATTTTTGTCTTTATTTTCAGCTGAAATTAAATAAAACATACGACGTTTAGAACGGCTCATGATTAAACATAATAGACATTCATTGTCTTTTATATTTAACAGCATATGTTTAGAAAATATATATATGTGTGTGGGTGTATATATATACATATAGATATATACATACATACACACACACACACACACATATATATATATATATATAGAGAGAGAGAGAGAGAGAGAGATTGGCTTAAACAATACTGACGTCATTGTGCAAATCTGAGGTACTTTTCGGCCAACACATTTCAAAGGTCTTCGTAGGCATTATAAAGCTGGACATAGGAAAACAACAAAAGTTTACTAACAAAAAAGTGGGAAAAGTAGGAGCTCGTTTAAAAGTAAATTTTAATCAAATAATTAAAATTTAAGGGGGTATAAATACACAGCTCCATAAGAGTGATAAAATTGTAAAAAATATAACACTCATAGAGCGTCCAATATTTTCAAGGAATGAATAAAACGCTCTTTCTTCCTGCGCAGGCTCAGCTAATAAATCTTAATATAAACAGCTTCCAATACTGGTAAATGATAAGCTGAACGATCACTGTGCAGGACAGAAACCACGTGTCCTTGTACCGAGAAGCGCACTCTTGTCTGTATTTACACCCTCCTTACATTTTAGTTATTTTGATTAAAATTTACTTTTAGACAAGCTTCTTCTTCCCCACGTTTTTGTAAGTAAAAAAAAATATTGGTATCGCTGTGGTATCCAGCTGAACTTTTAAACTACCACAACTTTTCTTTAAAAAATCTTCATAATCTTGAAAATAAAACACATTTTTTTTTTAATCATTTCACCCCGAGCAAGGCGGAAACGCCACTGATGTGCAGGGGGTTACATAAATGTAAAATGATTAATTAGAAAAGAGTGAAGAATACAAACTAGTTAGAAAGGAACAATAGAAAGCAGGTGCGATGACAGATACATAGGTGGAGAGAAAGTGAAGGTTATACAGGGGAGGGGAGAGAGCTAGAGTCCAGTGGTTAGTAGATAAGTATTGACTTTGCATTTAAATTTCTGGAGGTTGTAGCCGTCAGGAAAGCAAGAAAACGGGAGCGTGTTCCACAGGCGGGAAGTGCGAGAGACATATTATGAAATATTTACTATTCTCTTGTTTTAAATCAATATATTTGCTGTTATGAAGAATAATATCATAAGCAAAATATGAAATTAAATTTTTATTCATTTTTTGCAAGTGAACAAATTTCTGTAGAATAAAATACGAAAATTGACCGTGCAAACATTTTCATCATTTGTTTCTGACAAGATGGTATCAACATACATGATATGTTATAAAAAACACAAATTACTAATTTAAAAATGAATTTCATAGTCAAAATAATCGTTATTAGGAAGAATTATAGCATAAAGAAAAAAATAAATTAATACTTTGTGGAAAAATTCCTAGTAATGACATTTTTGCAAATTTCGCTGTTTAAAACAATGGCAAAATGTACAAAAAAGAAAGACTATATCGACAAAAAAACAATAATGTCGTCTCTTTTATATTTTTGTGACATATTTTAATGAATCTGAGTAAAATATTAAATTTATTATTGAATTTAATTTTGGACTTTAACTTTATGTGATAAATTCTACATTAGTGTCATTTTACATTATTTTTTAAGTGAAAAACGTTACATTTTTATTTTTTAATGTGTTCTATTTATTTACAAAAGAAAGAAAAATTTCTCAAACGCTATAAAAGATTTTTGTTATGAAAAAAAAAGAAATTATTCATGAAAATAATTTTATACTTAATCTGGTTATTGTTGAAGAAAATTAGAGGAAAGTATTTAGTTGCAATTAACTTTATATGCTAAAATTTGTATTGACATTTGTAAATATCACACCGAAAAAGTTTGTGTAAAGATAAAATATGAAAAGTTCAAAAACAAATAAATAAACATTATACTAACTTCTGTATCTTAAATAATAAACCTAAGTTAATCTAAAAATAAAGCGTAAAAATATCTTTAAAATAAAATCAATTTCTCAATCCAGTTCTAAAAAAGACATTTTGGGAGTTAACAGTCCAGCCTTAATCGCTCACTGGCCTAAACTTCGTGTTAGGCCTGAGTTAAGGATCGTTTTGATTTACGCCCTTAACCAGTACTTTATATAAAGTGAGACTATTTTGAGGACCCTAGATGCTATGCCAGGATACGTCATTGGAGGCCACAATTTGAACAACATATGGTACACAGATGATACAGTGCTGATAGTAGACACAGAAAGGAAATTACAAGATTTCCTACAGAAGGTAGCTGAATAAAGTGACAAGAAAAGGACTACAACTGCAAGAAAAACGAATGCATGGTCATAAGCAAAAAGAGCAACCAAAAATACCAAATAGAGGTGAAGGATACTAAAATTAAGCAGGTACAAAAATTTAAATATCTGGGAAGTGTTCTAACAGAAGACAGAAAGTGCGAAACAGAGATCTGAAGGTGAATTCGCATAGAAATGAACGCGTTCCAGTATCTGAGAAGAGTATTAAGCGAGAGGACAATTCCGCTAGACACAAAGAAAAGTGTATTGTATTGCTATGTGATGTCAGCTCTTCAATATGGCAGTGAATGCTGGACAATAACATCGAAAATGAAGGAAAAACCTGAAGCAACTGAAATGTGTTTCTACAGAAGGATGATGAGGATATCATGGATCGAGCATGTGGTCAATGATAAGGTTTTGGAAAGGATAGAAACGAAAAGGAAATTAATATTGAGCATCAGAAAAAGACAGCTAAAGTTCCTGGGACATGCAATGAGGAAGGACGGCTTCGAAAAACTAATACTCACAGGCCAGATAGAGAGAAAAAAGACAGGGAAAAGCAGCAGATAACATATATGAAAAACCTGAGCAGGTGGATGACAGAACAGAGGTTTGCGAGATGCAACAGGAGAAAGCGTGCTAAGAGCCACTAGGAATAGCGAGATGCGGAAAGCCATGATCGCCTACGTCCAGAAAGGACAAGGCATATAGACGAAAACCCAGCACTTCGTCAATTTGTGGATAATCTTCGCACATGGAACTCTTTTCCTTAGTATATTGATTTGCGACGTACACTCGGAAGATTCATGCTGATTCATATGGAATAAAACTGCGTGTATATTGTTATTGAAAACAAAAATAAAAAAGAGACGGGGATTATTCATGCGAAGGGAGATGCATATATATATATATATATATATATATATATATATATATATATATATACGAATGATTATATATAAGTGTGTGTGTGTGTGAGTAAATATAAGTAGTGATAATTATAGTGATTGGAATGCGTATATATATATATATGTATATATATACGCATATATATATATATAATTATCCATTTATATATATACACGCATTACAATCACTATAATTATCACTGCTTATATTTACTCACACACACACACTGCTGCGGATGACTATATATATATATATATATATATATATATATATATATACATAAACAGAAATATTGTGATTGGAATGAATATTTTGTTTATTTTTCCCCCACCAACGAAAAATGTAACTGTTTTGGATTCTGTTAGAATTGCTTATTTTTGGATGGCTGCACAACCACTGACAAATTTTCTATTCAGCCTTGCTCCCAGCTCGAAAAATGTTGGCATAACAGAGCTTTATTTTCTGATTTGCTTGCCTATTTTCATCAAAGATTGGCTTCCGTAATATACGAACTAATACAAAACAAATACAAATAAACCTACATCCGCACATTAAAAACAAAGGAAGCAACGACAATAATAAAGATATATTGGGGAAATAAAGAGAGAGTGGAAAGAAATAGCGAAAAGAAAAAGTATAGAAAAAAGGAGAAAGAGAAACAAAAAAAAAAGAACGAAAAGTTAAAGGGAAAAAATGAACGTCAAAAGAAAAAGTAGAACGATGGAAAAGAGAAATTAAAAGAGAAGCAGGAATAAAATAGATTAGCAAATGAGGAAGGAGAAGAGAAAGAGTAGAAGTAGCAGGAAAGGAGTAAGAAGAAGAAGAAGAAGAAGAAGAAGAAGAAGAAGAAGAAGAAATATATGACACAGTAATAGTAATAAAATAAAGGAGGACGATGACGGAGGAAAGTTGGATGTAGTTAGTTAATAGACATGGAAAGGTAGTATGAATAGTTTCAAAGAGAAAGAAAAGAGATAGACATTTAGACGAAGATAAGAGCAAGAAGGAAGAATTAACAGGAATATAACATGTCGAAATCGTAAAGGAAAAGAGAGAGATGGGATATTAGAAGTAAAAGTAGTAGAAATGTTTTAATGGTGGTAGTTGTAGAAGAAGAGGAGGAGAAGAAAGAAGCTGGAGAAGACTAACGGGAGAAAAAATGAATAAGAAAGAAAAGAGAATAAAGAAGAGGAAGAAGAAGACAAAATGGAGGAAACATAGGATAAAGAATCACAAAAAGAAAAAGAAAAAAGAGAAAAAAGATTAAGAAAACTAATAGAAGAAAAGAAAAATAAAAGGAAAAATAAAAACAGAAATAGGAAAAAAATGATGAAATAGAAACACAATGAGATAAAATAGAAGAAAATAGAAAGAAAAAGAAAAAAGAAAGCGAAGAAAAAATACAAGAAAAAGATTAAGAGAAAGAAAAAGAGTGTGAATGAAACAAAAACTCAAATGAATAACAAAAGAAGAAAAAAATAAAAATTGATTAAATAATCCGAATAAAGAAGGTGAAGAATAAAAGATAGGAAATATAAAATAAATAAAGAAACATAAAATAAGAAAGAAATGTGAATGAAAAAGACAAAAGCATGAATGAAGAAAAAAATACAAATAAATTAAGAGCGAAATAAGAAAGAATAAGTTACTAAAGAGGAAAAATGAGAAAGGAGAAGAAAAATAAGAAAGAAGAAGTGAAAGAAAATAAAAATAAAAATAAAGAAAAGAAAAGAAAAAAAAGAACTGAATGAAGAGAAAATTAAGAAAGAAAACTGAGTGAGTGAGAAAAGTTAAGAAAGAAGTTTATGAAAAAGACAAGATTAGAATGAGAATGTAAATAAAGAAGACAAATGAGAAAAATAAATTGAATGAATGAAGAAAAAGAAAAAAGAAAAATTTCCAAAAAAGACACAATTAAAATAAAAACGTGAATAAAGAGGTGGAATCAGAAAGAAAAAGTCAATGAAGGAGAAAAACATTTGGAAGAAGCAATGAATGAAGATAAAAATAAGAACGAATAGAATAAAAAGAAACAAATGATAGAAGTCAATGACGGAGCGAATAAATAGGAAAAATAGAAAGAAAAAATGAATGAAGAAGAGAAAAAGAAAGAAGAATTGAAAAAAGCGGAAAAAGAAGAAAACTGAACTTAATTAAAAATACCAAATTAGGATGAAAATGTGAATGAAGAGGATAAATTAAAAAAGAAAAATTGAATGAAAGAGAAAAAAAGGAAGAAGAATTGAAAGAAGAGGGAAAAAACGAAAGATGAACTGAATGAAAAAGACAAAACCAGAATGAAAATGTGAATAAAGTCGGTAAATCAAAAAAGAAAAATTGAATGAAAGAGAAAAAAAGGAAGAAGAATTGAAAGAAGCGGAAAAAAAGAAAGGTAAACTGAATGAAAAAGATAAAACCAGAATGAAAATGTGAATGAAGTCGGTAAATTAAAAAAGAAAAATTGAATAAAAGAGAAAAAAAGGAAGAAGAATTGAAAGAAGCGGAGAAAAAGAAAGATGAACTGAATGAAAAAGACAAAACCAGAATGAAAATGTGAATGAAGAGGATAAATCAAAAAATAAAAATTGAATGAAAGAGAAAAAAAGGAAGAAGAATTGAAAGAAGCGGAAAAAAGAAAGATGAACTGAATGAAAAAGACAAAACCAGAATGAAAATGTGAATGAAGAGGATAAATCAAAAAAGAAAAATTGAATGAAAGAGAAAAAAAGGAAGAAGAATTGAAAGAAGCGGAAAAAAGAAAGATGAACTGAATGAAAAAGACAAAACCAGAATGAAAATGTGAATGAAGAGGATAAATCAAAAAAGAAAAAATTGAATGAAAGAGAAAAAAAGGAAGAAGAATTGAAAGAAGCGGAAAAAAAGAAAGATGAACTGAATGAAAAAAAAACTGAATGAAAATGTGAATGAAGAGGATAAATGAAAAAAGTAAAACTGAATGAAAGAGAAAAAAAAGGAAGAAGAATTGAATGAAGAAGAAATATAAGAAATATGAAGTTAATGATGAAGAGAAAAAGAATGAAGAAGTAAGTAAAAGAAAATGAATGAGTGAGTAAAGTAGAAAACTGGATTATGAAAAAAAAAAGGTCAATAAAATCTTTCGGCAATAGTTTAACAATTGCGTACGTGTTTGCACGTTAAGATTGTATCTCGGTAGGTGTGTATATTCAACCGATGTTCCTGACACAAACAAGAGAATACAAAGTTATGTATATATACCTATGCAACAGCATCTTTTTCACAGATAAGCAAAGATAGATAAAAAAAACATTACAATAACATTGACAGATAGATGAACTGATAAGTGACGAACGCCTTGCAAGACATAGTATAGTTTTAGATAGACAAGCAGATATGATGCTCTTCGACAGATATACACAGAAAGAACAGCCACGTAAAATTTAAACAGTGTGAAATGACTAAACACGTGACAACGTAAAGATGGAAATAAAACCAGAGAAAGAAAATAGTGTGAGCAGAAGAAAAGAAACTGAATTAAGAAAAACAAGCATGCGAGTGACGACAAGAGCCAAATTTACAGAAAAATAAGACGGCAAAAGCGAGAGTTAGAAAAAAACGAACACATGGAGAAAAGCAGTGTGAATTAAAGCGCGGAGAAAAACAAAGATGGCGGTGTCTCTCCGTTTATTGCCTTTTTCTTTCCTCGCCCTCTCTGCCGTTGTGCCGGAAAAGACAGGCAAATTGGACTCAAGATGAGCGAAATAAGTTTCCGAAATAAATTTGTTTCCAAACTTTGGCCTGCTGTATTTGATTTCAAATAATTATGGAGAGAAATCCCCGCCAATTTGACGTCGGATATGGAACTGTTTGTTGCCGCGTTTCGACAAATTCCTCTCGAATCAGCCGACATTTTGTGAAAAAAAAAAAAGCGGGAAATTGAGGCAGGAGAGAAAAGGTAAAAGTAGCGATGCGTTTTTGTTGTTATAGTTGTTGTTTTCATTTTTATTTATTTATTTATTTTGGTGGCAAAATAAAAAGAAATATGCAAAAACAGTGAAATCTATACAAAAAATAGAATCAATGTATAATGGCGGCTAAGAACCAAAAAATACCCCTCAGAAAGTAAAAAGAATAAAATGACATTCGTATCCGGTAAAATGAAAGAAATTAACAAGACAAATAAAAAAAAAATAAAACAACAAGAAGAAAAATTGCTTAGATTTTCGTGAAATAGTAATCTTTGTAAGGAAGCCAGTTATTTTCTCTCTTTCTCTCTTTCTGATACACACACAAATACACATATACACACACAAATACATATACTTGCTCAATTTCTCACACAAACTAACGCTCGTAAATCACTTGCTTATTTTCTGTTGCTGCTATTACTATTACGAGCAAAGTGTGCCGGTGTGTGCAAATAGATAATCATATATTAAGTCGATGTGTAGCTTTATTTTCCAATGAATATATGTCGGCATATTTAATTTTCGTTCGATGTAGTATACATTTGTTTTACAGAGTTTAATACTGAAATGCGAAAGTCTATTTTCGTGTTTTGTTTTCTGTGAATAGCTTATATTAAAAAGTGAATCGTCCTTCGGTTTTCTATTAAACAGACGATATGTTTCTAAATATTCCGCGCAAATTTCAACTCATACAAATATATATAATGAAGGGAGGAAGCAAGAAAGATAAAGACAGAGATAGAGACAGAGACAGACAGACAGACAGACAGAGATAAAGAAAGAGATAGAGACAGAGACAGCGATAGAGCCAGAGAGACAGAGACAGACAAACAGACAGACAGAGATAGATATAGAGACAACGAATGCTAGAAAAATATAGACATAGAATGCTATTGCTAGAGACAGAGAGACAGACAGAGATAGAGACAAAGAGACAGAGACATAGACAGAGACACAGCGACAGAGATAGAGATGGCGACAAAGAGACAGAGATAGGGACAGAGAAAAAGAGACAGCTATAGAGACAGAGTGACAGAGAAGGAGAGAGTAAGAAAGCGATAGAAACAGAGGCAGAGATAAAGACAGGGATAGAGACAGAGAATGTGACAGAGAATGAGAGACAGAGGCAGGGATAAAGAAAGAGAGAGAGATAGAGACAAAAACAATAAGATAGAATCAGTGGTATATATTGAAAAAGAGAGACAGAGATACAGACAGAGACAGGGAGAAAGAGAGAGAGACAGTGAGAGAGACAGAGACGGTGATGAAGACTGAGACAGAGTTGAGAGGGACAGAGAAACAGAGAGGCGACAGAAAGACATAGATGGTGACTGAGTGACAGAGACATAGACTGGGAGACATATTTACAGACTGGGATAGAGACAAAATAACTGAGATAGAAACAGATAGCAAAGATAGAGACACAGAAACAAAGACAGAGACAGTAAGATAGAATCAGTGATATATACTGAAACAGAGAGACAGAGATAAAGACAGAGAGAGAAATAAAGAGAGAGGGAGACAGTGATAGAGACAGAGAGAGAGAGAGAGAGACAGAAATGGTGAGTGAGCGATAGAGACGGTGAAATAAAAACAGCGATGAAGACTGAGACATTGATGGAGACAGAGCTCGAGACCGAGACAGAGAAACAGAGATGCGACAGAGAGATAGAGATGGTGACTGTAAGACAAAGATACAGACAGAGAGACATAGTTACAGACAGATATAGAGACAGAAAGACAGAGGCAGTAAGGTAGAATCAGTGATATATACTAAAAAAGCGAGACAGAGATAAAGACAGAGACTGAGATAAAGAGAGAGACAGTAATAGAGAAACATAGGAACATGGAAACAAAGACAAAGTGAGACAGACAGACAGACAGACAGACAGACAGACAGATTTAGAGTTAGAGAAAGCGGTAGAGAGAGAGAGAGGCAGAGATAGAGAGAGACAGAGATTGATATCGTAAGGTTATATTAACCGTTTCCTTAAAAGGCAATAGTCGACATCCTTTCACTGAGTAGCTAGTTGTATTTTAGTTCTGCTTTCCTCTACTCTCTGGACATCAGACTGGGATCAACATTTAATATTTGTTCTCTTCATTTATAATGTTATTTTTTGGTACAGGGGTGTTAACCCTGTAAAAGTCCCGGAGACCACTCGATGTAGAAGATTACAGTAAAATAGGCTAGGCTTATGCGGATAAAGGGAAACGAAAACTGTTAACACTAAACTTGAACAAATTAAGATTCCAGTGTTCGGGGGAAGCAATGATTTGTTTCTCTGTTCCACAAAGCAGCAGTTAATCTTAAGAAGCAGTTCGCGCAAACTTATTTCTCGCCAGGGTAACACCAAGAAGACGACAGTGGTTCGCGTCTATATGCGTAGTATGTCAGGTCTTAGCTATGAAAATTAGGACTAGTAGAACAAGGAAGTATAGTTCGTCTAAACACCCCTACGGAAATAGCGATAGAGAATCAAGAGGTTTCCGACGTCTCGACTGTGAGAAAAGTGGTTGCAGAGTGGAAGATAATAGTTCTTCTTCTTCTGTGTGCCCTGTCCTTCCAGAATATAGGCAATCATGGCCTTCCACATCTCCATATCTCTAGTGGCTCTTAGCACGCTTTCTCCTGTAACACCACTCAACCCCCGTTCTGTCATCAACCTGCTCCGGTCCTTCAGATATGTTATTCGCTGCTTTCCTCTGTCTATTTTCCACTCTATCTGGCCTGTTAGTACCAGGTTCTCGAAGCCCTCCTTCCCCATTGCATATCCCAGAAATGTTAGCTGTCTTTTCTTGATGCTCACTATTAAATTTTTGTTTTCGTTGCCATTCTTTCCAACACTTCGTCATAGTTCACTTGCTCGGTCCCTGATATCCGCAGCATCCTTCAGCTGCTTGAATTTTTCCCTTCGTCTTCGATTATGTTTTCCAACATTCACTGCCATTACACACGAGTAAAATATTAGAAGCATTACTAAAAAAAAAAAAAGAAAAATCCAACACTTAATAATATAAAATTTGAACATGGCAAAAATTATGATGACGTGTTATGAATATAAAGCTGAGGTATTATTTTACATAAAACATTTTATATATTCAGTTAAAAGTAATAAAAAATCACCCTTGATAATGGCGAAAAGTATAACCGAAAGCGCTTGAAGTAATTAAACATTCTGACAATTTATACATGATTTGTGTGTTAAAAAAAAAGAATCACACATATATATATATATATAAACTTGTCCGTCATCTTTAATGAAACTTGCTTTTATATATATATATATATATATATATATATATATATATATATATATATATATGGGGGGTATGTAAAGGAAGTTGGAAATGTAAATGGAGTTTTTAAAAAAAGCTTATTTAGAGTAATTTCACCTGCATCGAAGTTCCATGATTTTCAAAAGTTAAACTGAGATGGAGGAAGGTGTGGCTACGTTATGATATGTCTTGCATGGTATAGCCAAATGTCTTCCCATGTAGGTTAAATGAAGAAATAAGTGATAGATAGATAGATAGATAGATAGATAGATAGATAGATAGATAGATGATATGAACAGACTGAGATAGATAGATAGATAGATAGATAGATAGATAGATAGATATGAACAGACATAGATAGATAGATAGATAGATAGATAGATAGATAGATAGATATGACCAGACATAGATAGTTAGATAGATAGATAGATAGATAGATAGATAGATAGATAGATAGATAGATAGATATGAACAGACTGAGATAGATAGATAGATAGATAGATAGATAGATAGATAGATATGAACAGACATAGATAGATAGATAGATAGATAGATATGAACAGACATAGATAGATAGATAGATAGATAGATAGATAGATAGATATGAACAGACATAGATAGATAGATAGATAGATAGATAGATAGATAGATAGATAGATAGATAGATATGAACAGACATAGATAGATAGATAGATATGAACAGACATAGATAGATAGATAGATAGATAGATAGATAGATAGATAGATCGATCGATATGAACAGACATAGATAGATAGATAGATATGAACAGACATAGATAGATAGATAGATAGATATGAACAGACATAGATAGATAGATAGATAGATAGATAGATATGAACAGACATAGATAGATAGATAGATAGATAGATAGATAGATAGATAGATAGATAGATAGATAGATATGAACAGACATAGATAGATAGATAGATAGATAGATAGATAGATAGATAGATAGATAGATAGATAGATAGATAGATAGATAGATAGATCTTCTCTTAAAATATATACTCATGTAATGGAACTGGCAGGTAAGGTTAATTTGACTCACCATAAAAAGATAGATCGTATCTTTAGAATTCTAAAATTTGGAGGGGTTTTTTTTTACCTCTTTCGTTGCATTTTGCTTGGCACAAAATCACGCAGTTTGAGTTTCAAGAAATTTTCAAACCCAGCATAGCTTGTGAAAGTAATGAACTTTTAATTAACACCGATGTAGAAAATCAAATTGCTCCTGCGCAACATAGGCGCCACGATGATGAACGAACATACTTACATAGTAATGGCGTTTAAAACAAACTACTTTAATATTATTCCGCAGAGGTGTGATATATATATATATATATATATACGTAGGGGTTGCTGAAAATTCATTGAAATGATTTACTAGGGATACTTGTTCAGGCCAGGACTTTCTCAGCACTTCGATATATATATATATATATATATATATATATATATATATATATATATTTTATAAGCGTTTCACCCCTAGCAAGGCATGTCACTGCCACTACTGTGCAGGGGGCTACGTAGAGTGGAGAAAGGCTGATTAAATATAGGAAATGACAGAGGGTGGGTGATAGGCGGGTAAGGATACCGAGAATGAGGGTTGGGTAGATGAGAGTGTTGTGAGAATAGTTGGGAGTTAGTGTGATAGGAGGTGTCTATTGACCCTACATTTAAACACCTGGAGATTGTAACTGTCGGGAAAGCAGACTTGTGGAAGGGAGTTCCACAGGCGGGAAGCGCGAGAAAATAAGCTGTTGGAGTAGAATTTACGGTTACATCTTATTTGTTTAACTGTAAAGGGTGGGACCTAGTTGCTCATCTAGTATCTCGTGTAAATTCGTGCTTATATATATATATATATATATATATATATATATATGCTCTCATTAGGATTGAGGTCTCCAGAGATGCAAATTTTAAAACACTTTCCACTGCTGCGATATATGCATTGCTCTCAAGCAATGAATTGAGTTCTTTCATTGACTGGCGTGTGTATACACTGCTTATATACACGACGTTAAAATTGTGTATATTAGGAATACGGTTAGATTTTGAAGGCTGTTACAATGCGTTTAGTAAAATAAAAGAAGGTAAATAAGTTGTTGGCTATCACCTATTTATTATACATTAAAATCTCATCTTCAGAATGTTAGAGGGCTTCTATTTGAGCCAGTGCCTTTCAACAAATGGTCATTCCTGGCTGCTGCTGCTGCTGCTGTTGTTGTTAATTGTTCCCGATGGTGTTGGGCCCAGTGTTGCTTTTGAGACATCATTTTTAGGAAGTTGATTTGGCATTCTATCTTTGTACGTTTCTCGGACGTTTTAAATAGCTCCCTGACGGTTACGAATTCATCCTGGCTCAGGTGTAAGGATAAGAAAGTTTTGTAATTTGCTTGAAGCATTGTGTATATTAGGATTATGGTTAGGTTTTGAAGGCTGTCACAATGCGTTTAGTAAAATAAAGGAAGGTAAATAATTGTTGGGTATCACCTATTTATTATGCATTAATTTTTCGATATTAAAATCTCGTCTTCAGAATGTTAGAGGGCTTGTGTTTGAGTCCGAGACTTCAACAAATGGTCCTTCTATGCTGCTGCTGCTGCTGTTGTTAATTGTAGTAAACCGCATATCAAAGCAGACTGATACCATTAGACCACAAAAATCCCAACTATATATACACACACCATGAACAGACACACACACATACATGCTCGAGCACACACACACATACACACACACACCAGCCAGGAACATTTTGAAGATGAGATTTTATTCTCGAAATATTAATATAGTGATAGCCAACAACTTATTTACCTTTCTTTATTTTACTAAACGCATTGTGACAGCCTTCAAAACTTAACCATATTCCATATATATATAATTTTTTGTCTATTCTTTTTATTCATTTTATAATTTTCCTTTCTTTATTATTTTATATATATGCATATGCGTATATATATATATATATATATATATATATATATATATATATATATATATTCATTTCCTTCTCCCTTTGCTCCTCTTTAATACCTTCGCCAACCGAGAATAGAATAAATTAAATTAACAAATGTTGCAACTCTATGTGCGTTGTGGTACGGTGGATATCGGCTCGTAAAGAGAAACTGGGGGAGCCGAGTTCAAATTCCAGTGGAATCCATTGTATTCACTTACGCGCAAATACCCTTTGGAAAGGTATTAATCCGTCTCTTCCTTACAGTTATGGGTTAAATAGCAGGACAGATTGGGTTCTATAGCCTTGGTCGGCAACCACTCTACCACAGAAAGCAATGGCAACCTACTGCGGGATAATCTTCTGGCCAGTCAGTCATGTCTCTTTTGAGACATGATCGCCCAAGCGTGTATCACGTATGGCACTTAACTGACTGACTTATAACATACGTTAAAGTGACCCCCCAAATATTTTATATGTACTTGATTTCTTATACTGCAACGATACTACTTACAATTCTAGGTTTCGGTATAATCAAAATTAGGATTATACTTTTAATAAATGAAAAGTTTTACATGACAGATTTATAATTTATAACGACCTTAAACAACGCTAGTATCAAAATTCAAATGTAAAAACGGTCAGTTCATAATATGCACCTGATAAGAGTTGTGCTTTAGATGTAAGATATATACATACATATATATATATATATATATATATATATATATATATATATATTATTACATCTAAGAAGAATGAGCAAATAGTTAAAATGCCCAAACCCGATCTTATTAATATTAATTTTACTAATATTCAATTCGGTCAAGTTGGAGGGCTCCCCAAAATATATCCATACACAGGAAGTTAAAAAGAACATTCTCCTCTTAATCCCACCCCACTTTTATACTTCCGGTGTATGGATATGTTTTTGGGCTTCTTCTGCTGTAGAAATTTTGTAACATATTTGAATTAATAAAGTTTTGTTTTCGATCGTTGCTGATGAAGCGAGAATTTTCTCGTTGAAATGGCCATTCAACGAAATTAAATTTAGGAATTTTTTTACTTACTTTATATATAAATATGTAAATATGTGTGTGTGTGTATTTGTATGTGTATGTATGTGTTTATGTGGATATTTGAGTGGCACTTATGAATGCTTATGTGTGTACAGGCATATATATATATATATATATATATATATATATATAAGACATAATTGTATGTATATAAGTATATTTTGAAAATTCTCTAAAATATGTACATGCGTGTCAGTGTGCGTGCGCTCTCGTCTATGTATGCTTGTGTGTGTACAGATATATATGAATATTTAATCAGCTTATGTTTGTGTCGGGTAGGGACCGAAATCATCTCTCAGTTGCGTCTTTGTACTCGAAGACAGAGTTCGGCCCAGTTGTAGCTCCGTCCGCAAGAACAGGATGGGTTCTGAAAAAAATTACACCGAATGGATGGCCGGACCCGGGGAACACCCCATTGCAGAAGAGGGCTGGACCAGGTGCTCGTCACCGTAACCAGCTCAAGCGGGGGTTGAGAGGACTGGGGAATTTTTGTCCCTGTATCCGTTCGTAAGCGGTCGGTTCCCCATCAAAAAATGACCTTCTTTCACATCCCACTGCAATAGGGGAGTAGAGTAAATACCATATTTAATCAGCTCTTCCGCTAGAGTGAGAAGCGACACAAGGCTGTAGTTTTACGTGGAGAGCTCGAACGCGTGTGTACGGACCAAAGGGAAAGGCCAAAAATTGCCCAGTGCCCGCAACCGTCGATCGCGCAGGCCTCGCTGGAGACGACCGAACCACCCCTTTGGTGTAATGGGGTGGCATCGCTCCGAGAGGCTGTTCATATTTGAGTGAACATGTATTTATGAACAAGTCTAAAAAAGCTCTAATATATATATACGTGTCGGGGTCGGTACGTATACATATAAACACACACAAGCAAACATATGAGAGAGAGAGAGAGAGAATGGCAACCCGTGAAAATGAAGAAGAATCCAAATAATCTAATTAATAGAAATTAAAAATTAGATTGAAATAAAGAGTCAGATGGGTTTTTTTCACAGCAAATATATTGAGAAGAAAACACATAATTAAACGGTTATAAATCCATACGCTATTTCAAGAGTGTAAAGAAAAATCCTTACAACTGCCTCGTTCAGACTGATGATGTATAATTTTTTTTTTTTTTAATCATCTCACCCCAAGCAAGGCATTCCACTGCCACTATTGCGCATGGGGCTACATAGGGGAAGGTAAAGAGAAGGAGTGGTTAGACATAGGGAATGTCAAGAGGAAGTTGACAGATGAATAAGGATAGCGAGGATGAGGGTTGGGCAGATGGGAAGAGTGTTTGATAGAATGGGAGCAGGTTAGTGTGTTAGGGGGTGTCTATTAACCTTACATTTAAACTCCTGGAGATTGTAGCCGTCGGGGAAGCAATCGTGTGGAAGAGAATTCTACAGTCGGGAAGTGCGAGGAAAGAAACTGTTGGAGTAGAAGTTACGGCTGCATTTTATCGGTTTCCCTGTAAAAGGGTGGGATCTAGTTGCTTATCTAGTATCTCGTTCAAATTCGTATTTAGGGGGCACCAGTAATCTAAGTTCATCGGAGCAGAAGCCGTGAAAGTATTTATAGAAGAGACACAGGGAAGCCACGTCGCGCCGGTGGGAGAGAGACTGCAGGCGGTCTGCCAAGTCGGTATCTATCACATTACAGACCCTCCTCTGAACCTTATCGAGAAGCCCGAGGAGAACAGCAGGGGCACCCGACCAGATATGGCAGCAGTATTCAATGCACGGGCGGATGGTAGATTTATAAATGTGCAGGATAGATTTAGACGGAAAAAACTTCCGGGCCCTACACAGAGAACCGACTTTCATAGCAGCGGATTTAGCAATGGATTCGATATAGTCATTCCATTTGAGGTCCGCTGAAAGTGTGAGACCAAGGAGGCGTAGTGTTTTACTCTCTGGGAGGCAAGCCTGTTCCATGCTAATGGGAGGTAGGTGAGATTGTCGATGATGGTTAATTGAGAGTAGCTTCGTTTTAGAAGCATTAAAATTTACTAGCCATTTCTTACCCAAGTCCAATATGGATTGGAGGTCTTTTTCAATCTCGGCTGCGAGGTTAGCTTTGACGCCTACACCAGATTTTTGTAGGAGGCGAGAGTAAACTGTGGTGTCATCGGCGTACAAACCTATTTGGGCTCTTATGGAATCAGGGAGATCATTAATGTATATCAGGAAGAGTGTAGGACCTAAGATGAAGCCTTGGGGGACACCTGCGTTTGTATGGTAGTTCTGAGAGGCATGTCCGTTTAATACCATCTTCATTGTGCGGTTAGAGAGGAATGACTGGATTAGTTCAAACAAATGTCCAGTTATACGATAACTCCGCAGTTTACATAGAAGGCCAGCATGCCAAACTCTGTCGAACGCCTTAGAAATATCCAATGCAACGGTTCGGGCTTCGCCATTCCTGTCGAATGCCTGGTATATGTACTCGGTGATGGTCGTTAGCATATCAGCAGTAGAACTGGTGAAGCGGAAACCATATTGCTTGTCGGAGAGGAGCCTGTGTGCTGTGAGATGCTGAACCACCTCGGCGTTGATAATGGCTTCGAACACTTTGCCGAAGATCGGAAGAAGGGATTCCGTCACCACCGCTCGCTTTATGAGGGTCAAGTTTTAAGATTATCTTAGAGACAAGCGAAGGTGTAATGTGGACATCATTCAGTTGTGCCTCGGTTCTAGGTGAGAAGTCGGGTGTAAAAACTCCAGATGAGTCCAGACTCGAATTGTTCGAGAATCTGCGGGCAAGCATTCAGACTTATCTGCTAGGGAGGTGAGGACCTCAAATTCGTTGAGTAGCGGGGGTATTGTGGACTTGCTCTTGTTAAGTACTCTTTTACAGAGTCGCCAGTAGTCTTTGGTGCCGAATTTATACATTTATTTATAAATTATTTATAAATTTTTGCATCGAATGAGGCATTTGTAAGGATTTTTCTTACATTGCTAAAATAAATTATGGATTTCTAACCATTTAGTTATGTGTTGAATTTTCTTCTCAATATATATATATATATATATATATATATATATATATATATATATATAAAGCACTCTTTCGTTTTGGTGGACGGATTTATAATTCTGCTACCCCATATGTTTCTAATATACATAAACAAACAAATATATAGTGCATATAAAATAGATCAGATTTTATTGTATGTTTTAAATAACCGGGGATTAGTATTTTGTTTTATATTTAAAATAAACAGGGTTTAGTGGTATTTATTTTAAAACCATCGGTATAGGCCGGCCTTGCTCGGGTGTAATGAAAGCTTTAAAACTAATCCATGGTCCTGGAGCTCAGACTCTTTGGACGTTAGCACGAAAGACTAAAAAGCTATAGTTCTTTCAAGTTAAAGCGAAACCGTAGACTCAAAAAAATAAATAAATAAATAAATAAATGGATGTAAGTCAAATTTTGATTTCCTGGTATCGATATAAATTTTTATAAGTAAACTGAATTTTGAAGACTAAATAAGTCCTCTGAGTAAATGGTATCATGGCTGAGACTAAGAACTACAATTATACCTACTTAGAGCCAAACCTGAAACAAAAACTAAAAGAAAAGGGCTGAAAAAATACAGACATACAAGCAGATAAACAGACACACATACAAACATCTTGCCTTTTATATATATATTATCGATTTCTGCGCTATTGTAAGAACTGTAACATTGAAACTTCTGAATATCGTTTATGTATTTATCTATGAGTGTATCAAATTTGATTAAAATCGGACCACCCCTTCTATAACCCGATTTTTTTCAATTATCGATATTTATCGGGGGGGTACCTCGAAACAAAACCTAGCTAAGATCATTCGCAGACGCTTATATTACAACTGTGCAAATTTAAGAAAATCGGTTCAGCTGTTTCGGAGTCTATAGGTAACGGACACACACAAAGTTCCATGTATTAATAAGTTTAGATTAGAGTAGATATTTGACGTACCATTGAATATTTTCAGAAAATAACACGAGAAAAAGAGATACTACTAGCAGTAGAAATACACCTCATCACCTGCTTCAAAAACGGCCCAAATCTTTCATCTTCAAGGTAAAGGATGTCCTCAGATTAGGAGAAGGTGTAAAAGGTATTGTATTTATCGACTGTCTTCAAAAGGGTCACATAATGAATGGAGAGTACTATGACAACTTGCTTACGAAATGGTATCAAGATCAAACGCCAAGAAAAACTGACAATAGAGATTTTAGAGAAAAATACAAGTCCTTTGTTTTAATCTCTTATAATTCGAACTGGTTAATCAGCCTTCATATTCTCTTGATTTCACCCGATCTGCCCATCAGTTCTCCAACATAAAATAACACTTGGCTCGGGACCGGGGCCATAATGATAATAACGTTATATCTGTTGATTTTCTTACCAACATGAAGAAAGCCTTTTCATTAATGGGACCTAAGCAATGCAACACCGATAAGAGAAATGTATGGAGCAAAAACATATATATATATATATATATATATATATATATATATGTGTGTGTGTGTGTGTGTGTGTGTGTGTGTGTGTTTAAAAAAGAAGTAAATGAATTTTTTTTAAAAAAACAAATATATATATATATATATATATATATATATATAAATATATATATGTGTGTGTGTGTGTGTGTTTAAAAAAGAAGTAAATGAATTTTTTTTAAAAAAATAAGCTTCTATCTGTCCTTATACACCTTATTTATTGAACGACACTCGTATAAAGAGCAACAAGGAGCAGGGAAAGGTGGGTATGATTGCTCATGTCTTGAAGGGACACGGCTCATAAAAGATTTATACTATGAAATGAAACGATATTTTCTAATGTAAAACATCTTTTGATTCAGATGAATGTCATGGCTAGAGGAATGTATAATGAATGCTGTTCAACAAATTGATACAAAATAACCTTTAATTTTTTCGGGTGGCCATATTAATTTAAGTATTATTTAAACTATTTATATTCAAACAGTTGTCCCCTTTTTGTTGTGATCAAAACGTTTTGGTCGTCGTGCTGTTTAGTTATTGCCAAAATTGTTTTTTGTTTTTTTTCATGCTATTTATTTTCTTACTATTGCCCTCATCTCTGTTGTTGCTATCGCAACGGTTTGGCCATTGTATCTTCCAGCCTTTCTCAGATTTATAAAGACCTGGGCAAACTAGAGAGAATTTTTAACTAAATCCTTTATTTAATCTATGGGGTAGACTGTTCCCATTCTACTTCTCATGTCTACGGAAGTTGTCTAGTTCTAATATTGTTTAGCACTGTTCAGTTATTCCCCAACTATGTTACTCTTTCCATGTGAACTATTTTCCAACTGCAAGAAAACCGAATGCATGTTCATCGATAAAAATGGCAGCATAATATGCCAAATACAGTGGGGGTACTAAAATCAAACAGGTACAAAAATTTAAATACCTGGGAAGTGTTATAACAGAAGACGGAAAGTGCGACACTGAGATTCAAAGACGAATTGGCATGGCGAAGGAAGCATTCCAGAAGGTGACTAAAGTATTAAGAAACAGGACAATTTCGTTAGAAACAAAGAAGAGAGTACTGAATTGTTATGTGATGTCAATTCTTCAATATGACAGTGAATACTGGAAAATATCATCGAAGATGAGGGAAAAACTTGAAGCAACTGAAATGTAGTTCAACAGAAGGATGCTGTGGATATCATGGATCGAGCAATGGTGAATTTTTCAAAAGGTTGAAAACGAAAAGGAAATTCATACTGAGCACCAGGAAGAGACAGCTGAAGTTCCAAGGACATGCAATGAGTAAAGAGGGCTTGGAGAACCTGATAACAGGCGAGATAGAGGGAGAAAGAGATGCGAAAGCAGTGGATAACATTTTTGAAGGACCTAATCAGGTTGCTGAACGAGGGTTGCATGGTGTAACAGGAGAAAGCGTGCTAAGAGCCCTACTATATTTGGGACTCTTCAGCAGTGCGCATCCACTACCAGGAATGCGAAACTCAGACAGTTTGGTTATTAAGCTGATGTCATACCAACTGTACCACGGGCCCAAATATAGGACGAAACAGCCGTCCAGTGCTTTCTACATTCTGTTGAGGTCGAATGAAAAGCTCGATGAATTACTTAATTATTCAAACCCTTCTACTACTTCAATCATATCTCTGTGCTTCAACCAGCTTAACATGCTTGGGATTTAGCGGCTTGGTTGGGGAAGTCGTGGCTCTGAGAGGCACTGTCCTACGGGTAAAGGAGCTTGGATGAGTTCCACCACGGAATTTGTGAACGAGCCTCGCGTCATAGAGTTTAATTTGTCACCTTTTCGTTACCAGGGCCCGTGGTACAGATAGTATAACATCAGCTTAATAACCAAACCATCTGGATTTCGATTCCTGGTAGTGGATGCGCACTGCTGAAGAGTCTCAAATATACGACAAAACGGCCGTCTAGTGCTTTCTATTGACGTCGAAGCTTGATGAATTATTTAATTATGAATTATTTAATTATGCAAGTTCTCCTACTATTTCAAATTTATATATATTGTTTTTCAGTCACGTGATTCCAGCAGCACAATGGCTCTAATTATTTCAAGACGAGACTGACTGTATTTGCTCTCTTGCGATGTGTGTTCAAAACCGAGTACGGCAGTGACATTTTATTACTATATGAGAAATCCAATTATGTACAATAATGATTCGTAGACAATATAGGTGAACAATTCAATAAGAAAAAATGAAAACAATCCCAATGTATCTAAATACAAATTAGAGACATGTCATAATAGATTATTCTATCTTAAGTCAATCGACAATGATTTGCAACAATTTTTAGTATATGCTTCAGATTTTCCTTTATTAAATTTGAATAGTTTTAATACATTCAACATTATGAATAAAAAAAATGTGAAATTTATAAAGTGTTTTTTATAGTGTCTTTTTCTATAATGCTTTTTCTGTGTTTTTTTATGTAGTGTTTTTTACAGTTTTTTTGTGTTTTATACAGGGTTTCTATATAGCGCTTTTTTTATATAGCGTTTTTTAGCCTTAAAACAAATTTACGCGTTTGAACTGATATAAAAGGCACCAGAATTGTGTCAAAATCAGCCAAAATATTTCATTTAATAGAAGGTTGTGCTTAGTTTAATTTGAAGGATATATAAATAAAGGTCGAAAAATAAGATAAGATAGTGAGGATCACAAAGCACTGCCCGGGGCTCCAATAAAGCTTTTCACCTATACACGGTCGGGGAGATTCACTAGTAATACGAGCCGTCCCGGTGTAGGGAGAGAGAGTGTGGGATAGCATTACATTTCAGCGCGTAGTTCTTTGTTTCTAACAAAATTTTCCTTTTTCTTTATGTTTTATCTCGTTTAAGGCAAGAGTTCTTACGCCTCCGGCTTGTACCCGACAATGCCACGCATGACCTGGAACCATGGTTTCCAAGATAATCATTGACATCCTTCTTTACTGCTATAAGATCATGATCGCTGTATGTTTCTTTTAACCTTGCCCTAGCTTAAGCCCACTTGCTAAATAACTGTGAGCATCTTTTTTAAAATTTATTTTCACTATTTTTAGCAAATTTAATTTTTTTTTCGATATCTTTCAATTTCGGTTGTTTTTATTTTGCGTTAGAAGAGGGAGTTTCATTATTTCCGGCCCTAGACCGAATGTTACGCTGTTTTTCAGCAAGTGTAAAAATTTCATTAAAGTAAAAAAATAAAATAGAAGAGAATAGAATGAAAAAATATAACGAGTGAAAAAAATCGAAATCCATCGATGTGGAATCAATCACTCGATGCCAGAAGGCCGAACAAACATGAAGCAATCAGACGCAACGTAGCATTAAACGTAGACATTCTGCGTGGCTTGCAGCATCTTCTTTGCACTTAGACTCTCCATCCATCTTCACCTAACCAATTTCTTCTTTTCCGTTTGTTTCTCTATATTTCTTACTGAATTCCCTCTCTCTCTCTCTCTCTCTCTCTCTCTCTCTCTCTCTCTCTCTCTCTCTCTCTCTCAAAATACTTTACTTTTTTCTTTTTTTAATTATTCTATCTCTACCCCACTTTTATGTTTTACGCCCATTCTTTTTTCCATTTTTTTATTTCTACAGTTAGTCTTTTTTTGTTGTGTATATCGTCCTCTTTTTCTTCTTTTTTTCTTTCTTTCTTTCTTTCTTTCTTTATTTCTATCTTTCTTTCTATCTTTCTTTCTTTCTGCAGTATTTCTTCATTTACTTCCTTCCTTTTTTCTTTCTTTATGGATATTGCACTTTTTTCCCTTTTTTAATTACTTTATCCTATTTTCTAATTTATCTTGGAATAATTTACTCCTATATCTCTTATTTTTCTTCTTTACTTTGTTCTTTCCTTCCTTCTTTCCTTCCTTATTTCCTCCCCCCTCTCTCTCTTTCTTTCAAAATGCTTTACTTTTTTCTCTTTTTTAATTATTTTTATGTCTACCCCAATCTGTGCTTGAGTTTTACGCCCATTCTTTTTTTCCATTTTTTATGTCTACACTTAGTCTTTTTTGTGTGTATATCGTCCTCTTTTTCTTCTTTCTTTCTTTCTTTCTTTCTGTCTTTCCTTCTTTCTTTCTTTCTTTCTGTCTTTCTTTCTGTCTTTCTTTCTTTCTTTCTTTCTTTATTCATTTATTTCTGTCTTTCTTTCTTTCTTTCGTTCTTTCTTTCTTTCTTTCTTTCTTACTGCGGTATTTCTTTATTTGCTTCCTTTCTTTTTTCTTTCTTTATGGATATTACACTTTTTTCACTTTTTTAATTACTTTATCCTATTTTCTAATTTATCTTTGAACAATTTTCTCCTATATCTCTTATCTTTCTTCTTTCTTTCCTTCTTTCCTTCCTTCTTTCCTCCTCTCTCTCTCTCTCTCTCTCTCTCTTTCAAAATATTTTACCTTTTTCTCTTTTTTGATTATTTTTATGTCTACCCTAATCTGTGCCTGAGTTTTTTTTTCCATTTTCTATTCCAAAGTCTTTTTCTTGTTTATCTCTTCCTCTTTTTCTTCTTTCTTTCTTCATTACTGTTGTATTTCTTCATTTACTTCCTTCCTTTTTTTGTCTTTCTTTCTTTCTGTATATTACACTTTTCACTTTGTTTAATTATTTTATTCTATTTTCTAATTAATATTTTTAAACCTTCAGTTCTACCTTTGGTAATTTTCTTTCTTTCTTTCTTTCTTTCTTTCAATATTTTACTTCAATTTTTGTCTTAATTTTATACTCCCATTTTTTTTCTTTCCTACTTGAATAGCATATCCGTTGTGGTGCAATGGATATCGGCTCAGAACAACAACCCGGGAAGCCGAGTTCGAATTCCAGTTAAATTCTTTGCGTTCACTCACGTGCAAATACCCGTAATAGCTTAGGAAAAGTATTAATATGTTTCATCCCCCCAGTTATGGGTTAAATAGTAGGGCATATTGGGTTTTAAAACAATGGCTGGCAACCAGACTACCGCAGAAAGTAAAGGCAACATATTGCGGGGTAATTTTGTGCGCTGTCAATCATGTTTCTTAAGAGACATGACCGCCCAAGCGTGTATCATGTATGAAAATTAGCTAACTGAATTTAATTGTTAAACTTTATCTTGTTCTCTTTTTCTTTTTCTCTTCTCTTTCTCTCTCCCTCTCCATCTCTCTCTCTCTCTCTCTCTCTAAATGTTTTTTTTAAATTTCTTTTTTTTTTTATTTTGATATCTTCCTTTCTCTGTCTTTCAGTTTTATACTGTAACCTTTTCTAATTTCTACTTCAAGCTTTTAAACCTTTAAATATCTCTTCTTTTCATTTGTTTGTTTGTTTCTTTCTTTTTTCTTCTTTCTTTCTTTCTTTCTTTTTTGTTTCGTTTACTCAACTCTTTCGCATCTTTCTCCTTCTCTCCCTCTCTCTTTCTCTCTGTCCCTCTGTCAATATTATATTTTCTCTTTAATTAATTTTACAATTTTTTTCCATTTTCTACTTCAACTTTTATTCCTTATCCTCTTTTCTTTCTATTTTCTTTCCTTCTCTTTATTTCCTCCTCTCTGTCAATATTTAACCTTTTTCTCTTCTTTAATTATTTATACATCTTCCCCCACCCTTTGTGTGTCTCAATTTCACACACTGCATATTTTTCTGCTTTCTACTACCTTTTTTCCCCTTTGTCAGCCCTTTGGGAATCTTCCAAAACTATACCAGGCAATTCCAGCCTGAAAATCAAAATCAAAATACCATTTTTTGTTTTTAGCAGGGCAGAAATAGTCTTGAAGAATATGGTAACAAAAACAACACCTATTCATAGAAGCTGAAGATGTCGCATGAAATGTAATGAACATATATTAAAGACGGCGAAGAGAAATTGACACTCATAGGTTATATAGAGGTGCAAAAGGCAGATGAAAGTAGCAAGCCTTTACCTGACGAGTATTCTGTTATTAGATGGCAGAACGGAGTAGTGAGAGGCTTGATAAAGTGAGATACATTTCCAATAGCTAAACTATCTAGGAAGTTGGTATCAAATACAGAAGGAAGACGGAACATAGAAGAAGAAGTAGAAGAAGAAGAAGAAAGAGTCAGAAGAAGAAGAAAGAGTCAGAAGAAGAAGAAAGAGTCAGAAGAAGAAGACGTCAGCGAAAGAAGAATAGAAGAAAAATGAGAAATTAGATGAAGAAGTCAGAAAAAGAGGAGAATTCTCTGAAGAAGAAAAGAATATGAAGTCAAATGAAGAAGGCAGAAGAAAAGAAATAAAAAAAAAGAAGACGGAGTAAGAAGAGGAAAAAAAGCCAGAAGAAGAAGCCAGAAAAAGAAGCAAGCAGAAAAAGATGAATTGAGGTCAGAAGAAGAAGCAAGCAGAAGAAGAATAGAAGAAGAAGCAAGCAGAATAAAAAGCAGAAGAAGGAATCAGTTAAATGTCATACGTGATACACGCTTGGACGATCATGTCTCGAAAGTGACATGACTGACTGGGCAGAAGATTATCCAGCAGTATGTTGCCATTGCCTTCTGCGTAGGCTATAGAACCGAATCTGTCCTGTTATTTAACCCATAACTGGAAGGAATAGACGGATTAATATCTTTCCCAAGGGTATTTGCGCGTAAGAGAATGCAAGGAATTCAACTGAAACTCGAACTCGGCTATACCGATTTCTCGTTCCGAGCCGATATCCACTGCACCAAAACTCACATCCGTAGAAGGAGAAGAAGAAGATTTGGTTGATTGGTTGTTTTGTTTTTATCGCAAATCAACCCCGGTCGGTGGGTCATTTATTGCCAACTAAATTTTATTTATTTATTGCTGTAATACCTTTTTCTTCCAACAATTTATTGTTGTTTTTTATATAAGTTTTGTGTCTAATAATACTTTTTCTTTTCAAGTATCAAGATTCATTGGATTTTTTTTTTTTTTAAGGGCAGGGTCCCTAAGACATACCCTTGTTATTTAACCCGTAACTGGAGGAATGAGATGGATTAATACTTTTCCCAAGGGTACCAGTGCTAAAGTGAATGCAGGGTATTCAACTGTAATTCGAACTCGGCTCACCGATTTCTCTTTCCGAGCCGATATCCACAGCACCATAATGCACATCTGTCACTATACGCTTACAGCACCTGGTATTCCCAAGCGGCCACCCATTTAAGTACGGACCAGAAGAAGAAGAAATAGCAGATGCTTTTACTATTTTATAATAAAACTTTACTATACCGCCTCACAGGATTATTGATTGGCTGATTCGTTTTCTAAGCCTTATCAGAACATTTTACAGATTTTTAAAAAAAATATTTAAATTGTAAGATATTTTTCAGCGAGGTGGTGAGGAAGATAATGAGGATATTATAATAATTGTTTTTTTTTTAATCATATCACCCCGAGCAAGACAGTAATGCCACTAATCTGCAGGGGGCTACATAGGAGTGAAAAGATTGGAAAAGAGAAAACCGGAAACCGCATCCTAAACAGGAAACAAGGAATGAGCGTCTTCACCTGTTCAATAGACGTGGGTGGAGTGTGAACCGGGCGATAGTTTAGTCTATCTACTCCAATTAGTTTAGTCTGTCTACTCCAATTAGTTTAGTCTATCTACTCCAATTAGTTTAGTCTATCTACACCAATTAGTATAGTCTATCTACTCCAATTAGTTTAGTCTATCTACTTCAATTAAGTTTAGTCTGTCTACTCTAATTAGTTTAGTCTATCTACTCCAATTAAGTTTAGTCTATCTACTCCAATTAGTTTAGTCTATCTACTCCAATTAAGTTTAGTCTATCTACACCAATTAGTTTAGTCTATCTACTCCAATTAGTTTAGTCTATCTACTCCAATTAGTTTAGTCTATCTACTCCAATTAAGTTTAGTCTATCTACTCCATGGAGAGAAGAAGTAGCTTCATATAATTCCCAGTGGTATTTATGACTAATAAATATAACATGCCCAACTGGAATGGTAACTCAGCCAGCCCATTAACAATTCGGAGCCATTATCATTTAGACCACCGATCTTACATCAAATGCTATTCTGAATCGGTATCCCAAGGAACCTGGGTACCGACCAGACTTAAAGTTGCTTAACAACGGTGATTTTACAGAACCTGGTATTTCAACGTGGTATGACCGTAATCTCCCAGCAAGATTAGAAGGATAATTGATTATCCAGTTTATTGATCTTGTACTTTAACGAATTTCAAACCCGCTATATTATGAGCACCCGGCCGTTTATTGCAGAATGAGAAACATTCAGGCGGCGAACTATTTCGATCCCCATACATGAGGCACCAAGTGAAAATAAAGGCTTGAATTTTAGTATTCTGGCTTTTAATGGCGACTCTTGCCATCTAGATTACCTACGCAACATCCTCTTTCTAATTCTGTGTCATCCGATATCTGTGAGAGAATGGAAAGGTAGCAAAGAAGAAAAA
Source organism: Ascarosepion bandense (assembly GCA_037127315.1). Lineage (NCBI taxonomy): Eukaryota > Metazoa > Mollusca > Cephalopoda > Sepiida > Sepiidae > Ascarosepion > Ascarosepion bandense. The sequence goes on from JBBBDQ010029610.1 coordinate 1,448,178, forward strand.
GAGAATAAAATAAACGAGAAAGAGACAGAAAAAGAAAACAATGAAAGGAAAAGATAAAAAAGAAGAAAGAGAGAAAGAGGCAAGCAAAAAGAGAAAGGAAAGAAAGCAAGATTAAAACAAATGAAAAATGATGAAAAAAAGAAAAAAGAAAATAAGATAAAGAAAGAAAGAAAGAAAGAAAGAAAGAAAGAAAGAAAGAAAAAGCTAGAGAGGTGATATCACTCGACATGTTTATAACAACCACCGGTATTAATGATCAGTTTTCAAAATCATTTGAAAATTTGAAAACCATTATTTTTATTTTTCCGTTTCATTTTTTCTTCTCTCTTTTTTTTAATCGTTTCACCCCAAATAAGGCGGTACCACCACTGATGCGCGGAGCTACATAAAAGCAAAAGTTTAGACAAGAGGAGAGTGAAAAGAAAGACGACCCAGTTTCAATGGGTATCAGATAAAGGGCAAGAGAAGAACGGAAAGACAGACGTGATGACAGTTGCTAAGGCAGCTAGAAAGAAAAGGAAGATAGAACAAGATACACAGTGTGATGTAGAAAGAACTGGAGTCAAGTGGATAAGAGATGAGTATTGACCTTGCATTTAAATACCTGGAGATTGTAGCTGTCAGGAAAGCAAAAACACGGAAGAGTTCCACAGGTGGGAAGTGCGGGAAAAGAAGCTGATGGATTAGAATTGACTTCTGCATTTGGTTGATCTAACTGTAACTGTGTGAGATCTTGTTGCTAGTCTGGTTGCACGAATAAATTCTTGTGGCGAGGGCACAAGTGACTTAAGTTCGTAGGAGCAGAAGCCATTGAAAATATTTATAGAAGAGACAGAGGGAAGCCACATCCCGCCGGTGAGAAAGTGGTTGTAGCCGAACTGCTAAGTCGAGACCTATCATGTTACAGATTTTCCTTTGGAGCCTATCGCGATCACTAAGATGAACAGCAGGGTAGCCTGACCATATATGACAGCAGTATTCCATGCACGGACGGATGGTTGATTTGTATATGTGCAAGGTGGAATCAGGCGTAAAAAACATTCTGGCACGACACAGTGATCCAACCTTCCTAGCAGAGGATTTAGATATTGATTCAATGTAATGACTCCACTTGAAGTCGGAAGATAGAGTAAGGCTGAGGAGGCACAATATAGTGCTTTCGGAGAGACTCGCTTGGCCCATGCTTATGGCAGGCAGCAGATGTTGCTTGTGATGTTTGACTGATAGCAGTTTCGTTTTTGAAGCATTGAAATTTTCAAGCCACTTCTTACCCCAATCTCCCACCGAGTGGAGTTCCTTCTTAGGATCAGCAGAGAGGTTATGTTTGTCCGCCTCGCTGGATTTCTTATTGATGCGGGGGTACATTGTGATATCATCTGCGTAGATGCCTACTTTCATTCTTCTTTTCTCTATCTCCCTTTCTCTTCATCTCTAAAATCTTGTTGTTTCTTTTTTTTTTTTGTTTTCTTTTCTTTACTCTTTCTTTGTCTTTCATTCATTTTTATTATTCTCTTTGTTTCTCTTTTTCTCTCTCTTCTTTCTTTTTTTCATAATGTTCTTTCTCTTTCATTCACTTTTTTCTTTTTTCTGCAGGTCTTTCAGATTTATTTACATTCTTCAGGATATAAATATATAGAAACTACAGTGGCCAATTGTTTCTCAAATTCGGATTAGATATGGATCCACTTCATCTTCCCCCAGCTCTTGGTTAATTAGTAAGAATTGTATCACTAAACCATTAATATCTCCAAAAGCATTTAAAAAAAATAATTCTTACAATGTAAAATTATATTCTGGTTTCAAAGTGCTAATAATCCATAAAA